>VXAU01001197.1:607144-836076 GCA_013399695.1 Formicarius rufipectus | reverse complement strand
GGGGTGTCCGTGGAGAAGTATTTTTGAAATATTGTCTGATAAAACAGAGACCACACAGACAGGTGCTGCTATTAGAAGACACAAAATAAGACTGTGATGGCATGCAAGTATGAGAAACCATGAAGTGAGAAGATTTGGATTAGGTTTTCCTTAGGCTTTCAATACCACTGCGGTATGAGTGAGAAGCAAGACTTTCCATTTATTTACTTTGGCTAGACACTAACTGGGATCATATTTTCTTGTCAGCTGAGATAATCATGGCTACAGCAGTAAGATGGCCTCTACAGGGCCTGGATGACTGGCCCTGTCTTTTCAGGGAACCAGTGGAAATTTCCCTTCAGAGCTCCCTGTGGGAAGAACTGCAACATATCTCACCAAGACTGTTAATAGCTTTGCACAGAAGATGTTTCCAGACTCTGTAGAGACTGGCTAACAATTCTCTCTCCTTATTTTCTGTCCCTCACATGTCAGGAAAAAAACTTTATTGGACTTATTTATAAGAATATAGAGACTCATAGCTCTTTTTGTCTGGGTTTGGTGGCACTTACACAGTCATAAATATCAGGGCTGGATGCCATATCCTCTCCTAGCTCAGCCAAGAAGACATTATTGCTTCATCAGATCTCCTGATCAAGATGCTCCTGAAACCAATCCCTTCCCCATTTCAAGCAGAAGAACCTGGCTTAGCTTTAATAATACCCAATTGCTAACCTTGTTCAGATGCCTGAAACAATTTGCCAGATCCTGACAACAAAAACACCTTAGGAGGTTGGTAGCAAAAGAAACTTATCTCAGGCAGAGGGGGCCATGCCAGAAAGATGGAGTCAGTGAGCTCTTCACCTGGTACAGCAGCAGCCAGGAAAGTGTGTGTGATTGTGCCTCAGTGCAAGAAGGTCTGGAAATCAAGGCTCATGAGTTCAGGAACATTGGGAACAGGGGCTGGTCTGCTGTAACAAGCTTCCACAAACTACCTGCTTTCTGCCTTCCCTCCTTTAAAATTCTTCCTTCAAGTGCAGGAAAGCCAGGCCACCTGGTTTGCAGAGACTGTCACCAGGCCTTCAGACTGGAGGAATAAGCATTTCCTTGTCGAATGTCAGCAGCACATGTTTCTGGGAGACTGAAGGGCAGGTGGTACTGCCTTATAAATCATCTAAACATGCCTGGTGTGATAAATGCCTGCTGCATTTTGCATAACATCTGGGACAGCATGGGAGAGACCTTGGGGGTTGGGAAGGAGCAGAAAGTGAATGTTTTCTGAATGTTATGAACTGACAAAGACAGAGATGGTGTCACCATATGGTCAAAGAAACAGTCAGAGATGCCCAGTCCTCCTCCTCTGAGGGTAAAGGCAATGACTGGGGCATGAATGCACAGCAACCAAAGAGTATTCATTCCGTTTGGTTTTGTCAGGATTTGACAGCATTAAGAATAGTGGTGTCTCTGTTGGGCAGGCTGAAAAGACAGAGGGAGGGTGAAAGAGGAGGACAAACTGTGTAGCATTCAGATGGACCGGTTGGTCGATTCCTCTGGGGTTAAACTAAGAAAGATGAGGAACAGCATAAATCAGCATGGGGAAAAGGACAGACTTCCAGGAATTGCTAAAACAGTAACAGAGTTCAGGACAAAGAAGGTTTAAAGAACAAATCGGAAAAGCAGTTTGAAGCCTGCGTATGATTTGAACACCTCCATTTGACCAACTATCTTGAACCATCTCCACTTATTCCTGAAAAATAAATGTGATAGGACATCTCTTGTCACAAAGGACACCTCTTTTTTCAATGGTCCATGATTCCAGAGTTCCCCCTAACACCTAGTTCCCATTACAACTGGAAGAGAACCCACTGGAGTATATTTTCAGTAGGCATTTGAGAATATCACTGAGGCTAAGGGAACACGGAATCAATCTTCTTATAACACTGTGTGAGTGGATCTTTCATCTTGCCTTTGATACCAGTGCTTCAACCCACATATGGGAGCTGATTAAATCCCAGGCAAATATGGAACAACAAAGAAAAAAGGTACGGAGGAACCTCAGGAACCAATGATGTAAGATGAGAGAAATAAACCATGTGTGGCAAATGACCTCCTAATCTGCTCTTAAAATGCTTTCTAGTGCTGAGATCTTCACACTCTACCCATGCAATACATTTTGGTTTTTCACTATCATGGCCATTTTATTTCTAGCCTGAATCTTCCTTGCTGCAATTTAAGCCTTGTCCTATCCACCACGGACAAGAACAGTTTACTGCCTTTTTCCTTGCAGCAGTCTTTTATAGACTGCTACCTCCTTCCCTCTCCAGCCTTCTTTTCTGAAGGTTAATTTCCCAAAATTCACTCAACACTTTTTCATACGTCATACTTGTCAGAACACTGATTACATTCACTACTGCCCTTTGGACTCTCTGTCCAGGATCCTGCTTTCTTTAAGGGATAGTGCTGGTGAAAACCAAAAATAGGCATGCCCATTTATTTCTGTGGCCTTTGGGTTCATTGCATTTCTATGGATACTAAGTCAGCACCATGTTTTCACTGGATTATTTTCTCTGGATTTCTTTTCTACTACTTTTTTGTCCCTTCTGAAAGAGGTTCACAGTAATTCTTGTCTCTTCACAGTGCAATAACCTGGACTGTAAGGACCTGTCAAGGCTCTGCCCCATGTAGTAAAGGCAGACTTACTCATAACTTCACAGTGCCACACACAGGGCAGTGGGTGAAGCAAGGGTTTGTCAGACCAAGATTAAATAAAGGCAAAGTAGACAAAAAGAGTTCAGTGTCTGAAAGTGTGTCCTGTTATTGAGAAATTTGCTTTATCACCAGGAAAGATTTAAGGATAAAAGAATATATTCACTTAAAAACATGGATTTGCAATAATGAAAGTAAGTCATATAAAGATAGAGCAGTGTTATTAAGATCATTCTTAAGAATCCTCCATTATGGCTGCAGGTTAGTTTTCTTCAATCCTGATTCTTCTAGATGAGTCAGAGTTGAAAGAAAGTATTTGCAAGATGGGCACTTCCAGGAAAGTTGCTTTACTATGCATTGTTTGTACCAAAATAAACTACTATAATTGCTGTAAGTTCTCTTTTTTGACATCTGAATCGTGCCATGAAATTAATAGACTTCAACAGTAATTTTACTGGAGTCAAATGCCTTGTAATGCTTTAAAACTTTCATGCATTTGGAAATGTCTTCACACTCAAATCTGGGCCATTTATTTCCTGAACCATCAACATTACTAAAAGCAAAGAACAAGAGTATGAGTCAATGTACATTTGCTTTCAGTGTCTCTGTTTCTATTTCTACTGCTACCATAAACAAGCCTGCTATGGAACGTGCTGGATTAGTTAACGCCTGCATAAAGCTGGTGTCTAGACCAGGCCAGGGAGGATATAGGGCAGTTGAGCCACAGAGGGTAGATGAAGGGGTGGAAGAGGGAGCAGGGATCACTAATGGAACTGAGACACAGAGCAACTATGGCCAGTGATTGTAAGGGAAGGAAAGCTGAGATCCATCTTCGATAATACCATGAGAACCAGCGGAGCAGCACAAAGTAGCATCCATACATGCAGTTTATTTCCTGCATGCACTTGTAATGAAATGCCACACCATATTTGTTATTAATCTCCAGTGGAATCACACTGCTACCCCTGTAAGTTTGCTTCACACAATGTCTGCACATCATATTATCTTCTCTCAGGTGAACTCACTTCAGAAGTGTTCAGAGCATTTAGCAGAAAAGAGCAAAAAGTAGGATGGACTGAGCAAAAAACGATTAATTGCACCACTTGAAAGTGCCTGCAGAAGTACTGTCCAGATTTCTAACACAAAATGGGAACATTTTAATTTCTGTCCTTGGTCAACATTTTCTGAGTTACCTTGGATTCATTGACAGGCAAGTTTCAGAAGTCAGCTCCACTTCTATTGTCAAAGTGAAGCCAGTTCCTGCTGCTGCAAAGGAGTGGTGTGGAGCAGTTTCTGTTGCCTGTGTCATGTGGAAGCATTGAACTGCTCCCACTCCATACTACTCTCCAGGGAAACCAGGCACTCAAGGCTGCTAGTAAGCATTTGGAAATGTGGATAGGAACCAGCCAAAAGGGTCCTGCAGTAGGAGAGGCCACGCACAGTAGGAGCAAGCTGGTCTCAAAATGGGGCAAAACAACATCTGGAGGACCAACAAAGAGAGGACAGCTAGGAATACCTCCACATAAGCCTGAAAGCATATTCATTCAAGGTGCAGTTAGTATTTTCCCAGCGGGACTTGTTAGTATTGGCACCATGTAAATGCAATGGAACAAAGGCATAAAGTAATGCCGTACCTAGCTGCAAGGAACTTCCAGACAGATGAACATTTAATACCTTGAATTTATAAATATCCTTGTTATATAACAAGGTTTGAGTTATGTTTATTACAGCCTTAGTGAAAAAAATCGATCATAGCTCAGTCTCTCAGTGAATCTCCTTGCAGAGGCAAAATCACCTTCTTATATGGCTGCTATGCACAAGCCCTTCACCCCTTTTGTTCTCAGCTACAGCAATCTGCAAAAATGGCTGACTTCAAGCCTTAACTTCTGCTCTGAGGAGACCAGGGATACTGCTGGAATCCAACTGTCTTTTCCAAAGCACGAGCCCTATACCAGGCTCCCTTTGCAGCAGGCGACATTAACAAATTTCCATGTATTTGTTCTGAAGGGAACATTTTTTTCACAGACTATTCATTGACATATAGCTCCCACAGCTAATCCTAAGGTGCTTTCTAACACCATAAACTATACGTTACAGAGATTAGAGCTGAACAGATACTTCTCTATAAATCATTTATTCAGTAAGTTTCATTTTTTATAAAAATGTATTTGTGAATTGTCTGCAAACTGCAAGCCAAATTCAAAAATTCATTCATTAGTCAAAATTGCCCATGAATTTCTCCTGCAGTTAGTTTTTGCCCTGCAGGCCATTCATGGACAGTTTGTTATGAATAGCCTCAATTCAATGCTTGGTTAGTTTAGCTGCAGCAGTCATGTGGATGCTTCTCTGTTCTGAATGAAAATTCACTTTCAAATATGACCCAATATTCACAGTGAATTTTTCCCTCTGTTCGTTCAGCCCTAGGAGGAATCAGCTTACTCAGAGTGGGTTAAGTTGTCCACATCAGCACAATGGACCAGGAAAGGAGCAGAGTGATGTCTAGTTGAAATTGTTCTGTATAAAGGGAGGATGGGAATACTTCACTGGACAGTTCTGAAGTGTCAGAGCTAATGTCCTCACTCTTGCCTGAGGGGTGACCACCAGACATAATTAGGAAGATGGCTACATCTACAGTGTAGCATCTCCTTGTGTAGAAAAAGGATCTATGTTCTACTGTTGCTCAAGAAAGATGGATGCTTTCTCCTTACTCAGCATTCTCATCTCTCATGAGTGAGTTCTAAGTTACAGTCAGACCTAGTTTCCTCTTGCCAATCTGCTTACCACACAGCATGTTTCAAGGGTGTTTTTAAGCATCCTTCACCTCTTTGGAGAAGAAAGTAATGTGTTGCAAACTGTAACTTGAAGTTTGAGTTACCAGTGAAGAAGTCTGCAGGCCTCTCTCATCCTGTTATCAATCTCCAACAGACTTCTCATCTCACTGTGTTGCAATGATGCTACCAGTACTGACAAATTCAGCTACTATTTTCACAGGGGCTCCAAACAGCCACCCACCTGCACCTGCTGGTCCTGCTTCTTCATCATCAGCATGCCAGGGCAGCGACACCCTAAAATTCTCAGGCAGCTGACAACAGAGTTTATATGTGTCACTGGTGTGCCCTTAGGAAGAGATTTCACAGGTTGATACAATATTGTGAGACTTATTTTGTTATTTCTGAGGTTTGAATTGCTCCATGTAGCTATTTTCCTAATGGAGAACCAAAGCCAGAGGACGTCTTAGTTAAGATTTCAGATAAATACATTGATGATTAGGAGAGAATAGCAAATTTCTCCAGATGGACAAAATGTTGACTTTCTAATGAGAAACTCAAAGCCAGAAGAAACTAAACAAGGTGATGGGAAGAAGGGGGGAAAAAATAGCCAAGCCCAGTAAACAAATGCAAAACCTAAAAGCTCTTCATTTTATGATGCAAAATGTTTGTGTTCTTTCCCATAAAAAGCATACATTTGTTGTGAAAATATTGCATAACATTTTGTATGATCCTTTTAACATCTTTTTTTTTCTGAAATTTCAAAGAAGATCTACTAACTGACTATGTTATAAACATTTTCAAGCTGCCCTTTGAAAGACATTTGCATTCACTGCACATGAAAAGTCCTGATACAGACCCCTCAGAAAGTATTCAGTATAATAAAACCATGTCTAGACCTGTATTACCTTGAGCTTTGACCATGAAGCATATCGGGCCTCAGTCTATCCAAGATGCTGCTGCCATTATCCTCTCCTACGCCTTTTGCTCAAAATGCCTCCAAACCCATCCTTCACCAGTTCTTTTCCCCCTTTGCAGTCATTTAAAGAATTTTGCCCTCCTCTTTACAACCCATCTTCCATCCACGTCTCTGCATCTGTGCTTCACTCGGCTTTCTATAGCACCTTTATTGAAGTCTTTTGAGTAGGCAGTCTCTCACCTCTTCCAAAAGGGTCCTGTGACCAAAGATGCATCCCTGATCCTTTCTGTGAAGCTGTTCTTGCCATTCTACAAGTCTCTCCCTTGATGAAATTTGACTTTCCAAGGTCTTTCCTCAGACATCTTCTCTCAGACACCTATGAGCATTCCTCTGCTATTCTAAACACACAGACGCTACTGAATAGGAAACTACAAAGGCACACATGAAATGTGCCCTCTCATTCTTCTGACTGTCAGTTTTCCTGCATCGTTCAGAAGACCAGACTCTAAATTCCTTGGAACAACTGCCATGGCCTTTTTCTACCTTTCAAAGTTCCTACCACTTTTATCATGGTAAGAAAGAAACAAACAAAAAAATATCCAACAAACAATCAAACAAACAAATAAAAAAAAAACCAAACAAAAACAACCCAAAACTTCACCTGGGATGAAAATTAAACACCCCTTTGGATTGCAGCAGCAGCTGTTAAACCTGGAACAGCAAAGCTGCACCTCAGCAGGGAAGAATGAAAGGGAAAAGCCTGTAGCTGGTTAAAACTACTTTGGTAGGAATTTATGGAGGTAAAATAGTTTACATTTCTAACTGTGAAATTTAATGGAATGCATGGGTTCTATTTTCTGGGGCACCATGTCACCCACTCTGGTCATGGCTGAGTCTTGTCAAAACCAACCAAACAAAACACACCACATGTTTTAATAATTTGGAAGAAACTGCATTCCTCCAAAATCCCACTGCTTCCCTCAGCGTATTACCTGCTCCCACTCCAGCCTTGGAGCAGTTCAGCACAGCCCTTCCCATTCTAGACAGGCCCTTCTCCTTACCAAAGCAGGAGAGTGATGGCTCCCAGCTGGAAGTGCACCAGCTACTCAGACTCCTTCACCCCTTCCCGGGAAACCCAGAGGATTTTTGCTCTCTGACATTGGCCTTGGAAGAAGTGAAGGTTGCACCCAAGGGTGCCAGTCCTTTCTATGCAGCAAATGAACAATTACAAAGCTAATGTACTAGAAGGGGAAGGGGCAAAAGTGCATTTCTGGCACTTCTCTTATTTGATTTTATTCCCCCCGCCCCTCCCCAACCCTTTCCTTTGGAGCTACGTGAAACGGTAAGAGTAGGGAGATATTTCGCTTAAATTAGGTTTACAAATAGCCCGGTGAATAGGGAAATGAGGTGCATATGCTGCATGTTAAAGTGTCACCGCCACGCAGCCCGATGCGGCCGGGGTTTGGCACGCAGCCGGAGCCCCGGCGATGAGGAGCACGCACTGTCAGCCCGCAGGGCGCCGCAAGGTTTCCGGAGCGGGGCTGCCAAGCGCTGGGTGCTGCTGCCCCCCGACGGTCCCTCCCCGCAAGCGGCGCCGGTCTTGTCTCCGGCGGCTCATCCCGGGCTCATCCCGGGCTGGGAGCGGCTCCTCTGCCCAGGGCCACAGCGGCCCGGCCCGCGGAACAGCCGCGGTGCAGGGCTGACCCCGAGAGAAATCGTCATTTTCAGTCCTTCCGAGTGCAGTCATAGTCTATTAAAAATGACAGTTCGGCGCTCTCCATTTATTCCCTGTCACTGAGATTTATTTTCTGTCCAAAGATTTTATTTTCTTCTTTCTTCCCAAACTTCATGTGTCAGCTGGACATCAAGCTCTGGTTTTGATACCTTACAACAAGGATGTGTGTTGATAGTTGAAGCTGCTACTTTGGAAGCCCCAGAGAACAAAGCTCTTTGTCCACAAGGCATCCACATAGTATAGTCAGTCCACATGGTATCAAGGCTAGATTCTTCCAAGCACTGGCTCCTGCCCACTCCATGTAGCAACAAGGCTGACCCAGCTCATAAGGACAATAAGTCCACACATCCTCCTTGCCAAGCCTGCTGGCAGGAAAGGTTAAGAACAGGGCTGGCTGTATCCATTACTCCTTCTATTTACTATCCTTGATGAAGTACAGGTGACATGAAGGCTATTTATATAACTCATCTGCATCCCTTTAAAGGAGGGGATATTTGGATGTAGATATAATTTGGGGCTTGTTATCAACATTTGGTTAAGAGATGTGATTCTACCTCTCTACTCTGCTCTTCTGAGACTCCACCTGTATTAGTGCATTCAGCCCTGGGACCCCCAACATGAGAAGGATGTGGACCTCTTGGGGTGAGTCCAGAGGAGGGCCACAAAGATGATCGAAGGGCTGGAAAATCTCCGCTATGAAGGCAAGTTGAAAGAATTAAGGTTGTTCAACCTGGAGAAGAGAAAGCTCTGGGGAGATCTTACAGCACCCTTTCAGTACTTAAAGGGGGTCTACAGGAAAGATGGAGATGGTCTTTTCTCAAGGGAGCAATAAGACAAGAGGGAATGGTTTTAAACTGAAAGAGGGTAGAATTACATATTAGGAAGAAATTTTTCACTGTGAGGATGGTGAGGCACTAAAACAAATTGCCCAGAGAAGTTGTGAATGCCCCATATCTGGCAGCTTTCAAGGCCAGGCTGGACAGGACTTTGAGCAGCCTGCTCTAGTAGAAGGTGTTCCTGCCTGAGGAAGAGGAGTTGGAACCAGATAATCTTTATGATCCCTTACAACCCAAACCATTCTATGATTCTGTGATTCATACAGAAGCTCGGCACCTTGGAGGCAAGTCAAACCCCAAGGGATAAGCCTTTTACGTAGGTACCATTTTCACAACAAGGGATGTTGCCATCACCATTGAATTACAGAGGTGTGGACAAGACTAGTTGTCTTCTTAAAAGATGTTAGTACAGGATCATTCAGTTCTGGTGAAATCACTGGGCTGACCATCCTTACGACTTGACAACCAGCCTCCTGAGTCCACTCAGAGACTCATATTGGGGCTAACTGGACCTCAATATGAAACTGAGAAAACTAGGAGAGATGGAGGTAATTGGTAGGAGGCAGAAGGTGGATGAACAGATGAAGGATGAGTGAGGTAAAGCCACAGAGTTGAAAGGCAGAGTGAGGAAAAGGAACCTGGACAAGAGGCTTCAGCCACATGGACTACAAGGGACTGGGCTAAAGATATCAGGGGAGGAAAAATAAAAAAATAAAAAAAAAAGGGAACATATTTGTCAGCAGTAGGAGAGGCAAAGAAGAGGTGGGTGACAAGAGAAAAGTCCTCTCTTAGGCAAACACCAAGAAATAGCTCAGAGAGGATAAATAGATGGAGAAAACCAGAGAGGCCTGGGAGCAGAAGCCTAAGGGAGTAGGACACTGCCTTTGGGACTTGACTTGAAAAGACAGCTGTCTTAGGAATGAAGAATATGAGCAGGGACAGCACAGAGGAAGATGCAGCTGCCTCTGTCTGTGCCATGTCTGTCACTGTGCAGAGGAACTGTATTCACTGTGAAGGCTCTCAACAGATGCTTTCACCAACTCACCTCTGAACATACTTCATCACTTCAGGTAACCAACATTCTGAGAAGCTGTTTGTGCTGCAACCAACCTGTCAGGAACAGTGCAGGCAACAGAACTGATGCTTCTACCTGGTATCCTGAAAGAAAGCTGAACCACCAATGCAGTATTGACAGACTTGACACCAGTTTACAGAGAAGACTGGTTTTGCTGCTGTGGAGTAGCAATAGTCCTTCATTTAGTGGGGCAAGTCTTAAAACCCACCTGCTGCTCCCCAGACCCCTGGGATGATCCATATTTCAAGGTCATGCAACATGGCAGCCAAAGCTCCCTGTTTTCTACAGGGAGCATCAGAAACAATAAACTCAAAGCTTCTCTTTTTCTCCATTTGGCAGAAAGGTTTGTCTTTCCATTTTGGCTTGAGGAGGGCTCTGAGGTTTGCTGGGAGCCCACAGCTCCCAGCCATACCTGAGAGTGATAAGACTGCTAGCCAGGTGTATGCCAACCACAGCTATGCCTGTGGAGGTAATACATAGCTCTTCTGTGCTTAGGGAACACACCTGGAACTGAGTTTGCTTGATGATAAACAAAACTAGCCCCCCATGGCTTTCCTGTCCTCTGAATGAAGCCAACAGGTTTACAGGGGTTACTAGAACTGAATTAAATCCCTTCCCATCAGAGCAACTTGGAATGTGGTTGGTCTCATACTTTGAAGACCTGCAACACCAAGAGAGGAAGTGAACAAACTAGTTCAGTTCCTTGAAAATATAGGTTTGGGTTGTGGAAAATCCTTGTCTTGGTTAAAAGTTTATGAGAAGTACAGAGTTTTGTATATTCCTAGTATATCCTCTCTGCAGCACCCAGAATAGTTAACACTCAGGGCTGGAAATGCCCATATGAAGAAATATGTATATTGTCCTTAAAATATAAAACTCTTACAAGGCAATCAGTCAAAACCAATGTTGAAAACATTCTGTTTTATCCCTCTGCATAGGAAGATTGGACTCTCTGAGCACAGACCTTTAAGAGCAAGCTAATCATCTTTCAGTAAGGGACTAAATATACTTGGACCTCTTAGGTCAGACACTGTGGGGGTTGTGTACACGTACACACGTGCATGTGTGTGTAGATTAAATGAGGGGTTTTTTTAAGTCATCCTCAAACCTTCTCTGTATGATTACATCAATTTTCCAGGTGGGAAGCAAAAGTCTCAGTGAGACTAAAGCTAATATTTTCACTCTCAGGCTCCTATGTTCAGATTAACCACCAGGTCTGTCTCTGACATGCACTCCAAGCATCCAGCTGCGGCCCCCCAGGATGAGTGTCTGCATCCCTACTTACCTTAGGTAATGCAGCAAGTCAATGACAAGTTGAGAGCGAAACTCAGGTCTGACTAGGACCCCAGCAGCACGTTTGCTGGATCACGAGCACCCGATGTATTTGTCTTCATTTAATGTTCTATTTTTTTCTATCCTCTTGAGTAATTTCCTTCCCTTAAAGGATATAAATCACATACCTACAAAGTAAAGAATTATTTAAAGAACATTTACATTTAATCTCAAAAAAAAGTGTTTGAATTTAACTCCCTAGTGGCTGAGATGTGACTGGTTGGTGAATTTAACTTGGTTTCACTATATGAAGATGTTTTTTGGCTTCAATCCCAGCTGGCCTGCAAACCAGTGTTCCGTGCACTGGGGTGCTACTGTGGGTGAATACCCTTGCTGCAAGTTAACTGAATACTGCCGTCGTTCATTTCCCCTAAATCAAGCTGCACTGTTATCAGCCCCAAATGTGCACACATGCACACATCAGGCTTTGCCCCAAGTTAACTCAATCAGTTTAACAGCTCCATTTCATTGTGTGCCACGTTCAGGTGAAGACAAGGTACGGAGGTTTCTTTTTACTTCTGTAAGTCACACCACAATTTCATTTTGTCCCTGATCTTATTGGTGATAAAGACTAGGGGGAGGAAGCACAGGAGTGGAGGTATTCCCAATGGAATAGCATTGACTTCTATAGCATTGACAGTAGCAAGTGTTAAAGGTAATCTGTTAGTGTGAAAAGGAATACTCTTCCTGTTTATTAAGTACAGGTTAGCAGCAGAAACATCACCAGAAGCTTTAAATGAATAACGAAAAGGACAAGAAAGAAATTAATAAATTGGGAAGAATCATAGTGACCATGTTCTAAACAACTTAGCAAGTATTTTCTCCAACTACTGCCTTGTGCAGCAGTTGCATTTGTGTGAGGCATATTCCCTTTCCTTTGTTCTTCACTCTAACAAGCAATGGATTTTCTCTGAATAACACTAGTCTAATGCTGAGACTTCAGTTTATGAGAACTGAAATATGATGTAAAGGTGCATGGCCATTACATCTACAAGACAGACAGTCACCAATAACTTCCAAAAACCTTTGGAAAAGAAAAGAAAACATAAATCTACAGTCCAAAAATCCTTTGTGGCCAACAAAAATAATTTAAAACTGTCAGAGACTGATTTGATCAATTTTAATGCAGAACTCAAACTCCATACTCAGAAATATGACAGAGCCATCAGGCACTGCAGCTCCCTCCCAGCCAGAGCACAAGAAACTTCGCATCACTTGGAAGAAAGGTTAGACGTACTGTGTATTTGGTGTGTGCTGGGGAGAGATGAGGGCACAATGTTTATATTAAAACTCAGCTGAGATGTTATCCGAAAAGCCTCTGGGCTGTATGTTCTTGATTTGACTGACATGAATAGAAATGTGGGCATGACATGGAAATCCTGATCATGGGCTGCATTTCAAAGGAAAACTGTATTTGCTGAGTAGCTCAACTTTGAACTGTGGTATGGACCATTTGGTACATCACCTTGAGTAAACACAAATCTGGAACCAAGCTCTTATTTCTGATGTCCCAGGAGTCCACTTCCTGGGGCTGGAGATGGCTCTTTGAAAAGTGAAAAGCTTTGGAGTCTTAGTCACATCCAAAATCTATTAGGGTCATGTTTCCTACTTCCTATCAACACATATCTGAAAAGAAAATCAAACTTGGGAGGTTTACATGTAATCACCTTGCCTTTTGAACCAAAGCCTTGCCAGACTTGCATGAGCAAATACTTTGCTCTTGTAACTGACCCCGAACTCTGTATGTCCTTTGGTGCTGAAACTAATCTGGGCCCATTAATGAGCTTGGACATGGTTGCTGGTTTCACAAGGTCACTGCAGTCTTGAATCCCCAGAGCTGTCTGGCAGGCACCTAAGAGTTAGTTTGCAGTGGTTCTTCTGCTGAGTGCTCTTCTAAGCTATGAAGCATTGCCCCACTGTGGAGGAGCTAGAAAAATCAGCCAGGCAGCTCCTCCCAGCCTCCTCAGGGCTGTAGGACAAATTTAAATCAGTTGTGAGCCTATGAGAAACCAGTTGCACTGGTGGATACAGTTAAATAAGGAGGCAGCAGCTCTTTACACTCTTTTTGTCCCATCAGTTCCCCAGCATTGCCCATATATCAGCCCATTCTCCATTCTCCAAGCCTTTGAGCCACAGACCATCATAACAAGAGGAGCAGAGAAGCTAAAGGCAGATTGTGGTGAAAACCAGTTGCTTCTGGGACACAGACAAAGTACTCAAGCCCCTTCACAACAGCATAGCAGATATCACAGTACTGAGGGCAGATTCTAAATGCCAATTGCAGGACAAAAAAAGCCCAAAGAGATGTTCATACTCAAGAGGCAGAGCGCTTTATTCTTTGAAGGCCCACAAGGGAAAAAACCAACCTATGAGCTAGTAAAAAGGTGCAGCCAAACGAAGCAACTGAACAGGAGCCGCTGTAGTTCATCATCCCTCCAGAGGATGTCATCATAGAGCCACCAAAAAAAGGCGATCTTTGTGACCCGAATCTGGCGGTAGAGTTAAAGACTAATGAGCAGCTGCTCTTCGGACAATAGCCTCAAACCTCCCTGCTTACTTTTCCAGAACCAATTTTCTCTAGCCAGTGCGCATCTGGTGGAAGCACAGAAGAGTGGAGAAACCCACCGTAGTTTGTGAGATAATGCAACAGGTTCGCCTGGAAAACAAACGGGATGTGACTCTGTGACTGGATTGAGCAAAAGCATGGGGCTTTCACATGCTTTTAATCCTGCTTTCAGCTTGTTTTGGTGTCCCCGAGCACAGATGGGCATCTGGAGGATGCATTCACACACAAGGAAGGTGAGCAAACACAGCTGTGGACAGGGACACTATCCAGAGATAGAAGGGACATACTGCATAATGCAGCCATTGAGCAAGTGCACCCAGGAAAGCGCTGGTGGGAGATCCATGTACTTCATCACCCTGTTAACTCATTCCTGTTGTTTGTGTCACAAAAAAGTTAGCATTTGATTTGGTACGTATTTGTACCAACAAACCATATCCAAAAGAGGGAGGCAGTGATGTTGTTCATGGCTCATTTTGGTAATAGTTTCTGTCCCTAATTATACATCTTAACTCTGAAAGTCTAAAGTCACGCTGGCTTTTCTACGAAGCTGACTCTAGCCCCTGTTGCCTTTGGTCCTTTGTGTGGGGCACAGGGGTATTGCCACAAGCCTCAGTCTAAGAAAAGAGGGGAGGATCCCAAATGGAAAGGCTCTACCAGTGATGCCAAGCACTAAAGAAGAGTCTCTAGGCTACTGGGTAACCTTAGCTAGTGCCACAACTTACCTGCCACTGCAACCCAAATCATACACTTTTTCCCCATCTCCGATGTCCACACAGACAACAACTTGGTCATTGCTTGCCAAAGGGTGTTGAGATCCTTCAAGAAAAACAGCTACCTGAGAGAAATTCTGCAGGTATTGATAGTACTGAAGAAGGCACACTATGCAGATCAGTGCCCCTATCAAACATATTGTGTTTAAATACAAGCAAGGTAAACTACAGAGCCTCTGGGCGTTACTGTATCAGGTCCATGTTTCTCTTTGTGCATGCACCACATCAGTTTTCTCATTAAAGCATATCAACTGGGTGCAAGTCATCATCCCTTCCCAAGTATGATTTAATAATTCCAAATCTAGGACCTGACCCAGACTACATCCGGTCCTAAAGAATCACTTGCCAGCCAACCATGCCAGCTGCATCTTAATCTCTCTTCTTTGCTGCTATTTGTTTCGGGGGGAGGGTGGGGTTTTTTGCTTGTCTTTTTAGATGGATAGATTAAATTTCCTGCCAACCCACTTTCTCATTCAAATATGTTACAGAGGAAGTGGGAGGAAGGAGGAAATCAGGAACAAAGCAGAAAATGGCATTAGAAGGCTTAGTGAAGAGTCTGATCCTTAGCCATGTGCACTGCCCCATTCCTGTACATCAACAAGGAAAAGAAAAATGCTATTTTAGCTGTCACTGTCTATGGAAACACATCAAAGAAAATATGCCAGAGACCCAGAGTCAGGGAGTCCCAAGACTACCAAGTTTCTCCTTCGAGAAAAATTTGCATTCACCAAGTCATGCCAGAAGCTATTGCCACATATTTTCTCTCTCTCCCTCATAATGGCAGCATAGATGACCTAAGGAAACCTTTCTCTGCTCTTCCCACCAGCTGACAAAAACTCTAAGCTAGTGCCAAAGTTCAGGAAACGCCCTGCATGTTCCCTCCCTTGCTTAGGAGTTCACAGACCTGGAGATTTTTGGTAACATCCTCCAGGTACCTGTGCTGCACGGAGGCATACATGGAAGAAAGCTGTGTGAAAAAAGAGCCTTTCACTTTCCTTGCTTTCAAGACTTGCTTTGTCCCTGATAAGCACCTAATCCCCCGCCAAGGAGGGACAGCTCAGTGAGCTTGGTGACATTGCATTTCCATTGACAACACCCATACTCACAATTGTTCTCAGCACATCTTGCCTTTCTTGTAGCAAGAGCAGAATGGTAACAAGGGCGTGGGGAGGAAGACCCATGTTCGCTGGCATCAGGAGAACAAGCTGCAAGCAGGATGGCCAGCAGCACTTGGAAAAAGCACAGGGAGATCAAGATACCTGACAGGTATCTTATACCTTCTCCAGGCCTCTTTTCAACAGAGACCATATGTTAGTTATGAGTTAAATGTGAGAGCCTTCTGGATTTGCTTGAGTGAATTTGTAAAAGGCATGTGCATCCTCAGATTTTCCTGTCTTGGAAGTGCTCAAGACCTTCATAAGGGAATCTGCTGAACCATTTTGGGTTTACTTGGTGTTGGCAGACACACACACAGGCTCGTCCACTCGCTCACAAACCAGCAGTGCCATGGCTGGGAAGACCCCAGTTGGAGTGCAGAGACAAAAAGGCTGTGAATGAATGCATGCCTGAACTAGGTGAGACTGGAACACAAAATTTTGCTTCTAAGAAAAATCCAGTAACATGCAGTAACTTACCAATGTGCTTGATGAAATCATTATTATCATGAGCATTCCTCCAGTATAAAAAGTACTTGTTCAATTTCCTCTGCCCAATACCAAATTGGTCGTCCAGTTACCTCAGTCCTGGGTATCACCTGAGGCTACCCTGATCTGAGGTACTCTCCACGAGGGCCTAAACCATGATGTAAGGAGGACTGATCTCCTGAGCATCTCTCGTTCTCATGGGGAAACCAGGCAGTCTTGAACTGGACACCATCTGTTAGACTGGCTTCCACTGGAAACTCATCTGTGTTCCTGCAAGATTGTGTTGAAGTGCATGCATCTGAGTAATTTTATTTTTTTTTAGTTCAAATGAATCAGCAGATATGAGTCCAAAAGCTGTGTAAGTTAAAAAAAACTTCTGGCAGTTTACAGACCAGATTTCCCAAATGTTTTAAATTGATCTCTCTTCTACAATAACCTCTAAAAAGATGTTTACTTCTAAAGTGTGAAGCATCCTCTCATTGTTATTTTTGTCTCACCACTCAAATGTACAATTAATCCTTGTGCTAGAACAAGTCCCCTCTGATCTTCTTTGGTGGAAGCTGATGTAATCAATAGGTACCGACATTTAAAGTAATCTCCATGGCACCCAATGTAATGGACAATTTCTGCTACACAGCTGGGGTTGAAGACTGACAGCAAACTCAAACATTTCAGCAGTGGCTTCCTTTTACAGTTGTAATAGCTTGAACATTAGTTTGATTTTTTAATGGTAAATTAAAACTCTGGAGCACTACCAAGTCATCTAACTGTTTGTTTAGGTTTTTTGGGAGATATTTGCATTGCAGCAATGCCTCACTAAATACAATTTACAGAACGAAACTCCAGCATACCAGGTGCTACACAAACCTAGTAAACTATCCTGCATCTTCAGTAATTCTGCTGTAGTTCTACTGAGATGTGCAAAAGAAAGATGTAAGGGGTAAAAGAGTGGCAAGAAATGGATAGTACAGCAGAATACTAACAGGATTATCATGGGAATAAAATATAAAGATGCTATTAATGTCACATCAAGATTGCACAATCAAAAAAATGAACACTGAAAACACTAAGATTCCTATGACAGCTTTCAGAAAATGGCAATGCAGTCATCTTATTTCTAGTGAGGTGCAGAGCTGAAAACACATTTACAAGAGTATTTTAAACTAAGTGCTGAAAAATACCAAGGATTGAGAACACGATGCATGTGCAGCAGGGCTGAACTACTGTTGCTGTTGGATCTGTAGGTTTCTTGTTTTAATAATCACTCTCTGAATACCTGGGGGATTTTAGAGAAGAAGAAGGGAAAATGATACACAGAGAGAAAAATGCTAAATCTTGGCAAAACATCAGGTTGTCCTAACTAATAATAAGCTTTTGGTAGCAGCTGTTGATACAGACTAAAGAGTGTATGCTTCCCAGTCCCCTTATGCCCTGAAAGTGTGAATGCTCAGAGACTGAAACTTCCCATGCTCTGTCTACGGGGATCAGCACTTCTGTTAAACACCTGACAATTCCCCCCAACAAACTTATTCAAAAGCCCAAGACTGTCAGTGACTGCCTTAGATTTTGAATCTGGGAGGGATATGCCATGTTTTAGATTGAAAAAACAATATATGAGCAAAATTAGGCAATTTTAAAAAAACATTTCCTGACATCACTCAAAGCAGCAAAGTATCTCCCCTGCCAAATGACAGAAAATATAACTCACCTTTGTCTAGAGAGGTAGAGACATTCCAATCCTGGGAAACTGTGCTTTCAAGGGCAATGTGTGACTATTATGAATGAGAAAAACAAGGCTATAGTACCAGGGCTCACCAGAAAACTAGCTGGCCCAATAACATGCAGCTCTTGGTTGCATGGTCACTGCTTACTGCCAGTTAAATCATGGATGAGTATTAATAACCAAATTCATTATAGTTACAGAATTAGGTAGGGGGAGGAAACAAGCAGCAGCAGGCAGTCAGAAATCCTTTTTTTATATGAATAAAGTTTTATTGAATTTTATACAATTAGAAAGAACAAAGAAAGAGGAGCAAACAGTCTCATGGAGGGTAGGAACCAGAAGAGCTTTCCCAGTAGAGGAGGGCACCTGCTGAGGGCAGCGTTCCTGTAAATGTCACACAGGGGTTGTTACAAAAGCAGAGAGAATGTGTCTGAGCTTTCCTTTAATTTTGTTTTTTTTCCCTCCCACTTTAGGATTTCTAAAGCCACTCTTCTTTCCCCGTCAATCCTACCACCCAGCAGCAAAGTTAGTAGACAGGCAGGAGAGAGGACTGCTCCTGTGAAATGTGTGCACACACACAGAGCAACTGCCTGCCTGCACCAATCTGGATGGAGGTGTGTAGAGGTGGAAGGAAGGGAAGTTGAATTCTTTTTTTTTCCTTTCCCCCCCTTTTTTTTTTCTTTTTTTTTAAGCAAAGAAGGCACAAAATCTCAGCCAAGTTTCAAACCTGGTGCTGCTTGGGAGCTCCCAACCTCCCAAAAACCCAGTGTGTCCATGTGGGAACCCAGCCCTCACCTCTCCCTCCTCTTCCTCAGAGTCTGTGCTTTCATTTGAAAGGTACTGCTCAGGTAGAAGGCCCTGCCCAAGGTTTGTGCACTGCTAGGGAAAGTAAAGCCGTGCCAAGACAAGGAAAGTGGGGATGAGGAAGAATCTGTTGGCCTAAACAGACCCTTTTTCCAATGTGAGAATTATTGAAAGTCACCCGTGACTCCCCACATTGCTTTTCCAAGAGCAGACCTGTGAGGGCTCTGGTGCTTTTGGAGGTGGTCACTACCTTTGCCTGTGCAAGGGTTGGTGTTATGCAGGAGGGACAAAACATCCATCCAGACATGACCTCTTTGAACCAATGCTCTCTAGAAGGGGAAATCTCAGCCCTCAGTCCAGCCCTCCAAATGGCATCAGATTCCTTCAGAGGTTTCAGCTCTTGATTAAGGCTATTTAGTTGCAATAGAAAAAAGTAGAGGTGCCAGCCACAACCACCTGCCTGACTGCAAGGAGATGGCAGGGCCACTGGCGGATGCCACCAGTACCCAGTCATGGGACGTTGAGAGAAGGAGAGGCAGATATAGAGCATATGGGCCTCCATTAAGCCTATGCTTTGTAAAGAAAGGTATTTGGATACAATTCCTGCCAGCCTGTCTGTGCACATTGGAGAGCAGAAATGAAAACTCTGATGCCTCTGTGTGAAGGCCCCAAGCTCAAAATGTGCCCTGCCATGCTTGCTACCCCTGAATACCCTGATGAGCAAAACTTACCTGGCAAACATCAAAGCTGTGGAGTTTGAAGTCACCTGCCCTAAAACAGAACAACCCAGGGGAGCAGATGCCTCATGAATCTGCCTAGTGTTTTACCACATCAACCTGTTCCTCTCTCCTCCTGAATAACCCCTGCAACACTCCAAGGAAAAAAAAAAAAAAAAAAAAGATGTGAGCCCTACAGCAGCAGCAGCAATGCATAGAGTGTCTCCAGGAAAGATGCTCAGATGGCTTCATCCTCCACAGCCGTAAATAGGGCTCTGGTGGCACCCCAACCTAGTGCAGGAAAAACACCCAGTCTGAGAAGGATCTGCATGTGTCTGTGTGTGTCTGTGTGTATGCTGAGGTGGGAAAAGAACTGCAAAAAATAAAGACAAATTCTCCCCAGTCCACGCTCTTACCCAGCCATCTTCTTGGACAGGCTGGTGGGCTGTGCCTTCATCTCGCCCCTTCGGCCTGTCCCATGCCTCCTCAGATCCAGCCCCAGTGCACTGTTCTCCCTAATCTGACAGGCAGAGCCAGGGCCAAGGAGAGGTAGCTGAGACTGCTCAGCCTTCCCTGCCACAATGCAGGCTGTCGTCCTCTTGGAAACAAAATAGCAACAACAACAGAAAAAAATTAATATATATATATCTCCCCAAACCTCCCTGAAAGACCCAAATGGATGGAATGTCCCCAACAAAACCAACAGGAAATAAAAGCAAAAATTCCCCCCAAGGTCAGTTCCGGGTACATGTCCCAGCTGGGGCCCAGCAGCCAGGGAGCATGTCCCGACCTCCCTGCTCCTCTGGCCTTGGCACATCTGTGGTGTCCATCAGCACAAGGAACTCCAGCAGCTGTGGGGAAAGCGGCTCGGACAGGGCTGTCCCACCAGCTGGCAATGGCCTTGAGAGAGGACGACAGAATGGAGAGGTAAGCACATGTCCCCTCACTGCCTCGCTGCCTTTCAGGAAGGAGTAGGGTCTCTTCACCCCACCAGGTATTAGAGGCTCCTTGCTCAGGTCTCAGGCACCAACACGGTCCTACACAAGGGAGCCAGCCCGGCTCTGGGCGGGCACCATGACAGGAACAGCCCCAATCCGCTCCAGCGTGGCCTGACTCACTGCATAGGAACGGGTATGTGGCAGCCGTGGCTTCCTGCTGACTGATCCATTGCTCCGGATCACCTCCTGAGGGGATGGCGCCGTGCTGGCCGTCACCACCAGTGTCTTAGGAGGAGCGGGGGACGGGTGCCCACCATTGGCATAGACAGGGCGGGCACTCGTGCTCCCTGAGCGGGAGAAGGGGGGCTGGTGAGCATCATTGCTGTTGCTGAAGCGAGTGAAGGAGTCTGTGGCATGGTTGGCTTTGGGGTCGTTCCAGTAGCGGCTGTTGTAGGTGTTGGAGGAGGTGAGGGTGTCGTTCTCTGATGAGGATGCATCAGCATGGAACGTCTTTGCGGCAGAGGAGCATTTGGGCGGCAGGTCATCCTCCCTGGGAAGGAGAAGGTGTGAGAGCATGTGGAGGATACTGCCCAACTTGGCCAACACCTCCACTACCACCACCATGCTGGGCTGAAGGACAACACCAGTGTGAATCAGCATTGCTCCTTAGCCTGTTTGCTCATCCCTCTTTATAGGACCCACTTCTATGCACATTAATTGCTTCATCGAGGCACATGACCCATGATCATGGGTCTAGGGGAACAAAAGCAGTTGTTGTCACAGGCACTGGTACTTTGCAGGCAGTCAGTACGACTGTAAAATCAATGAAGCTGATCCTCAAGGGAGTAACAGGAAGGTACCAGAGGGAAACCCTGTGACTGTAACACTAGAGAATATCACAACTGTATCTCCAGAGCTTTTCAGCTATCACTGTCCGGTGTTGTGGGTCAGGATTCCAACCATGTCACTCTCCTATGAAGCTAACAACATTGACTCCTCTCCCTGTTGCTGGCAGAGGGGTTGAAATTAGATGATTTTTAAGGTCCCAAAACATTCTGTGATTCTATGAAACCAAAGCTCTCATTAAAGGCAAAACTGGAAACAAAATATGTTAACATTCTTTATTTTTTTCCTTCCATATTCTGGCAATATATGGACATCCTCCCCTGACCCAGGGGACCATGCCCAGGATTAGCAAGAATGAGATTTCCAATTCCCTTCCTGTCAGCCGCAGATTTTGTTGTGTGATCAGATGCCCACTGCCACCAGATTTCCCTGACCTTACCTTATCTCATTGGGAATTTCCTCCTCTTCTTCTTCTTTGTGTTTGTTTTTCCAGTAGAAGAGTGCCACGGCCACCAGCACAATGCAAACAACGAGCACAACGGCACCTGTGGCCACTGCTCCTGCAATCAGGCCAATACTCCGTGGGTGGGCTGTGGAGGTGATTGAACAGAGCATGGAGAAGAAATCAGTGATGGAGTGTCACCATCTATGAATATTTGAATCTACTGTGGCTTGGGACAGGGAAAAGGCAATGTTCCCATTCCAGGGCACAACTATCTTCCGATAGAGAGGCACATGGTGGCTCACGGCAAACATGGTTACACACTTTACTGTCACAAGACAGAAGCTCGTGGCCAAGCCTCCCCTGGCACAATACTTACGTGCAATAACTTGCAGGTCCAGAAGGCAAGTGCTGGTTCCAATGGCATTTGAAGCCACACATTGGTAAAGACCTGAGGACACAGTGCTGATATTTCGGAGAGTGACAGTGCCCTGGACTTGGTCTAGTCAGAGAGAAAAGAAGGATTTAAATCCCTCCCCTCCTTGAGGAAAACCATGAAAAGGGAAAGTTAGCAAATAGAGAATTTTGGTGTGAGACTCTTAAGAGACAAATAAATTAGGAAATAACTTTCAGATGAAAGCATTGTGCGTGCACAGACACACACAAAGACAAGATTAGGTCTTAAGGAGCTTACACTAGATGTTTCTTTTTCCTCTTATAGATGAATTTCTGCATGTGAAAGCTTGGGACTCTCAGTATTGTGTGAGAACAGGGAAGAAAGAGATGTGAAATATATATATATATATATCAAGATCTACCTGCTAAATTCAATCTTGCTCTGCAGAACCCCTGCTTTCCAACCCCTGCTTTCCAATCCCTGGTCTCCCCACTCACTGCTCTGTTAATTTTTCTCATCCCTGAATTACATAAAACCTGCATGAAAACTTACATGAAAGCTTGTATATTCTTAAAATACAGCAAGATAAAGGACAAAAATACAGCAATCACTTGATCAGGGCACCTAGGCTAAGAAATTTTATGTGTGGGACTTGAGGCTGGGAAATACCAGTTTGATCAGAGCCTTGCTCTTACATACATCTTAAAAGCAGCTCTGGCAGTAATTTATTGGACAACTGTGACCTCAGTGTAAGAAGCTGGCAGTATTTTTCTGGGATAATTTTGCCTCTCTTCTCCCAGTTCCCATTCCATGAGTCTTTCATTCGGTTTAAAATGCAGGTGAGTTGGCAGCTAAAATTTCCAGCTGCACCCCAGCATCTAGTAACCACTTTCTCTCTCTCTTATTCAACCTAATCTTTGTTCTTCAAAGAGGAACATGTTTCTGCACAAAAAAAACCAAATAAAAAAAATTATAAAAAAAAAAAAATTAAAAAAAATAAAATAAAATAAAATAAAAAAAAAAAAAAAAAAAAAAAAAAAAACNAAAAAAAAAAAAAAAAAACACAAAAACTATGATCATTTAAGTGGCATTTGAAGGTTACTTAGTACACCATGGGCTTTAGGAATCTTCATTCCAATAAGGAGACCATGCAAATGATGACAGAGACTTAATGAGCCATGCCACCTCTGGCAGCAAAGACAAAGGAAGGCCCAGGCTGTCACCTGGGAAATAAGAGGATAATCAACAGAATGAGCACCTTGTGTGGCAGTTGGGGGCAACTTGGGAACATTGTCCAATTTCTCCCAGAGGTATGTTGGCCGGGGAATACCTTCTTCTGAGCTGCAGGTCAGTGTGATATCGCTGCCCACGTCCAGGGACCCCTGGATTCTGCAAAGTGGGGCAGAAGGAGGAACTGCGAGAGAAGAGGAGAAGGTGATAGCATATCAGGAAATAAGATCAAACAGTGGAGTGCAGGCTCACTCTTGGACATGTGCTGCTGGGGAAAGCAAGGACACTGGCTTGAGCTGACAAGGGGACAAGACTGAGGTAGCAGACAAGAATCTATTAAGGTTTTGGGGGTGACAATTTACACCAAGATTCCTGACCCACCAGCCCATCAAGGTTACAGGCTGCTGACTTTCACAGGACCCAGTTCTATTAGATCTCTCCCTTGAGAAAAAGGTAAACACTTCTGTCTCTGAGACAACAAGGATGATGAGAGCTAACAGAGCTACAGACAAAATCTACTGCAGTTGGGTTCTGCCTTCATATCCCTAAAATAGCACACACTTTGGAATATTTAAAATCAAAGGGAGCATCCAGAATTAACTGTTTTCATGAAAAGAAAGCAAATATCTAAAGTAGTTCTCTTCTCCTGTTGCTATGCATAAAACTCTTACAGTCCCTTCAGCTACTCTTGTGCTTTATTCATATTCCTTTGCAACTCTGTATTACAATGCCACCACTAAAACTTTCTCTCCACCATATTTTAAAACTTTATTATATGCTACCTTCATATTAAGTCTATGTACCCTACAAACTCCCAAAGTACCCACAAGGCAGCCCATTCCTCGACACAGGGCTGTGGACTTCAATGCATACTCTACCATATTGCTCTGCTACGATGCATTATCATGCACAGAGGGCCCCCTTGTTCCTGTTCCTCCCCTCTACCCCATAATACCAATAAACACACCCAAGACAGTAAGTCCAATGACTCCAATATTCCTGACGCCTCTGTCGGGAAGATTGTTGACCAAACACTGGTATGTGCCAGTATCCGATAGCTGAGTGTTGTTGATGAAGATGGAGGCACTGGTGGTTGGCATTGTCACAGCAAACCCCACTCGCCCATAGAACTGAGGTGCACCACCAAAGATCTGACCCCCTTGGTAGAGAATAACCTGGAAAAGAAAGGAAGGCTCAAACAACACTCTGCAGGTGTTG
Source organism: Formicarius rufipectus (assembly GCA_013399695.1). NCBI lineage: Eukaryota > Metazoa > Chordata > Aves > Passeriformes > Formicariidae > Formicarius > Formicarius rufipectus. The sequence goes on along the minus strand of VXAU01001197.1, from coordinate 811,436 downwards.
AGCAAGGAGGAAGAACAGCAAGCAAAGCATGGGCTTCCAAAGCCAACAGGACCAGTTACTAAAGGATCGCTGAAGAAACAGACCTCAACATACATCCTATCAGAGGGGTTTTCTCCAAAAGAGGACCACACTCTGTAGCCCATTTTATGTCAATAAAAATGTTCACAAAGGTAACAATTGACCAGAAAGATACCCAAATCTTCTGATATAGTTGGGTTGGTAATACCGCTCTACTTCATATAATACTGTCACTACCCCTCTGGTCAGGATCAATGTACAGAAACAGAGACTCTCTGCAGGTCAGTGAATGCTTTGCTGAGAAGCATCTGCACAACGGACGGTATCATTCTGAGTCTCAGTCAGTAAGATCCTGCCATGATTTGACACTGCTTACTGAAGATCTTGGGTTGAACTGAATGACAGGATTGCAACCTTTGAACCTGCACAGCCTTTACCAGTCAGACTGTACTCAGATCAAATCTCTGAGGAGCAAGTACACTTGAGTGCAGGTTCTCACACTGAATACAAATTGTGATGAGGGCAGTGTGACCCAAGACAGACGTATTTCAGAGCAGTGGTCTTCTTCTGTTGTCAGAGTACGTGGGCAAAAAACAGGTCAGCGAATCTCATTCTTGTGCCACCACAATATACTCTCATTGCTGATTTTCATTAAGACTGGACTCGCACAGGCAACAGACAGTGAAAAAAAATAAGAAGGGAAATAAAAGGGATTAGAAGTCTAGGAGAGGTTATATGTTATGGGACGTTTACACAGATTTCACAGGTTTAAGCTGCAGCTGCTCCCAGGCCCTTCAAAAACCTGGATTACGTCTTCTGTGCCCTTTTGAACACACAAACTAGAGGTCCAGGGCAGCAGTACAGTATCATATACACCTACTCCAGTTGCACATCCAACCAAGGCAGCCAAGGACACAACGTGCATCTGTTAACAAAGCCTTGAAGAAATCAGATTCATGTAAGCTCCACAGGGCATGTTCAGCAATGAAGGGGTAATGAAGTTCTGGGACAATCAAAGATGCAGCATTGTAAAGGGTCTACATCCAGAAAAGGGTATGGAACAGGAAAACCCCACAGAAATACATGCTTCAGTAAGAAAGGACCTACCTGCTGGGGCTGGTTGGCATTAGAAAGAGGAATGACCATCCAGATGACATTAAGGTTAGTGAGAGCAGCGTTAGTGGTGAAGGTGCAGGGCAATACTGCTGTCTGGCCTCGGGCAACCTGGATGTTCGCTGAACTGACTGACACCTCCAGAGGACACACCAGACCTGGAAAGATAAAGACACACAGTTCAAAGCACTGCAGGTGGCCTGATAGACTTGCAGGTCATGATATCGACCTTCTGTTCTTCCACAACTCTACCTTACCAGCTACTTCAGGCTAAAAATAATTATATTCCTTCCTCACAGATCAGGCTGTTCTCATGAAGACCTTTTTCACAGGCTAATGCAGATAGGCGGCCCTTTTAAGTGACAGCATTCTAGTTTCAGAGTCTCTGAAAACAACTGGGTTTGTTCTGGTGACACAGAAAGAACCAGAAGAGTAGCCAAGATGTGTCTAAGAGATAATGAAAATATGTTTTCAAACCCATCAGTGAAACAGAAAAGGAAACTGCAGTTTCACCAAGGGATAAATAGAAACACAGTTCTGCCCCCAGTTCTATGCCTCATAAAGTCCAGCATGACCAGAAATATTTTAGGAATATTTTTAATTTAAAGGGTTAAAAGCTAAAATATTTTTCAGTCCAGACATTTCTATTTAGCTGGTGAAAAACGACTACTGATAATGGAGAATCTCATCAAATCTCATTTATTTTCCAGCATTTCCACCATTCACTTCTTTCCTTTTCACATAATCTGTACAGAGCTCAAAACCTAATAAATCCCACCTTCCCAGTACAACAGCTCACAGCTGCAGTTTTAAGACTGCAAGTCACAGAAGGAAATATCTCTGTTCCTACCACCAAAATCCTGTCAAATGAAACTAATCACAGAGTTTCCACCACCATTTTGGGTAGCACTAAAATTCTTTAAACCATTTTTCCCCACAAAATCAAAATATTGACTACAGAAATGATGCTTCTATATGACAGCTCACCATCTTCTTGTTCAAGGCATGTGAGAGGCTACCAGAGGAGAAGGCAAGGATTTTCAAGCTCCAAGACAATAACAGAATACTGCTAGCACCCAGGTGCAGTCTGTGGACCACCCCATTCCCTTGCTGACTCCAGGAACGGCTACCAGGAAAGTTTCTATTTTCTGCCAAGAAACATCGGTTTGCTGACGGTGAAATACTTCATGAGAATAATTTTCTATCTGAACAAAATGAAATCAAGCAGACTAATGTCTGAAAAAAAGGTGAGTGGTCTCCACATGCTTGTCTGCTGAGATCCTTTGCACGCTACTTAATAAAACGATGTGATGCTGACACAGTACTGACCTTCAGATGCTACAAATACAAATCTTTTAGCACCTGAACAGCCTATGATGTGTTCCAGGGCTTGAACTGACTGCTCTGGAGCTGCAATACCCCAGGACTTTGCAAATACTCAACAACCTCCTCTGAACTTCTTTTCCTTCCTCTGTATCTCTCACCTCCAAAGCCCCAGGTAGTTCAGGGAGGCTCAAACATGCTTTGGAACGGAGACAGAAAAAAATTCCACTGAAACTTCTCCAAGTACAGTTCACAAGTTTCTTACTTTAGAGGGAGGGGGAGTGGGCGGGGTGAGGGAACAACTAAGTCTGACTTTCCTCTCAGTCTTGGCACATATTTAACAATATGGAATATTTTGAAAATTCCTAGGGAAACAGTTTATTACCAGTGCTAACATCTCAGAGAATTAGATGGCTGGATGAGGAACTGCTGGTGAAAGCTTAATCCATCGATCTTCTATGCAAGGCTCTCAGCAGCAAGCGAAAGTAAGTATCTTGAAGAGCCAGTAATAAGCATCATCTTTATTACAAAGTACCTGCTTTCTAGTTGCATCTGTGGACAACATTCTGGGAATGAATTTGGACTCCTCATTTTCTTATGGCTGGCCAGGCAGTGGCAGTAGCCCAAAGCCCAGGAGTGATCCATGCTAACTTTGTAGATGTGTCTTATTGAATATGACCCTGAAAAGGAATTGTCTTCTGCAGGCCTAAATTTGAAGGATGCATTGCCATGACTATTCATCCAGCCTGGCATCATCCATGTGTTATACAGTGTGCAGGGATTCACAGCATTTTGAACACTTATTGGATTAACCTCTCTCTCCAACTTGATGCAGAAAGTTCTCCTGCCACAGATTTAATGAGATACTCTCTGCAAGAGGAATACAAACCACTGATCTGATTTGGAATAGCAATATGTGTTCTTCAGCCCGATCCCTTATCCCTTCCATTTTCCCCTTCAAGAAAAACTCACACATTAAAATTCTTGTCATTCAAAGAAAGTAATGCTTAAATGGGAGTATTCACAGGGAATAAATTTACTGGAAAAGTTAGACTTCACAGTTTGATTTGCAGGGTTAGTTACATCAATCAGTTAATCACCAAGATGATGAGATTTTCATACCTAATCACCCTCTTGCAACTCCTAATATTTATTATTAGTTGATTGTAAACATCTTGCAGAATAATAAAAACACTAAAATAGAACATGCATCATTTATTCATTGTAAAAATAATTTTCAATACACTTGAGACCCCACTCTGATCCTCCAACACCCTGTAGCCCCAAAATCTCCTCCCCCTTTCAAGGCACCACAGCATCCTTCTTAGTTTTAATGCCATGTAGCAAGTGAGCACTAAGGAAGAGCTGAGGTTTCCATTCATTTCTCTTGCCAAAGGGAGTTGCTTTGAACCTGGCTTGCAAGATGAGCACCTACACACACACACAGAGACTACGCTGTCCTATCTCTGTCTTGCTAAACCACCAGGCAAGCCAGCTCCTCTCTTACCTTTCCCTCATGCATCCCAAGACCTGTCAGCTGCTCTTTGGTCTGGGATATATACATGACAGGTGGCACTTAAAGACAAGGACTCATTTTGTTAAGCTTAAGTGGCACCTGCAGGGCTACAGCTGGGGAAAGTGCACACAACCACTTCTGACAAGGAAGCTTGGACAAGGTGACAGGAGAGTCAGGAGACCAAATGTAGGCAAAGTCCTCTTCCACCAGCATAAACAGGGAGGTAGGCTGGTGTGCTTACACAGCACTGGGCAGGGGCACAGTACTGCAACACAACTCCTCTCCCAGAGAGAGCTGAAAGAGCAAAGATCAAATCCTTTTCAGAAGCTACAGTGTCTCCAGACTACTAGAAAATATAACACATTTACATATGCACATGTCCATCTATGCAAGTATCTACGTGACTGCATCATTCCACACCAATACTCATGGCCCAAAACACAGATGGATGCACACAAAGTCACATACACTTATAAACCTGTATTCATGGGGAGACAGCCAGTAGAAAAACTCAACCAAATGATACGTGCTGAAACATTTCAAAATTAGGAGTTGCAAAAATGTGGCTTTGCATTAATGCAAGAGGAGTGAGGCAGGGGAGAGAGGGAGGAAGAGATTTCAAATTTAGCATATTATTGGGATAAGGATTTTTCAATGCAGCCTAAGGAATGAGGACTTGAATTCCCTTGAGTAGATATAAATGCAAATATAGATATATGCGCACACATTCAGCCCAGTCTACTGAGCCAAATTATACACGAGGTCAGAAAAAAACCAAGCAAAGGATGTTGTAAAGGGTCTCCTTTTGCGAAGTTACACAGCACAGATATTTTTTAAGCATTCAGAAGTTTAATGACTTCTAAGAGACAAGGAATCGATCACCACCAAATCGTCTCTCAGAATTGGATTACAATGGCCATTACACCCTCTCTTGTATAGGCAGTCTCCTTCTTACTTAGTAATTAAGCATCACTGCAAGCAGTGTGCCTGGAGGAAGAGCAGAGTACACCGTCAGCAGAAGGAGGAATGGGCCCTTCCTGTACGTAGGACACTTTGATCTTAGCTTGATTCAGCAAACTGTGTTCTCCTTTGATCCTGAGGCAGCAAACTCCCATTGCTAATTAGAACAGATGCTCCATTTTTCTGTCCCCTATCAGGGAACCAGTCAGCAGAACAGTGTTTTGGTTATAGAGGCTCTTTCAGAATTTCTTCACATTTCCAGGATCCAGTAATTATACAGGCAACAGGTCGCTCTGATTTCGTGTTTGATGGCTCAGTTATGCTTTCCCAAGTGGCATAGTCAGCTCCCTCCCCTACATCCATGAAGGAGTCCACTTATATAGTTCATACAACATGACACAAGCGTGTAGGACACAGTCACACAACGAGCACTTGCCTCCCTGCTGGGTTTAAGGAGAAGTCAGATGCTCTCATACATTTGTTAGCTGCCCTACAAGAGCTGCAAGCCTCAGAACCTTGAGAATATACCAGATGCAGTGAATCTGGAAGACATGGGCACATCTTAGCACTTTGACTCATTCTAAGTTGGCTGAAAATAGTTCCAGTTCCCGCTCACTGCCACATCTCTGCCAGAGATCACCAGGAAGACCAGCAAATTACCTTGGCTGCCAGCCCCATGAGTGAAATGAAGAATTACAGAGCCATCCCTTCACATCACTAGGCCAGACTGTAACTTGAACAGCTGATGCTCAATCACCAGTCCATATCACCATGATGGCAGATGGTCACAGACCACAAGGCCCACAAGGCTGAGACTGCGCCTTCAAGAATCACTGTGGCTACTTTACCCTGTTGAAGTTGTGCTAAGGGCAAGTCCTCCTCTACCACACCCAGCACCTGGTTTTCAGAGGCAACAGTAGTCAGCAAGCTATCTGAATATCACTGGCTGAGTTGCAGTATAGTGCATAGAGAGGATCTTCCCCACTTTATTTCTCTTCAGAGTGTTCATCTCCCAGGACCTGAGAAAAATAGGTGTTTTGAAGGATCATTCATATAAAGACAGTCAAGTTCCTGCCTTGCCTCACCTTCTGGAGGACACTCTTTACTTTGCAAGTACCCCCAAGAATTGTTGGTAAGTTAACAGCTTTTGGCACCTGACAACAGCAAACTCCTGATACTCAAAAGCAGAGGCCAGGGTACAGGTTCATTCTGCTGTGTTGGCAAGTCAGGGAAGCAAATGGCCAGGGGAGAAAGTGTGAAAGGAATGAAAAAATCCTCAGCTATGTTAATTCTGCATCTTCAGATCTCAAGGGAAAATATGCAGAAAAGTGTGATGCTGGGAGAAAAATGAGAATAAAGCTTGAAGCTCTATCAGTTTGCATCTGAAACCTAGGGAATAACTGGAATGGCTCCTCCCTGTCCCAGCACAATTAGCAATCCTGTTGCCACATGCTGGAAAAGAGACCTTTGGCAGGATGATATTTAGGTCCCTCATTAAAGAGGCAAGGATGAGGTTACACAGAGTTTCAAGAAAAAGGTAGAAACACAGTGTTCTATCTGGCAACCATGGGCAATGGAGGAAAAAACTGCAGAGCATTCTTTTTTCTGAGATTAAAACTCAACTAGCTGGGCCTTTGGGCTGCCTCACATATTTGAGTCTTGGACTGAAGACACCTCCTGTGCTAAAGAAGAGGAATCTGTCCTACTCCAAATTAGCTGAGGCACATTGCCACAACACACTGAGCAGCAGCAAAACCTACAGCCCAGAAAGGAGACATTCACAACTGGAGAAGACAGTAACAGATGAAGGCAGTACTCCTGTCACAGGACCTGCTTGTGCAGCAACTATTCAAAAGCTCACGAAGGAGCCTGGCTTGCAGTTGCAAGTACTGATAACATTGAGGTTATCCAGCATGATATGACAGCGTTCAAACTGGCTGCTCAGCAAGCTGCTTGAATATTGGTCTTCCCCATTCTCACTGGGGACTGAGCATCCAACTTCATTTCAGATGTGCTACACTTCCTAGTTCAGAACCTATCTAACAAAATGCAGTGTTTATTCAGTCTAGTATTTGGAGGCAGCTTGCAGTAGACTCCACCCTGCTTGTGGTACCGGCATCACCAAGCTCCAATGGAGCACAGATCTGAGTTTATGCCCAGCTAGACTGATTATTTTCCAGTTCACTAAGGAAATTCTACCATGGGAAAACTTCCAGCCTCCAAAGTCATTCTGCAGGGCAGGCATCTGGGACAGATGCACGCTGTTACAGTAGACTGCAGCCTGGGCACAATGTAACCAAGCACAAATTTTCCTGGAAAGGATACTTGGTAGAGACCTCCTTGGAACAATTATAGTGGAAGGAACGGAGATAGGAAGAAAGGGCTCCATCACACTGTAGTCCTCCAGCCAGATTACAGCAAGGAGAAGGCAAATTTTGGTTCAAAGACATTCATAGGGTGATTTCTTCCATGCTCCAGTTTGAGGGCACATGTTATACAGGTGGCTCACAGGTCTAGCAATAGGATATTAACCTATGGAGAACAATGGAACAGTGAATAAGGGGGAAAAAAAAGTCTTCTGCTCTTTCCTTTCTGTCTTTTCTGGCTCCTCAGCGCAGAATGGAATAAACAGCAGGAAAACTATCACATCTAGCATGGATTTAGAGCCAGGTCTCTCTAACACAGGTGTTAAAACTATACACATGCTAACTTCTCCTCTGAAGTGTATGCACTGTTAGTATCCCTGTTAAATGCAGGTCAAAAGCCAAGTTAACCTCTAGGCACCTTTGTCACAGGAGAAACCATCAGACATAAATGGCAATATCTAGTCATTCCTACAGCTTGGAGTCTCCCAAGTGAATAGATCCATTTTACCACAGTAAGAGCAGTCTCAGGATTGCTGCCCAACCTGCAGGATACACAGGCTAACAAACACTAATCCAGGAAGAAAACACAATGCCAGGGTCTTGAACTTGAGCCTGCGGCATTTCCTGCCAAGAACTAGACTGACTGATCATGGACATTGGCTACCTATAAAACTGTGCTGCTAACACCAACCCTTCTTCCTTGCCATTTATAACTTCATCTGAAATAAACAGAAAAGTAGCAGGGAAATTTCCTGCTGACCACTCCACTCCAACCTCAGCTGCTGACCTGGTGATCAGCAGTCACTACCACCCCCACTATCCCCCCTTTTCGAAACAGGTCTTTCTCTGCAGGCCAGCTTGGAGGAGGATTTCAAACAACTGACTGACTGAGATGACATAGAACATATCCCCCTGTTCTGACCTCCCCAACCTGTGGATATAGGCAGGATTTTAAGACCTAAAAAAAGCAGGAAATCTTTCAACTGTTCGTACTTTCAGAATGTTGTCAGTTCCCTTCCATGTCCTTGTCAGACAAGCTGGGCTAGCTCTTGCGAGGATAGAAAATGGGCTCTCATGGCATGTTGAGGAATTCGATTCCTTTCCCATTACTGGCACAGACTGTCTGGGTGCTGCTGAGCAAGCCAGTCAGCTTCAGGTATTCTCAGAGGGTGCCCATTAGTGTGAGACCCTCATGTGCTTAGATTTAGACCTCAAGAGTTTGATTTGCTGGACTGCTGAGCATTCGAACTTGCTAGGGAGATTGAGGTGGGCTGTGCTCTCCATGTAGCAGAGATCACATAATGTTAAGCTCTCTGAGCACCTGAATGGTGCTTTTTTAATAGACTTTAATGCTTCTGTTTAATTAGTCACAGTCTTTAAATCCAAAAGAGGGTTTTTTTAAATGTGAGAAGAACATTGTGTTAGAGAAGCTTGCTAATATGTGCTAAGTGGGAACAAGAACCCAAATTTGGTTTATAGATGCAGTGTCAGGGGGTCAATGACCCAAATGATCATTTTCAGTTCTGGACTCCTGCTGTGCTCCCAGTACAGGCTTCTCTTTCATGTTTCTATCAAGCCTTGCTGAAGCTTCCAGAAGAGCTGCCTTCCTCGCAGCTCCTGCTAGCTGAGATGGATGCCTTGCATCTTTGCTGCCCTGAATGCAGTATGCATGCAAGTTAGAGACAGAAAAACAACTGCATTGTATTATAGCAAGATTATAAAAATACAAAGGGATGCTGATAGGAACAAAAATAGCGTCTACAATGACATTAGCTAGGATAAAACTAATCAATTGCTGTGCTCTGGGCATGCGTTAATCCCCTTTCCATGGTTTAGTGTTGCACAATTAAGTACATTATGGTAAGTTTAACACTTCCTTCCAATGCATGCAGCACTGGCTGGAAACAGAAACTGCTGTGATCTGAGCTGGCAGTCCTTGAATTCACAGCATTTGCAGAGCAGCTCTCAAGGCACTACTGCACTACTGAGGTTGGGGAGTTTTTTGATTTAGTAGATGAGCAAGGCCAGAGGGGACCCACTGGTGAATAGGCACTCAAGTGCTCACCGATAGCTTACCTGAATTGAGAGTGGAGGGATGAATAAACCTAATTCAGGTCACTCTGTGGGACCATTTAATGTCAATTTTGTCCATTCCTGGCCGTGCCCAGAATCGGGGATCATCAATGACTCATACGCCTGGGACTCTGGAAGGCAAATCAGGAGCATGCAATCTGTCTACAGAAGATGGCCAAAGGCCACAATGAGGCAGCCTACCCAAGGTGCAAACAAAGTGGTGTGTCCTTGCAACAGGGTGCCAGTCATTTCTATCCCTACTCAGGTCCTCCAGAGATGCCTGAAGCACCGTTTTCCAAATCACAGGCACAGACAAAGGACAAAGCAAATGTTTAGACTGGCACAGAAAGGTATCTTCCTATTCTTTGTCTTCTGGAAAAGCTGAGACTGGGAAGCACAGTTCCTTCTCCTTCACTCCTAATACTGTCATAGATAAGTTCTGAGGAATCCTAATGCAGTAGCCTAAGATGTTTACGTCATTTGCTGTTTGCCTTGTTGCTCAGCACAAGGCTATTTTGCCCCAAAGCCTGCAAAACCAGAAATAAGCTGTGCATCCCCCTTACAGCCAGACATGAAGTAACATAACCTGCTGAGGAAGGTGTAGGGACAGATTAACTTGCTTTGCTGTGGAAAGGAAAGCTGCATTGCGGGCATGCTGTCCTGTTCTGCTCACTGCTGTGGTGGAAGCATCATCCAACAGTAATGAAAGTCAAGGGATGGGAGCATTTTAAATGACCACAGCCAGTTACTTTAGCTGAAGTGACTTGTGGTTGAAAGCTTATCAAATGTTCATATAAGCGCATTCAAGGTGAGAAGCTCAGCTTGAGTTTGCAAAAAGCCTGCAGCAATTGCTCAGAGCTGCAGAATTTCCCATTCATCTAGCTCAAATGCCAACATAAACCTCCCACATCCCTCCTCTTAATTATCTTACTGCTTGTCACAGCACACCAGAAAGGAAAATGGACCTTTTACACCAAGATTTGTACCTATGTTTTCTAAAACGGGGAAAAGGCATAGAACTCACTGAGAGAAACAAAGGCATACATTGCCTTCATTTTCCTGAAACAGGTTGCAAAACCTCACAAGAGCCAGCTCTTAACATTTGGAAAGCACCGTCATGGCCAGTCATTGTCTCCGAAAGCATCCTCAAGCATGCCCATGGGTATCTGTCACCACACCTGAGGCCAGCTGAGCCCCACACATGAAAAGTACAGGATAAGGATGCAAGGGATGAATTGAGATCTGCATGTTACTTGCTTACCCCAGAGCAGGAGTCTAATTAGAGCTCTTCCCAGGATCTAAAATCAAAAATAGGCTCATGTTCCTCCCCTCCCTGATCCCACTTCTTTGCTAGTATTCTCCCAGCACAGCCCAGTCAGCAGAGATGTGTCACGCTGCGGATCAGTGCCAAGTGCTGGCAACAGCACGTGACATTGCTGACACAGCAAAGTTGTCTCCTTCGGGAGAAGGTATCCACTGGTGCTTTTGCAAGAGAAATGTATCTGCTCCCAAGACTGGGGAACAGAGAGTCAGGGTTAGGAAGCTGAAATTAAAACAGGTCGGCAAAGCTGCACTAAGACATTCACTTCTATTTTCTATTTGCCGAGACATAAAAAATACATTAACAGCCCAGCAGCTTTGTAAATGATTTATGGACAAAAGAATAAATTTCTTTCTTTACTTCTAACTGAAAAAAAAAAAAAAAAAAAAGAGAGAGAGAGAGAAAGAGAAAATAGTTGCAACAGCGATAAACTGCTTAATAAGGGAAAACAGCTAAAGGTTTAAATATGTTCGATGATATATTGAATAGGAAGGATAGAGCCCATAAGGAATAAGATTAAACTCCAGTGAGGGGAGCTGGCACAGGGGAAAGCAGGATGAATGGGTGGGTAGGCTGGAATATACAACTCGTGTGTGGTGGGGAGAAGCAGGAGTATGGGGTCCAGCTGCCTGACACAACTGTCTTTAGGTCAAATTCCAATGCAAATGGTTACAAATTCTGGTTTAACCAACAGCTTTTACCAAAGTACCAAGAGCTACGTCCATTCTCCTCCAAAAGCAGAAAGAGCAGAGGGTGATGGACAGAAAAGAGATAGAGCTTTCCCTGTTAGGCACAAGCCGGGTGAAGATCCAGGAACATGATGCATTGTGTCTCCCTCCCTGACAGCACCAGTGACATCATCTGGGAGTCCTCCAAGAACCTTAGGTGGCCACATGAAACCCAGACCTTGTTGGTGCTGCTGCATCTTCCAGAAATAACAAGGCATTCAAGAAAACAGGAACATGATGCATCCACCCACCCAGATGCTGATGGACTCCACAACAAGCAGGAGTGTACCCACGCACACAGGGGTGTTGTCTGACACAAAATCACTGAAGCCACAGCAGGGCTTGGATGAGCAATGAGGACTCCAGGGAGCTGGGACTTCTGATGTGAGCAAGTTTCACTGCAAGGTGGAGAGGGAAGGCTGGGCCAGACCTAGATCAGGTTGGAGAGGGGCTGAGGGCAGCTCTGGGAAGGAGAGGTTCAGGGAGAGAACTGTGGACCTGCGGTAGCAGCATAGGAGCTGGGATTGCAGTTAAGGAAGTTCAGGGGACCATGGAGAGTGGAGTTTGGAAATAGGAAATAATTCCCAAGAAACGGCCTTACTTCTCCAAGCCAGATGCAGGGGAACTCCCTGAAATAATTCCTGGGGTACCCACCTTAGCTGTCTTTCCCTGTTACCAAGATATTCCAGCTGCATCATCATCCTATGCCTGCTTATGATGGCCTATGGGGTATTATGATGGGCTGGTCCCTTAACAAAGGGGTGCCTAAGACATGACAAAATAAAATTAAATAATTGAAACTAAAAGCAACTCCCAATGAGACAGAAAACAGTCCTTTCTGAGAAGAAAACTTTGCATTTGTAGACCAATCCCATCCTCCTTAGAGTCAGGAGGGTTTGTCACCAGAAAGAGTGTCAGATTCTTACAGGATCTGGTCCAGCAACCCACAAGTTTTGGTTGAGGCAATGTCAACAGGCTAGCTATCTGCTTTCCACCCCTGTTTTTCATCTTGTCCAGGAAATGCTCTCATCCCATGGAGTGCACAAGCTTTACAAGCAAAAAGATACTTGGCCAATGGTCTCTGTTTTTCAACTTGCTCTGTGGCTTGACTGTGAGTTCTGCTTCACCAAGGTTGCTACCTGCATAGCCAGCACACTGCCCACGTGGAGCTGGGGCTGCTTGGCCAGACACTAATGCCCAAGTGGATTTTATATGTCCTAGAAATTCCACTAAAGGCAGTTAAGTCAGTGGAAATATATTTAATGTTTAAAAACTAAGCACATGTTTAAGTATCTTGCCAAATTGGGGTTTAAAGGTCTAATCACATTTGCATCCATTTTAATAACAAAACTCCCGTGTCCCACTGGTAGGAGAGAGAGCCTTTAAGTGAGAGTATGCAAAATCACAGTGAAAATTCCCTGTGTCATACATGATGTTCCAAACAAGATTGAAAAAAGCAGTCAAAGTGTCCAAAAGCAGTCAGAGTGAAACTAGGTTTCATGAGTACATTCAAAGACTTTAGACTTCCATATCTTAAACTTCATTAATCCCAAACTACTTTGGATTTTAAATTATTAAAATTATTGAAAACAAGCAAACAGAAAGGGAACAAAAAAGGCAGGCTCTTTTTCATTTAAATTGGAAAGAAACAAAAACCCAAATTTGTCTTTTGCTCTTGCAAATGTCAGGTCAGTAATTGAATGTTTCAGATTATGAGTTGAGCTGTCTGAAAGAGGCTGTAAAAGGACAATTTTCCACAGGGAAAAGAAGAGTTTTCATTAAAATCAAAATAGGTTTTAAGAATATCAACTTTGATGACATTTTCAGTGAGTGAAGACAAAATGAATTGCTTCAACTTCCCCATTTAATTATGGTAATATTGGCACACTTCAGTTCAATAAGGTAAAAACACTTTATTTCAATCCATTTAAACTTGTGCCGTATATTTAGATACTACATAAATTCCAGCTTTGCTTAATTTTATGCAATAACAGTACAGTGCATACACACATGCATACTTAATATGCTAAGTCTTGTGAATAGTATCCTTTCCTGGTGGAAATTTCCCCTGATTTTTGGTCCTTCCATTAAAAGACCTGGACTCTCACTGTGATGTGAAAAGAAACAGAAATGGTACATTAGGACTTCCCTGGAATACATGTCCAGTTCATTACCAGCTTTACTCTGTCACAATCTTCTCATGGGAACTCTCAAAGTTCTGGAGCTGTAGATATTTCCATCTGAAGTTTGATCCTCATGTTGCTCAAGTGGCCAGTGTCAAGCACAGAGACTTCCACACATAAGCCACAGGAACACATCTATTTAGGCACTTTGCAGTCCTTTCCCAGGATGAGAGTTACTCCACGCTCCCTGTCCTCTGGAAGTGCCATTTTCCTCACCTCTGTACACCAAAACCCAAAGCTTTGGTGCAAGTGTCACTGACTATAATTCAGTTCCTGATTCTCCAGCCATTTGAGATAATCATTCCCACACTCTATTGTGGAAGCAGGACCAAGAGATGAAATGTACACAGTCAGATTAACACAAACTTGCTGTCCATCTGCTGTATATCCTTTTGGCATGTGGGTCAGTGCCAGCACAGGGCACAAAAGGAAACAGGTCCCAAAGTCGGGAGGCCCCCCCTACTCATGGTGTACCCAGGCTTGAAGCATCTGCAGCTCAAAGCATCCAAGCTAAGATCACTGAGCCTGATTTTTCACTAATGCTGTGCATTTCCACCTCCTGCCAGTGCCAGCCCTCCAGCACTCTAGCTGGGTACCCAGCATCATGCTGAAAAAACTCAAGTGCAGAAAGTTGTACTTGTAGCTCTAAAATATGTCAAGAGGTAAGGCACTGGAGCAATGCAGAGTCTCCATTTTGCAGTGAGGAAAACTGAGACGAAGAGAGGATATAACTCAACTAAACACCATGCAGCAGGTCAATGGCAGGACAGGAACAGGACTTCAGCACCTGATTCATGGGCCCTGCTCTTCACCACTGTACCAAGTATTAGTATTGATTTCAAATTAACACACATACATCTTATCAAGGAGAAAAAAAATAACCAAGAAGTTTCACTATGTTCAGCTCTGTTGAAGGCCAACATGATTCTAGGAGCAAACACTTTCTGCAGGCAGCCCTGCCCCAAAGCTCTCCATGCTGGGAGGCATAAAGCAGGCACCCTCAAGGAAATGTCAAATCCTTATCCAAACCTCTTAAGTAGCTTTTCAAAAAGTATAGATTACCATCATAACATGCTTGAAATGCAGAAAAGAGACTTTGCAAATATAGATACTGCTGTTGCTGTACATGACAATGTACCTCCCTCCTTACCACCTTATTTTCTGGTGCCAGGATCTGAGAGTTAACCCCAGGTGACCAAGTCTCACGGTGTTGCCTGATTTTATACTTTCCCTCTCTTCTTCCCTTCCCGTGATGTCCCGAATTCCCTTTTACAACAGTTGCTAATTTTTGCAAACATAAAAATGCTACAAGCTTGCCTTGTCTTATAAAGTCAGGAAAACACCTTGCAAATTTTCTCTCAGTAACAGATGCAAGAAGTTGCTTATGCCCAAGTAGCAAAGTATACAACTGCTCTCAACTAACATTTTTTTTCTGCACAGCTGGCTCAGTTTTTCACACAGATGTTGTTTTTACTGCCAAGTCTAAGAGCACACAGAGCAGCATCAATATGAAAGATCCCACTTGGACACTGGTTTAACAACAAGTTGAAAAATCCCCAAACACAGCCTGTATATTGAATTTTCCTTTTCTTTTGTTTGTTTTTGTTTTTTGGGGGATGGTATTTTTGTTTGTTTGTTTGTTGGAGATTTTGTTGTTTGGTTTCTTTTTCCTTTTGGGGTGGGGAGGGTGAGGGGGGGTTGAGGGGAGGGTTAGTAAAGAAAAGAAAAGAAAAGAAAAGAAAAGAAAAGAAAAGAAAAGAAAAGAAAAGAAAAGAAAAGAAAAGAAAAGAAAAGAAAAGAAAAGAAAAGAAAAGAAAAGAAAAGAAAAGAAAAAGGAAAAAGAAAAGATAAAACATAAGAAAGCCACTGAAGGAAGTCTTAGCCTTTTGGGGGTGAATTCCCTTTCTGAAATTTGAAACACACATGTTAATCTTTAATGTTAAACCATGGATTAAAAATTAATTCGAAAATCTCACAGTTTGGAACACTTACAAGTCCACTGCATTATTAAAAGCTCAGATCAGTGCTACTCTGCATAAAGAAGTCTCCTCAAACTCTTTGTTTTCTCTTGAAGCCAAGAGCAAGTACTCACTGCTCTCCCCATGTAACCTTAAAGCTCACAGAAACCTTGCGGTTCCCAACTTCAGGGAAAGGCTCATGCTGGGAGCCTCTGGGTCCCATTTCAGAGTACTGCCACTCCCTCTGTGGTCCTGGGGAGCAAACCCAGAGCCAGTGGGAACAAGTGGGAAACACAAACAACATTTCCCTGTTTAGCAGGGCTTAGCAGTGGGGCAGGGTCACAGCTTGGCTCAACTGTTTTGTACCTTTTAGAAGCCAAATCCTGTCCACCAACATCAAAAGTGTCACTGGCTTCAGTCTTCATCCATGCTCTATTTCTAAATGAGACAAACTACCACAGCTACAAAGGTTCTAATTTAGAAATAGAACATGTGGCTGAGCTCTTAATTTTTTGTGCTCCCTTTTTGTTTGCCTGGAGGGGGAACCAAGGGACCAGGTAGTATGTGCAGAGGTGTTGCAGTTTTTCCAAGTATTTTTGGAGCTATTTGCTCTCTTACCAGCTGTTGTCTTAGGGATCTGCAGTAGGCTGAGCAGGAGGTTTCTGTCTCCAGAGTCTGTGGCACCACGTTATTTACCATAAGGAGTAAAACCTTCTTTTGGAGCATCATTGTTTTTAACAGCTGCCTCAGTACAGTTACGCTAGCAGTTACCATCACAAAGCAGCCTCTCTCCTGCTCTCTTTTCTGCACTCTCAGGATCATTTCCTTCCAAATTTTCCACCTGAGACCATCCACAGGAGGTTGCCTTCACCTGCAGGCAGCTGGGTCCATGCCATAAGAACTACCATGCCAACCGAGATGAATGCTGCCTGTGCACCTCCTGGGTGAGGAAGATGCATGGGCAGCCAGCACAGCTCTTAGAGGAGGTGTCCCCCTCAGGGAGGTGCTGATGCCTCTCTGACCCTCTAGATGCTGTCAGAGGGGAAGATATCTCATCTGCAGTCAAGACTGCTACTTGTTGTGTGATAAGTATCATGTGAGAATGAATACACTGCCCGCACAGTGGGGCAGCTCTGATTCTACCAGACTCTGGGCAAAACTGAAGCAATCCGTCCCTAGCTTTAAAGCAGTACTTGTATCCTGGGTGAAAAATAAATAAAAGGGGAAAAAATGCACAGAAGAGTTTAAACACTTAAAAATCGCACTTATCTCTCCCTTGTTTATCATAACTTTTCCTGCCATACCTGCTAATGGAAATAATAATAATCATTGTACTAGAATCATGTTTTGGCTTCTTTCCCAGATTCATTTCTTGTTCACCAGGCAGTGAAGTCATTGTATCACCAAAACTTCAGAGAGACCTGGTTTTTCAGGAGAAGTACCATCAAGAAAGGATTTGACAGTTTCCTGTGGAAACTGAGTAAACAGAAGATGAATAGAGGAGAGCTCTCGACTTGGGGACAGGGCAGCAGACAGGAGGATAAAAAGGTGGCAAATCTCCATTATATTGTCAAGAATGGAAAGCAAACAACAATTCTGAATGAACATGGAATTCAGCACACAAACAGTCCTGCTCAGAAGGAAGGTGTGTTCTGCCAGCAGGACCTGAGCACCCCTGGGACCCAAGGGAGGAAAGAAGAACTAAACCCCAGTGACTTGCCCATGCTTGTGCAGAACCAGACATGAACCCTCACTCTCCAGAGCTCAGCTTGATAGTTTATCTCCCAAATTATCTCTCCTTCCATAAATTCAGTCTTCTACTTTTAAACTCATGTGCCCATCAAGTCAGATTACAATTAAGGTTCTGCAAGTATGGCAAAATATATTCATGAACATCTGTTTGAATATTAAGCCTGAATTTGCTTCAACAGTATTCATCCGACCTGGTTTCCTTGCCTTCTGCAAGTGCTCACACGTGACGACATGAGGGAGAAGCTGCTGCATACACTCACATAAACATGAAGATGGTTTTGCCTGGTAAAGGAGTGGTTTCCAGACTCGGTGGCAACGTTTCAAGGATTGCAGACTGCTTCTGAGAGCAGCTAAGATGAACCAATCTAAAGTCAGAAAGCTAAAGCTTATTTCATCAAAGTGTGATC
This sequence comes from Formicarius rufipectus, assembly GCA_013399695.1. Classification (NCBI taxonomy): domain Eukaryota; kingdom Metazoa; phylum Chordata; class Aves; order Passeriformes; family Formicariidae; genus Formicarius; species Formicarius rufipectus. The sequence continues at coordinate 793,718 of VXAU01001197.1, read as the reverse complement.
TGCCACCAAAAAGTCTGTATGTGGGTTTGAATCCTGGGCTCTGCAGTTTGGACCTGCTGGGAGAAGAGGGATAGCAGCTTATGCTGAGGCCATACCTGCTCCTGTGGCTGGTTACCCCCAGAGATAAAGGTAAGCATCTCTCCCACTCCTCGTCCCACTGTCTCCCCCTCAGACCTGCCATTATAACTGCTATTTAATAGCTCTCCCACACAGTTCTGGCAAAAAGATCCTCATTAGTGGGTTAGAGCAAATTTTTTCTACCTTAGGTCACACTGAGAGAATGAGGGTAAAGGGCAAGAAGGTAGGCAACCTGAACTGACAGTAACTTCCGGCAGGGAAAGGGGGGCAGCGTCAGTCTGACCTCTCAATCCACATCAGCGGCAGTCCAGGCACTACATCTGACTTCCACAATGCCCCCTGCTTTCATTTGCCTGGCTGGGAACTGGGGCAGTGTGCCCTCACTCCACAATCACTTTGTGCTGCTTGGGCATGCGGTATCAAGGGAAAGCAGGCAAACAAGCAGAGAGATCAATGAAAGGAACAGAAACCATACCCTGAGGTCTAGATGCCATTTGAAAGCAATAAATACTCAAAGCAATAGATTGAAAACTAGAATATGACTCCAGGGAAAGCATCTCTTGAAAAGTAGAGAGTAATAAATCAAACAGTGTACACTTGATGACTACTCAGAGAGAGACTGTGGAGTTAAATCAGCATGGCTTAAAACATCCCCCCCACAGAGACAGGTGGAAAGGCTGCCCACTGGATACCTCTGCAAGTGCCTCATATCTGCACAACTAATTTGGTTATCACTAAACAGGATGTGGAATAGCTAAAGAACAGTACAGCAAGACAAGAGTAGTCTCTGAGCAGGAGGAACCAAGAGTTAGAGAAAGACCAGCACTACACTGGATAAATCCTAGAACCACAGAAGCTCAAGAGTTGTCTTTTGATGCTGCCACAGGGATGCTAGATATGTTCACAGTAAACACAGTCCACAGGGAAGGCATTCAGCTCTAATGACAAGGTGGTATTGTGGGAGGCTGTGCTGTACTGAGAGTGGCACAAGGCTGCTGCCCATCCAGGGATGACTTTCGTCAAAGGAACAGCTTTTTAGAATGGCTTGCCCAGCTTTCATTATAGTAGGAACTACTGATATGTATTTCTGTACCCATGTCACAAAACATTAAAATCTTTTCCAGGCTGTAGGAAGCAAGACAACAATGGAGTAAAGCACTTCTGTTTGGCTGGAAGACAGCACTGCTTCAGACAGCACATGCAGCAATGATCCAAAACCACAGAGGATAGATTAAGATAATACAGTTACCTTCAAAGAGCGGAAATCTATCTAATGAAACGAAGCTTGTGTTAATTTTTTGGCAAGAACATCCCTGGGTCTACATAATTAAATAGCTTTGGTTCGTATTTTTTCTTTTGATCAATCACGAGGAATGGTGGTGCTCTTTCCACATCCCCATTACATCTAAAATTAAACACCAAGCATGGAGGTGTGGGATGAGGGGTGGCAGCATGCAAGCTCCCGGCCATGACAGTACCTTCCTCCCCAGGGCAATAGAGTCAGGGTGCTCACTGGAACTGACAAGGCCATGCAGCACCAATTTGGTGGCTTGCATCCTCTGAGAAGGGAAAAACAAGAGGTGGCAGAGTGGTTTTTCACCTGCTTTCTGGATCCTTGGGTTTCTGACAGATTTCTCGGCAAAGGGCTACCCAAAAGCTCCATGGAGCTGGAGTGTCAAACGCGAACACTCAGCACTTAATTTGTGGTGCAAATCCTGTCAAACCCAATTGCATCTCTTTGCCCCTTCAAGGCATCCCAGGCTCTCTCCAGTTCTGCAGGGGGCTGAGGCTTTAAGGAATGACCAACTGCTAAAGCGAGCCTGCAAACTGGCAGGATGCACAGCGTATGCTCCAGAGCCAGGCATGCCCTCTCCTCCCTTCTGCCAGCTCCATGTACATACACATAGTGGACAGCAGGGAATACACCCCAGGAGGCCTAATTAATGAACATATTTGAAAGCTCCAGGCATCACCATGCTAGAAGAAATGAGTGATAACATTAGCATCTGAGCACGAATTTTTGGGTTAATAGAGGAAAGAGATGAGGCCAGAGGCTCTGGCTGGGAAGCATCCCAAAAGCAGAGGACCCTCTGCAGGGTTCTGCCATAATCATCTGTACCAGACACAAAAGTATGAGAGGGAAAGGAGCCTTCTAATAATGGAAGATCAAGTAGGATTAAGTAGGAACCCAGAAAGCACAGTAGTCACTCCTTTCTGCTCCCTGGGAAAGGAGAAAGTGATCACTGTGGAAGAAGGAATATAGGAAATGAGACAGAGATAGGGAGATACATCAAAGGGACAGAAAAGAAACAGAAGAAAAATAGATAGAAAATAGCTAAAAGATAAATATAGTATGCTTTTAATTTGCATGAGAAAAATAGTTCTCTTTTCCTCACCAATCATCTTTATTAGCAACAAAATTTGCAGTGAGGTCTCAGGCTAGCTATCTAGCTGTGACAACAACAAAGCTCCGAAACAAACTGCTCCAGGAGCAGCTTTTAAATGCAAGGCAAGCTGACTGAGACTTAACCAGGTATTTTGCTTGAGCAGCACACACACCAGATTGGTGGTGCCTGAACTTTTGGCCCACAATCAACTCTGCAATTTTTGGAGAATAGCTGCATGAAATCACTGAGTTTTTCAAAGTTGCTATTTAATAATACAATTTACTTACATAATGCTCACCTCAGACTCCCAGACCACAGTCCATGTATCACTGGCCTAAAAAGATGCCCCAAAATCTCAAGCTTCTGCAGCAATACCGGATTCAACTGCAGGGACAGGCTCCAGGAGATGCGAAGGAGGTCACAGAATAATGAAAGTTGTGTAGGAAGCCCATTTCCGTACAGGGACCTGCAGCTTTGTCAGCTAACGTGTGTGTGTTGTATGTAGCCACACCAGGAGAGGCAATCTCATCAATGCTTCCAAACCCCTCTCTCAGTCCAACAACAGACTGTCCATACTCCATACCAACATACAATACTGAGCCTGAGATGGAGCACACCAGGCTGTGGCCTGTGTCGTTTCAGGTCTTGGCTAAGAGCAACAAAGCCAGTGGCAACATCCTGGACAGGTGGAGAGGCTGATAGGAAGCAACTCTTCTTTCACACCTCCTTCATGACACTTCAGGGAGAAGGTACATGGGAAAAGATGCCTTCTTGAAGGTCTTCTTTATCTGAACATCTGTTGCAATACTATTTCTAACCAGTAGCCAAATTATGGGGCCTGAGACAAGACCCAGCAAAGCCACTGCTCTTAAGAGGATAGAAAACAGTGTCTGATCTCAGACAGAGAAAAATCATGGCTAAGAAAGCACCTGCCAAGTGAAAACATGGATCAACTCCATACAACATTGTGGAGATACAGGTTAGCCCCAAAGCCTCAAGTATCTGTCCACAACAAAATTCACATAGAGCATATGTCTATAGTAGGTTTAATCCAGTTAGGAGAAACATCATGCTGGAAAGGACATTGCGTACTTTCCTGATAGCAGCTCACAGCAGGATCTGTGCTACCATATTGTGCCTCTGACTCTTACTCATGCTGAACAGAATGGATGCAGCAATGCTATTACACCCTCCTTTTCCCAGACAGACAAAATCCCTAAATGCACTGATTCAGTGCTATAATTTCATCCAGCAGGTATCAAAGCCTCAGATCCCAACCATGAGCAACAGAGCAGTTCATGTGTATGGAGCTGCTGACTAAGACATCTCTGAAAGGTTTATTGTCTCCCTATCTCCCACTTGTTGGGAAGAAGGCAAGACACAGAAATTTGTGGGTGTGCTAACTCAGCATTTCTGCCTTGGTGGCCCAAGGTCTGGACACAAACTTCAGCAAAGTCTTATGACCCCTTCTTGGCTGTAAGTCCAACATTCAACCCCCTGGTACAAGCAGGGAAACTGCCACAAGGACACATTCTCCTGTAGAAGGGATGATGGACTAAGAACTCCCCAGCCAAAGCACTCTGTTGTTCCCATTTTGGGTAAGCACTGTTGCACACTTAAGCAGCAATTTTGTGTTCTCCTCTTGCCTTCTGCTCTCTCAAAAACCCCTGTAAATCTCCTGTAATAACATTTGCCACCTCAGTTTCCTTCTTAGGTAGCCTTTGTATCCACCCATGAAAACACAAAAAGTTCAGTTCTGATATACTACTGCATCCTTCCCTCTATTCTCATCCTTTCCCTCAGCACAATTTAAAGAGCAATGACCTGAACCAACCCCAGCTTAAGACAATGGGTGTCTGTGTACTGACTTCAATGGAATTTGGATTAACATGGGATTGCAAAATCTCCAAAATTAATGCAACTGTAATGCTGTTAAAACAGTGGCTCAAAGGTCAGGAGATCCCTGAACTTAAAGGTTTTCCCTGAAGTTCAGTAAGCCACACCACACATCCTGCATTGCCTATACCTCCAGGCAGAGAACGAAACAGAGTGCTGCACATCTGAGAACAAAACCCAGGAATATGAAAGATGGTGTGCAAAGTAAAAATTAAGGGTAGATAGCCATAGCTATCTACCTCTTTTTTATCCCCTAGTTGGTACTGATAGCTTGTTCACCACAATGCTTTTTGTTTTTGTCCATTTCTTGAAAAATTCATAAAACAAAAATGTTAGAAGACAGTGCATGTAGAACAAAAGCTCCTCTGGCAACAGTTATTCTACAACAGAGCTCAGAGAGCAGCAAACTCAGCCTCAACCCTGTCTCCATGTAGTCACAGGATGCCACCTTTGAGCCTCCTTTCCAATTCACCAGAGGCCAGGCAGGAATGCAACAAGATGAGGATGCATGTGCCATTAACAGTGACACCTTCTTTCAGAGCTTCTCTCCCCACACAAGAAATGCCTTTGTGCGTATTACTATTGCAGCTGCCCAAAAGAGAAACTGAACTGCCTGGTTCCAATTTTAATCACAGCACCCACTAAATTTTGACTGCTGACAATTATGGGTGCCTATCTTTAGACAAGAGATGACAGCCAGAAGCAGAGTACCTACAGTTCCTGAAGGCAACAAGGGTTAGCACTTTGGAGTAATGCCTTCTCCAGTCTCTATGATAATGCCATGATAACGTCATGTCTCAGTGTGGCCTCACAGCTTCTCCTGCTTCTCCTGCTCCAGTGGAAGTGGGGGTAGATAGATGGAGTCAGAGGGGAAAGCAGACAGACATTATTTCCAGTAGTTGCTCATCTTTTGGGACCTGACTATTTTCCCCAGAACCTTCCAGGGAAATCCTGGCTGTATTTATTTTGGCTGGGGTACAAGGCTATTTCTGGAGAAATAAATAAACAGCTGAAGATCCATTTTTAATTTTCATTTAGATCTAGGATTTATATTTTATTTGTTAATTTTGCTTTAATCTCCTTGTCCTTCATTACTCCCTGGCTTTCACAGCAGGGGAGAGGAGAGACAGAGGGAGGAGGGTGCAGAGTAGGACCCAGTGGAAACACTGATGAGGAAGGTACTAAAAGGGGGAAGAGAGTGAGGGGAAAGAGTATTGTTGACAGCATCTGATCCTCCGATTAATGTATTTCTAAGCAGATTAACCAAATCCCAACTGCTCTGTGCCAGGTTTCTTCTCTAAGCTTCTCTCTCCCCCATGTAAACAAAAAGACACTTCCTCTGAACGCACAACCAACATACTGAACAGAACTTCAGCAGACTCCCTGCCCTCATGCAGCCAACACTATGGGGCACAGAAGGGGTAAAGTATGGGTCTGGGGAGGTAACCTCTATTTTTAAGTATATATTGTGTGGTGGTTTTGGGTTTTTGTTTGTTTGTTTGTTTGTTTTCATCTCCTCAGGACTTTGCTTGACTCCTGACTTGTCCATCTTCAAGAAGTGTGCAAAGAATGCCAAGAATGATGTGGGAAGATGAAGGCACAATGGCCTGTGGTTCCAGAATCACATAAGAACTCATGAACTCATGACCTTGTTATGTTTTGCTTGTCCATAGCTGGTCTCCCTGGCACCCACATATGGAGAAAGTAAGGGAGAAAGGTGGGTAAGAGCACCTCCAAAAAAGGTGTTGGGAGCCACTAAACACAATCCACTTCTTCCTTCCCCACCCCACCAAAAGCTTCACTCTGACTCCTCTACAAGAAGGAAACATTTCCATTTTAACTCAGTTTTTCTTGGAGCATTTTGTATTCAGGATTTGGCCAAACCCCCACAGCCCTGTACCAATGTCCCTGTTTTATAGATAGGGAAACTGTACACAGGAGAAACTTCTCCAAGGTTATAAGGCCAGTCAGTGGCACAGCCCCATTTACAGGAGCTGAGTACAGGCATTTTTCCAGGCCACATGATCAGCTTTGGCTGAATGGGTTTTCTCTAATGAGCTGCTAAATTTAGCCTCCAGGTTTATTTTTTTCCAGACTTTGTTAAGCAACTCCTCCACCAGACATTCTCCAGCCTTGTTCCCCAAGGGTAGGATTATCATCTCTGGTAGCAACAGCCACAGTGGTCATGGGACATTTCTGCCTGCCTAACATGCTGATGGAGCTCAGAGACCACATCTGTCTTCATGCATGGCACTATTGCCAACCTGTCTTAAAGTAGAGCTTGAAACGATGGAAAAACCTCCTGCCTCTTCTCCCCTTTTACAGCCACTCAGTGTGTCATTCTGGGTTTCCTCTTGGTTCTTTGCCTTTTCCTGAGCAAGAAGTTGCTGAAATACTCATGGATCCCCATCATCCCCTTTGCGTTAGAAAAACTCCCCTTAGAAAGGGAACTTTTTTCGTATCTCCTACTATGGAAGGAGCAGCTCTTAAGTAAACAGTCAACATAGCACAGTGGATGAAACCACTCAAAAGCAGAGGAATTCCCATTTGCTCAGCTGTCTGCTCAAGATACGGTGAGAGCTTTAAAAATTAAGCAAAATATGTTCTAAAACTAAAACACTGGTTTTACCATGCAGTGACTGTTCCTAACATAAACTGACCCCAGGAAAGCTCCAAAACACGTAACTTTTAAATTAAACATTTCAGATCTTTAGTAATGTACAGCATGGTGTTTTCCTACTGATGCTTTTTCATTAAGGAAATCACAAGAAAAGTCCTGTGCTGCAAATGAAAGTGGAGATTGTGACTGAACAAGAGTATACAGAGTCAGTTAAGGATGTAGGGAAAAGATAAGGGCAAGAGAAAAAAAGCAAATGAATTTATGTTGCCTAAAGCACTGAAGATAATAAGAAGGGATTTACAAATTGATCAGAAGGAGTAGAAGCACCACAAAGAAGGTGGGTTCATTAATAAATGAGGATGAGGATGAAATTAATAGTTCAGAAATGGCTGAACAGCTTTTTAAAATCTGTTTATAGCCAGAAGAATAAAGAGAGGAAGTTTGGACTAGAAAGAAGAAAAAAAAAAGTTTAAAAAAAAGGCAGAAGCAAAAAGAACGTGAAGAATTATATGTCCACAAATGAAATAAAGCAAGCAACATCCTAGAACTTAATCAAAAAAAGACAGAGGCATTTTTTAAAAGTATTTTTCACTTCAACAGAACTAATACAGGGCTGAATGTTAAGCAATCTATACATATAAGCACCTGCATAAATGTATGCGGGATCAGGAGCCTAATTTGTTATGGTGAGGCATTGACAAACGTGTTATCTCAGTGATAAATAATCTGGCAATTTACATTGACTAGGGAGGTTCCACAAAACCAACCCAAAAGCAAACATAATAAAGATTTTCAATAAGGAACAGAGCTGGCAATATTTAATTCTAAGTCAATATCTATGCCTAGTGAAAAAATGAAACAAATATGAAGGGTCATTAAGAATCTAAAGAATAAAATCACATGAAATACACAAGTGAAAGTCTTTTGCTTTTCAATACACATGAACAGGTAACACACAGAAAAGATAGTAAAGGGAATTCAAAGCTTCAGGAATTTGTAGGATTTGACACTGCCCCACTAAATCAATTTGACTAAAATCAACAGCCCACAGATCAAAAAACTGTCCAGAGGTACCAAAAGAAGATGTACCTTGTTGGACTAGGAAAGGACAAATGATGCACCAAAGGGTTTGCATCCATGTTGGCCTTATTAAGCCAGTGTCACAGGAAAACAACACCAACTGTCCACAAAATTTGCAGCTGCCACCCTACAGAGAAATTACAAATATAATGGAAGACAAAGAAAGAGGCCCTTGACAAACACAATGCTCCTTAAAAGTAAGCATATGAGGGCAATGGTCTGAAAGTTACAGCAGAGAGTAGCATGAATGGACAGGGGATGATTGAATCTAGACTCATCAAAGCCACAAGCAGAACTCAGCAACATAGAAAAAAAACAGGTAGTGTCCTTGGAGAGCACTAATCCAAAAGATGGATACTCAGCAACAGGGAGATGGTAAAGAAACTGTTTTGTTCTTTGAGATTTGAGGTTGCAGAAAAGAAGCAAATAAAAAATCTTGATGCGCTATATTAGTAAAACAGGCTCTCACTATTTGGGGTAATAAACAGAAGGGCATCTCATCACAGTACCAGGGAGGAGGAAGGGAAGAGTTTCTGCACCCTTTCAATGCAATGAGTCCAAGGATTCAATTTTATTAATTCCCTCTGTTTTTCCTCATCAACAATAGATGAGCAACAAACTAGAAAAAATCAGAGATGGTTGATAAACAGATGTGGAAGAATATATAAAGAAGATCCAGAAAGGTTAAATGTGTACAGTTTATTAAGGAACAAACCTAAGGAAGTAAATTGTAAAATATATTTGATGCATGTGAACATGACAGAGTGATAGGAGGTAATGACTAGGAGTTATGAGATTGAACAAAAAGGAAAAGAAAAAAATAGACCTTATACCAGGAAAAGAGGGGAAGAGGAGGGGCAAGTACCAATCTCTTTACTCCAGTGACCTGTGACAGGACTGGAGGAAGTAGCATGAAGGTGAGTTGGAGGAGGTTTAGGTTGGATGTCAGGAAAAAGTTCTTCACCCAGAGGGTGGTTGAGCACTGGAACAGGCTTTCCAGGCAAGTGGTCATAGCACCAAAGTTATCTGAATGCAAGAAGTATTTGGACAATGCTCTCAGGGACATGGCATGATTCCTTGGGTGTCCTGCACAGGGTCAGAAGTTGGACTTGATGATCAGTTGAGTGCCTTCCAATTCACCATATTCTATGATTCTATGAAATGTTAGTCTGGTTCTGCTTCTACATCAGTGAAAATTAGAAGTAACTCAACAAACAGGAAAGAAGGGGCACAGAAAACAGGTACTATAAGCACACTCAGAGAGAGCATTTTGGAGATCCTTTCCCTCTCTCTCAGTCTTTGTATACTCAGAGATCCCACCTGCCAAGCTCCAGCAGAACTCTTGGTTGCATCAATTTGCTCCTTCCATTAAGGAAATGCAGACACTTTACCCCATACACGAGCACTGGTCAGAATTTAAACCACTGCTGAGGCAAACCAGAATGCTGGATGTTCCAGCAGCTCTGGTTAATTTAGTGCCCTTTAGCAACATGCGTGGCTATGTAAAAGATATACAAAGGCTCTAATTCTACTACTCATTACCATTATCAATACAGTGACATACAAATACATAGCAAAGACCTCTTGCCCCTAGGGACTTCATGTTTCCAGGTGCCTGTTAGCCATAAGAAGGGCTAGGAGGGGGCACAGTTCCTGAATTTCTCTAAGCACTAACAAGTTACATAAATAGACCTGACCTCTTCTCCTGAACAGTGAAAAAAATGACCATTTTTATCTCTCATAGAAATTTAAATCAGCTCAAACTGTGGGTTTGCCCACAGCACACTAAATTCAGGGAGAAACATCCTTGGGTCATACATATTTTCAAAAAGAAAAATCCAATCCCCATGTCAGGAGACGTTCATACTTAAGAGCCAATAAAGGTGAAAAAAAAGAGTTAATGGTGCTCAGCAGCCCCGATAGCCTTCATCTAAGCTTCTGTGAAAGGTCTGCAGCACTGCAGGCACTGCTGAAGGACAGAGCACACAAGAGAGAAACATGCTGCTTGGTGGCAGCTTGTGACAAATTTGACCATCCATTATGCCCACTACTATAGGATGGAGTGCTATGATAGGGATTTTGGGAGTCTGTCCACTTACTGGAATAAATACGCATTACCTGCCTGAGGGACGTTTTCTGGAGGCTAATGCACTCAACATCCTTATTAAATTTATTTCTCATTTTCTGATGGTTAAATCCTGGCTTGCCCTGCCTTCATATGCTATAGTGTCAAGCAGATGGAATGCTCATGTGCATTTGCCACCATGTATTTTGGATTGGGCCAGCTCAACACTGTTTTCAGGTCACCCAGTGGTTACAATATTCAGTTGCACCCCATAGTCCTGGAGAAGCAAATTCAGCTGTTGTGGGGCTAGGACTGGAGACCTGCCTTCCTCTGAATGCCTGACAGAAGCACTTCAGGAGCTGTAATGCTTTTATCCAGCAAGCAGAAAAACTTCTACACAGCTCACTTGCCCCACCCAGAGGCATTTTGCTCAGTGTCCTGCAAATAGCGACGTTCTGCTGCCTCCAAGTTCCAGAATAGAGGGGGCAGGTAACAGCCGTATCACTGAATTAGATCCAAGCAGTAGCAATGACAGTAGTGATGGACTCCTACAGATCTTGACAATTATCAAGTTCAGGCCCTCTGGAGCCTTCTTTCAGTCTCTCAGAGTTGTGGAATTGATCTGGAAACCACTTTATTAATGTTCTTTCTTTTCCTCCCCTTCTCCCCAAGCAGCAGCATCATTTATTAATTTATGATTAAATGAATTATTGATTCTCACTGCACCTGCAGTATTCGGCATTGTCCTTCTTCCCCAGAGACATCTTTGACTGATATGAGAATGGCAAGATGTCAGTGAGACAAAAAGAGGAAGAGAAGAAACTCAATGTGTGGGGGACCCCAGACAAGCTTGTTCCCCACTGCAGTACAGAGCGGCAGAGGGTGGACACAACACATCAGGGCCCTGTGATGTTACCACCTTCTCAGATAGAGATGAAAAAATCCAGAAAGTGCAAAGCCAAATCGCTTCTGATAAGAAGGGAATGAGTAGCAGAGCTATTTATAGGCATCCGGCATGTGGGGAAGTATTAAAAAAAAAAAAAAGAAAAAAAAGAAAAAAAAAAGGTCTTACCCAAAGCAGGAGCTTTTGTTTTTATTCAGAAAAGTCAAGCTGTAGTTCTTTGAATACATCATTGAAAAAACCTTCCAGGCTTTTGGCTTTCGCCTTGCAATTACAATCAACAGATGGTGATTATTTCACAGGCCGGGGCATCTGGTCAGCTCCCAGCCAAACATAAATAAAAGCCCGTTGCGTGATTGTATCGGGAATTCTAGTTCATAAACAAAACCAAGGTTGGGAACAAAATTAAAAAAGGTGAAACAGAAGAGGTATTCAAAGTTCCTTGATTTTGGAGATTCCTTCTTTCCAAGAAAAAATACGGTGGGAGGGGGCAGGAGGGGAAAAAAATACAGATTTTTTTGAGAAGTGCCCCTTGCATGGATGATTTGAGTTCAGCACTCCTGAAACTAGTGGAAATTGATACGATAGAATCTCTCTGTCATGAATAAAACCTAAATCTTGACCCTTTATCTGGGCTCTGTAGGCCAGATAAACTAGTTTTATAGCATCTTTTACCCAAACATTGCAATGTGCCTCCCCCTAAAAAGCCAGGCAAGTTTTACTCTATCTGAGAATGGAAGAGATGCATCAAGGTACTGCTTCTGCTTTTCACTGGGGGAAAAGGACAGCAAAGCTACCACAGGACAATGTACTCTCCTGGACAAAAGAGTTGCAATATTCTCCTGAAATAACTGCACAGAGAACATGCCTCCCAATTTTTTTCCTTCCTGCAGCGCTCACCCCTGTGGGAATCGCTGCTGACCTCAACACTAAGGAGGGCATGCTGGGTCTGTGTGCTTGCCCACTTCCCACCAAGGGGCTGAACCCACAACAGCAAGGGAAAACCTAATTGCAGCAAATTACATCCTTCGATGGGAGGTGCTGGGCTGTGTTTTGGTGAAACAAATTCCAGGATGTCAGAGTTTTGGGGCATGAATGCATGGAGACATCCCCAGAAGAAATGCAATTATCACATCTGTTGTTCCCACACTCACAATTTTGCTGCTCTCTGTTAGCCCATGACTCTGTTTCATCCCAAGCAGTCATGAAAGAATGGCAGGTTTTATCCCTAAGCAGCAGGCACTACAAACTTCAGGGAAGTAAGAGAAGGTTATTACTTATCATCTGAATCTCATCCCACACCCTGACAGTGTCTAACTCTTTTGCTGCATATGAAAGCAGCTTTTTTCCACCTCTCTGCTATCACCTTTGCTCTTGGTGGCACTGCAGGCCTGACTCACCTGATCTGCAGAGAAGCTTCAGACCCCTTATTGCTATTTTGTACTGCAGAACAATGGCTGAAAATCTGGAAGGCACATGGCCAGAGTGCAATTTTGTTAGGAGAGAAAGTCAAAGACTTTCTGTCCCTGCCTTACACGTGCCTCTGGGTTAGTCATCCATTTTCTACTAAATTAAGGCCTTAAGAGCCTGTCCTGTACCAAAGCCATGGCCAACCATGACTTCCTAGCCAACACCATGAGGCACAGGAGGCTGTCTTGAACTCTGAGGCAGCTTGTGCAGACTCTTCACCCGTTGCTGGTGAATATGCAAGCCCTGCTCTCACAGATAGCACAAGAAAAGAGATGAGGATCTCCTCCAGGTTCTTGGCCACACAGCTTGCATCAGGACATACCACTGAACTGTTTCTGACTCCCTCCCAGGGAGAATCCACAGAATTTGGCTATTTCATTATGTGCTCAGCAGGACTAGAGTCAAGAGTAGAATTAAATACCTACTCTCTAGATGAGGAGAAATGAGAGGGACATATTCCAGCCCAATTTATACAGCATCATCAGAAGACAATGGCAAAACAGGCCCAAGGTGGGGCAAAGGGCATGGATGGGTCATAGAGGAGTGAAATCTCTGCAGAAAACGTACATACATCATGGGATGAAGGAAGGAAATTATCTTACACCCTATATGTGCAGGGAACAACCTTGGGTCGGAAAGAAAAGAGAATGCTACCCCACCTCCACCTATTAAATTGATGTACTACATGGCTCTGCCTAGGGCTTCTTAAGATAAAAACATTCATTTCCTTAGAGAAGAAGGTTTTGATCTTCACGACCTGACCGGGCCCTTGCGCATTTACCCATTTTAATTTCAGATTAGCATCTCTCATTTTCAGTACCTAGGGGATTACTGTTTTCGCCTGTGCAGCAACTGCAGTTCATAAAAGTATCGGTTACCCTCCCCCTTGTTCAGAAAATCAAGGCAGATCTGACCAGATGGCACATGCTCCTGCGCTCTGTGTCAGGCTACATTAATTCAGGGGAAATGAACTCTACTCCAAAACTATATTTATTTCAGACACCGCGATGCCCAGTTGCTGGGCTGTCCTCAGGAAAACCTAGAGCCAGCTATTTTCCATGAGCTTAGCAGAGGAAAAAGCACAGCAAAGGCCTTGCTAGATGCCAGGAAGGAGGAATACCCACAGGCTCCCAGGTAGCTGGAAGTATTTCAGCAGCCTGACCACTCCAGGTCTTTGAAGAAGTAGTTGCTTCCCTGACCTCAAAGCATCATAAAGCAGAAGGTGCTCCCACACCTCACTGGACCAGCCCAGTACCATCTTAAGGAAGTGCTACTCGAACAGCTCAGTCTTTTTGTAAGGGTTGCATTACACCTGCTTGGATCAGGAATGAGATTCATCCGAGCAAGAGGGAAAGGTGAAAGCTGTTCTGGTTTGGTGGAGGGTGCACAACTTGAGTGACTATCTAGATCCATCTCTTTGAAAGGTCCACTCCTGCAGGGTATAAACAAGACATCTCACCTATTTATAGCTCTACCCATGCTGCCCGTTGATGGCCCATTCCCTCCACCTTCTGCCAGAATAATTCTGCCCATTGCTGGAGACAATACAGCATGAGTGCTGGAAAAAGAGTCTGACTGGGAGAGAAACATCCTTTGGTCCTCTCTGTGAAATGTTATTTACATTCTTATATAGCACATATAACAACACCTAAGTGCTATCCTATAATTAGTAAAATCATGCAGAGAAACTGTTCATGTGGATAATGATACTTTTCATCCTCCCATGTGGGTAGTTTAAGGTTGAATTAATTCATGTTTGCCCAGCTTTGCGAGATCTATGGAAGAAAGGCTGTTGTTATGCAAATAATTATTAATAATGACTGCTCCTGTGTTGCTCCCCATTAAATGTGCCCAATTTATAAGTCAAAGGATGTTTTTCTTCTTGCTTCGAGACTAACTGGGTTCCACAAATGGAAATGTTGGTGTCGGTGTACTTGGTAATGGAGGATAACTCTGAAATGATGATTTTTTTTTTTTTTTTGAGATTAAAGCCCGATCCTCTAGTTCCTGCTTTCTGTGTTACAAGCAATATATGTGATCCTGTAAGTCGCTTGGAAGGGCAGTCACACTGCCTACCCAAGGCCACAGATTCAAGCACAGTTCAGAAGATGTCAATGCAGACGCAAGCACATGAAGAGTGAAATTCAGATTACCAAATACCATATAATTTGCCCAGAAGTGAATCATTATCTTCATTTCACAGAATGAAGCACAAACAGTTTAGACAATGAAGCATCTCTTAGGGGCCCAGTGAGTATAAATTCACCATACACATAATGCTCAAATACTGCACTAAATAAGAACAGGTGTCTAACAAAGGCACTTGTTAAGAACACTGGGGTCTCAGTACAATGCAGGCAATGAGGAGTTCAATATCACAACTACTTGTTTGGAACAGATACATAAAAGAGTTCCACAGTAGCTGCTAAAGTCCCTGAGAGGTCTCCCACTGTGGAGATTAAGGCAGGACCACACAGAGTCTGCAGATAAGGAATTTCACGTCGGGTAAGGCTTCCGTGAATTTCCAGGATATGCCAAAAGCTACACATGGGTGACACCAACACAATACCCACAGGACTGCTGCATGACCAGGTGTCTCTCAACAAGTACTTCTTTTTAATCTAGAAAAACCTGGAGGGCAGAAAAAGAGAAATTTGGCTATACTGAGTACCATAGTCTGCTTAGAGCTTCATCAGCCCTGTGCAGGTTTAGTCTGATGATATACAGAAAATAACAATTTCATCTACAGCCTGTACAAGGCTGCTTACATCTAGGACACATGAATTTTACTGTGCTATTTCCACACAGAAAATAGCCATCAGTGCAGCCCCTGTGATACACCCCAAACCCTCATAGATTCTTACTTTGGTGAGGGGCTTCTCAAACAGAAAAAAAGGAGAAGCAAAGTTTAAGCTACACCTTTGGCTCCCAAGGCAGTAGCTTGTGTGCACAGGGCTTTTGGACACGATGGGCTCTGACAGAGGTTAATGAGACTCTCCCAAAGTGATCATCCTCCATCACTGACAAACATTTTTGCCGAGTTCCCACTGCACCAAAGTTAACAGATCCCTTAGGTAAGACACAAAGTAGTAAGGTTCGAAATAGATGTCTTCCTGCATCTCCAGCAGCTGCGGACACTAGAGAATCTGCAGTCAAAACTTAGCTCAAGGAGCATTTGGAGACCACAAGAGACAAAAATGATGCCTGTTCATCTCCCTGTAATGTTACAGATACAGTCCAGTTAAGCATCAAGAAAAATTGATTTGTGCCACATGAATTAGCAAGTATGAGGTGAAGGCACTCCTGGAACTGATGTGGTAGAAAGAAGGTCCTTCTCCATTTTATTTAACTGTTACCCTACTTTCAGTAGATCTGATAAACAGATAGCAATCATTTCCACAGACAGCCCAGTGTTCAGATGCGTGCCCTTCCCTGAGGCTCCTGGAAGAGTGCATGTTCTTTGCAGGAGAAATACAGCCAGTTCCACTGCTTGTATAGGCCCTGCAGATTTGCTTGTTCAGTCATCAGTCCAAGGCATGAACATTTGCAATCCATTCACAATTACCCCAAAATATTCCAGAAACAGACTGAGGTGTTGCAGTGTATGGATGCTGGTGTAGCTGCCATGAAGAAAAGTGTGCGACCCAAGCTTTGCAGAACAGTCTGTCGGGGATCTGATGCTTAAGAGATTCCCTAGTGATTTCTGCAAGTTGATAAGGACATCCTAGAACAATTCTTTTTTAAACTGTAGTGAATTTCACTGAAGAAAGCTCTTCCTTGTTGTATTGCTTTCCGTTGAGGGTAAGTCAGAACTCAGGGTAAGGTTTCCAGTCACAAGGAGTGAGAGTTTCATGTCCTGATGCACATGAATCCCTTCAATGTTGACTCCACAAGCAGCAGTAAGTAGAGTGGGCAGTGAGGACATATATTGCTGACATTTTAGATAGGTTTCAATAGTTCAATCACATATGGATTTTTATTCCAACCCGAACAGCTTTTCCTTAGGCTATTTCCCACAAACAAATCTGCATCACTGGGCTTTGCTGTAGTAGCCCACTTTGGCTAGGATAAGACATCTCAAATTATGGAGGATTTCCATAAACAGACTGCTCTAAGGACTGACATCAGTCTTTTAAACATCACACCTGGTCTCTTCCATAGAAAGCATAGATTATAGGTACTTTTGGTTGGTGAACCAGTGTCCTAGGACTGGATGAGAAATCCAACTGAAAATCTTTAGAAATACAAATCTGTATGTGAGAAAAGTATTCTGTTACTTACACAGCCATGAGTCCTTCTAGCCAGCCAGCTAGAAACTTGTACCTCTCGGGGGATTTAGCAGGTGCNTTTTTTTTTTTTTGAGAAGAAAACACGAGACTAGCACATGAGACAACACAAAGGTGATAAACCCAACCAGGTCACAAAGATAAGAATTAACTTTTTTGTTTCCTCTCTTAGACATATTTGTCTAAAGCAGCAAAGAGAGTGTTCATGGGCAAGACATATACTGAATTTTTTTATATTACAAAAAAGATGCCGAAACTCAGGTTCAACTAGCCTACAGGTAACGCTCAAGGATTTCAGAGTACCCTCCCAGGTAAGGATGCTGTTAATGATTATGCACTCTGCTGGTAAAGCGCAGAAACAATGCAACTGCCAGGCTCACAACAGGACAGCTACTGAGTGCTCTGGTTAAACTTACTCCTTCAAAGATGGACCAAAAGTTTCTTGAGCAGAATATGTGAAGCCTGATTTCCTATGACTGTCTGATGTGTGACTTCCCATGTGTTCAGGAACCCATCTGAGTTTCTGCTGCAGCCCTTGCAGAACTGAGTAATACTTTCCTACCCATCTCCAACAACCACGGGTTCCCTACCCTTCTTCAACAAGTTACTCATGAATGACTGATCCTCAGTAACTTTTTGTGTACCTCTTCCTCAAGAAAGTGTCTCTTCTGCAGAGGCCTATTTTGTCACTGGAGCGTATTTGCTACCCAGAGGCTGTCGGTTTCACTGGTAGAGAAGAGGTGTGCACATGCAGCTCCCACCAGGGCACAGGTCCGAACAGAAGCATTCAAAAAGCAGAGCAGCTGCTTTCTTGGACACAGTTAGCTCACTGATTGCTGTCTTGTAAAACTGGCCCTGGGGGATAGTTGTGACATGTGACTGCAGTGCAAACATTGCAGGTGCTCTCTAAGCTGGGAGTTACTCAGGATCTAGCACAACTTTCATGTTATTGGTAATGTATGAACAGCATCAGGAGGAGAAACACTAATTAGATGACTTATGATCCCTGAAAAGACCAGAAAGAAGTAAAACAAGACTCTTTTCTAGCCATGAAGACCAGTCCCTGACAAGTGAACTGGCATCTGCCTTGGCAGTTGTGTCTGTCAGCTTTGCACAATGCAGCTTAAGTCTGACAATGAACCGCTTCATGTAACAGACACCTCTGGCACATATGAAGGCAAAAAATTGCCCATTACCAAGCCTGCCAGGCCATGAGAAATGCCAACACTTTGTGCTGTAGCAGAGGTACAGCCAAGAGGAGGAAACCAGTTTCAAAATTTTACAGTTCAGTGATCACTTAGACCTGCTGAGGCAGAACATCTTTGCTCTTGTAAGTTTGGATGGAAAAGAGGAAAGATCTAAAATATCCCCTGCTAGTCCATCTACCAAGGAGATTCCACCACAGCCTGGTTATAAACACATCAGAAATGTAGGTCTTAAATGTATGGCAAGATGCTTTTCCAAGGAAGGGATGTACAGTTTCATTTATTTACAGCAATGCTCCACACTCTTTTCCTACTCTCCCAGCAGCTCAAAAAATGCACATCCAGCATGAGACAGCTGTTCCAGGACTGGCCTTTGTCGCAGAAAAGGTGCTGTGAATAAATCATAGTATCATGTACATTACTCAGGCCAACAGGATACCCCAGTATAATTAACCCACTCCCCCCCATCTTATAGACTGTTAAATTGAGTCATGAAGCATTGACTTGACCTGCCATGATCCCACAGGCCAAGAACACCCAATACAGGGCAGCAGCCCTTCTGAGCTTCCCAAGAAGGCACATGGACAAGCAGGAATGAAGAGGGCACATATGCTTTCTTGCTGCTCTGCCTCGTCTTTTTGAAATCCCTCCTTCTGACTGCAGTCTTGCAATGCACTCTTGGCACTTGTGTGAGCCCTCCACATACAACATTGACCATAGACCAGGCTTCACAGGATGCTTCTTGCTTGTTTGTTTTCCAATGGATAGAATTTTTAAAAGGTAAGATATGGGGGGAGGAGGGATGAGGGAACCCAGAGTGAAAGCTGCCGCTGTGCTCAGTCTCTATGGAAATAATCCACAATGCTAATACGTCCTAAAATGGTAATAAAGCCTGTGTTCTCTTATGTAATCCCATAGTAAGAAAGAGCTCTGTCGGCCTGCCTGACAAATGATATCTCTGTAACCTTGGAGGGGATTATTACTAAAAAACACAGAGTGGAAAAACAAAGCAACACACACAGGGGCACTCAAATCCATCAGATGCAGAAAAAGGACAAACAGCTCCATCCAGGCTTCTGTGCATTGGCCCTGCAATATTATGTGTCTGTCATCAAATGGGAAAGGACCTCCTGGCAAAGCAGCAGCCCTGTCCCGGTGCCTCCTCTGCTCACAGCCTCTGCTCCCTTCCCAGGCACCTCAACACCAGAAGCAGGCAGAGGGCAGGTTTTCCCTTCTTCTGTCCTACTTCCCTCCCTCCCTCCTCCAAAATGAACATTCAAAGCTCCGGCAGCTGGCCAAATCCAGTTTGCCTGCGTCACCAGTGCACGTGGATTCACATCTGTCCTGCCCAGCGGTGATAGAGCCAGGGCTACGTGCGTCCCCGAGAAGGATTCATGCCCACAAATCCATTATGTTGTGTGTCAGCAAGGGTTGGGACCACTGTTTTCTGGGCACAGCTGAATGGCATTGTTAGGTTTAGAGTTTGTCTCAGATCTATAGGGACAGGGGAGGTTTGGAGGAAAGGGTGTGCTCATTTTGATGCTGTCTCTAAATTTGGCTGGTGAACCATAAACCAAAGCCAGGAAGTTCTTTGCTCTTGTGCCTCAGGTGCAGAACAGAAATAGGGCAGCGCCAGATTAAAGCCATGCCTCACAAGGCGAAACACAGTGTACAGGTAACTCTCTCGTCGCCTCCTACTCCCCTCTCTGGAGGCTGTGCCCCTCTGCAAACACAGAAAGGGGCCCACCAGGCCACCCTGAAAACCATCAGAGGTACAGGTCTAACACAGGAATTGCTTGAGCAAGCACTCTAGTCACCATGTGAACCAGCCAGCCTCAATCTCTGTTCTCCAGGACATGGCAACCAGGCAGTCAGGAGGCTGACCCCAGAAGCCAACTCGCATGCAACAATATACACAGCAAGCCCTTATCTCAGTGCCAGCAAAGAATGGTGACTACTCTAGTATCTCTTTCCCACAGATCAAAGCATGGGAACACTTAGTGGAATGCCAGAAAACTTTCTTGGGAACAAGAGATGACATCAGGCAAGTTTCCATGCCTGATTGAACATTTACCCTTTCATGATGAGCTACATTTAAGAGAACTTTTATGTTTTCTCAGACAGCAGAAGATGCATGAATAGGGAGTCTCAACCCACAGATTCCTGAAGGCTGAAGAAAGACAATTCTGAAGGAAAAAACCTCAGTCCTAACACTTAAAATGATGTTATTTTGATATTTAAAAGACATAGTTAATGGAGCACAGCCTTTACCAGTCAGTGCATGTAGAGACCTCTAACTCATACGAGATATATGCAATGTGACGGCCTGGAAAATAAAGGGTTACAATCATTATTCACAGCAGTCACATTTTTTTAATTAATAACCTTGTAATTGGTATCGACTTAAACCAACTGATGACAGTCTTATGATGACCCATTCCCAGCCAAGCTTCATACCCAATTGCCCTCAGGTCAGGAAAACAGTGAACTCCATTATAGGCAGAAGCTTTCCGCCCCACACCAGTCTCCTTCCTGGGCCACAAAGAGGTCACCCCAAGCATGAGACATAGCAGCCACTCACCTCTGCAGCTTTCCTCCAGCACTTCCTTACTAGCACCATGGCTGCATTGAGCCTCTACTGTGCTGCAGCCTGGTTTCCACAGGCCAGCATAATAAAACACGAGGACTTTCTGGCGCATTGATTTCCCTGTGGGCAACTGTGATGAAGAAAGGTGAAACCACTGACAGGGCCACCTGAGCCCTGTCCAAATGGCAACCTGGCCAAAAAAAAAAGTGAAGGCTAACCCACCTCCAGGCATTCACTTCTAGCAAGGAGAAGGAGCAAATCTTACTCCTCTTTGAAGACACTGGCTCACCTGATGGAAATTCCCCCCACAGGATCTGTAAGGTATGGGAATTTTGGACATCTCTGGTATAACTGCAATCCGCAGTTTGGACATGCCCCTTTGAAGCACAGGGAAAGGAAAAAGGGCAGTGCTGACAAAGGGCAGCATTGTCTCCACAGCAGCTCAAGCCACAGTCTCACCTAAGACAGGTCACAGCTGAAAATAAAGCCCTGGGGCAACATTTCTGACCTGAAGCTCATTTACAGCGAATTTTGTAAGAAGTTTACTTACAAAGAGCAAAGCCCAAGTCAAGTGAGTACAGAAGGCACCACAGCAGCTCCTCCATAAGGCTGGAGCACCTGTAAGGCTGCAGCACCAGGCACACCAAGGGGTGGAGAGGCAAAACTATAGGTCTGGCATCTATGTTGGGCTCGTGGCGTCTCCTCAAACCATGCCCGGCTTCTCGCCCTCCCCAGCAGGACCCCAAAAAAATTCCTTTTCTCCACTAAGCTTCTACAGAGTGCCCAGGGTGCTTCCTTGAGCTTGCACCCTCCGGAGGCCTTCCCTCCTCCACTACCGGGGAGCAACATTAGAGGGCAGTGCGCTGCCTTGGAAGCGGGAGGCGTCTGTGTCCCCCACCTCCGGGCCAGGGCCACGGGCACCCCTTTGGGCAGGATGTACCCCCGGCTGTCCCTCAGCATCGTCTCCGAAGGAGGACGCCAACCCTAAACCCTGGGACAGGTTCCCCCGAGCACTGCCTGCCGCATTCCACACCCCTCCCCTTCCCGACAGGCGGCAAGCGGGAAATTCTGCAGGGGCTGCGTTTTAATTAGAAAATGCATGGGTTTAATTAAATAAATGTGAAGCTGAATAACACAATCAGGAGAATTGCCTGTGCTCTTTTATTTTGCAATTCAATTTGTTTTGTGCTGTCCCCACACTTTTAGTTTTCTAATGCCAAAGTCTTTTGCATTGATCAGTTGGAGCTGCATTGCAGAGTTTGCCGGGGACAAAGCTGGAAGCGCTGGTTGTTGAATAAAGGGTAGTTGAAAGTTTTCACAGCTGGGGATGCATTGAAGGCAGCCCGTGTCTGCAGCAGAGGAATGGAGTTTTCCAGATTTTTGAGCTCCAAAGTTCACACCGACCATTAAGTGGAGTTCAACATCGCTCCCAAAATCAGGTGCAAAAGAAGAGAACAAGCAAATACACCATCCCATCTATAATGCTTACTTACATGCAAGTAAGCATGCACACACACAGGCATGCAAGCAAGTACATAAACCAACAAGGTATCCTCATTCTGCAACCCTGCAAACACTTTATTGATTTCATGAGGATGCAATTGTTAATGTTAGGGCTCAAGAAAACAAAATTACAAAATAAACCCAAGGTTTTTGCTTTCAAAAAAGCCAGTTCTGGTTGCTAAGTGACTACAATATACTTTTCTATCACATCATTTGAAAAACCCACGCACTAAGAACAACGAAATTGCTAGGTTAGGACATCAGGAATGTGCTCTAGCAAGATGATGAATTTTAAATATGTGTTTATACTACAGAAGCACTTAAGGACCCCGTGGAACCATTGTCTTTAGCAACACTAAAAGTAAAATATGATTTCAAGAAGGTCTTAAGCTAAAATGGGGCACAACAAATTAGTGTAAGACATGGGAGCACAGATATGGGAAAAAAACAGAGAGCAAGGAAGAAGCTCTATCAAGGCTGAAAAGTAAACCCACTGTGAACAGAAGAAACTGTAAAGGGAGTTATCTGCAGGCAGAATGAGTGACTGAGGCTGTAATAAAAGACGTTTGGATGGAGAGGTTGTGGGGTACTTGGGGGAAAGAACACAAAAAGGTAAAAACATGAATGAGGGGGTAAAGTAAGAAAGCTTTAAAATCAAAGATAGAAGTTTGAAACAACAGAGGACAGCAGAGTAGCATCTTGCAGGAAAAAAAATGCTCTTATAGTTATGAGCACACACATAAAGTTATAGGTGAAAATCTGGAGGAAAAATTATAAAACTGATAGACTGCAGGCAAAGATGCAATGAGAGCTGAACCTATCTGTTGAAACAGCACAAGTAATAGCTGCAAGACAGCAGCAGGCACTAGTTCTGGTTACTGTAGCAATATATGCAAAAAATGCTCAGATCGAGAGAATATGATTCCTTGTGCTTTATCAAGCATCACATAATGAAAAGTACGAAGCAACTTTACTTCCCTTCCCGATTAGCTCTGGAATTCTTAAAAAATGACTATTGATTTTATTTCCTAAATACTGTTTTCCAGAGTTCTTGTCCATAAAAATCAGTGTTAGTGAATAAATTAATCAGCCAACTATGCCTGTGAATAGTCTTTCTGCTTGCTGATTCTTAGGAATGCTGGCATCACTGTCTGGTGTAAAGTCTACATGTAGCCATAACAAACCCCGTTGTTTTGTAAATACCCTTTTATTCATGAAACAATGTTATGCTTTCCCATATGGGTCTCCTACACCCCTCTCAAGTGGGAAGTTCACATGCAGTACCAAGTAGGGAACAAACAGGCACATATATTTTGTCACAGGCTTCAGAGCATCCACACACAGGGTATATGCCTGGGAAAGGGGTACGGGGCTGGCTCACTGGGACTCTAGCTATGTAAAGATATGATGTCTGGAGTCTTCAAGCCAGAGGATCACAGCAGTTCTGAGATCTGGACTCTGGTCCCAGCACAACTGCCCACTAAATATCCACCACAGAGGAACTCAGAAAAGACCAAGAGAGTTTGCATGGATAATTCAGAAGGAAAAATGACAAAACTTGACTGGTAGTGGAATTAGAGATGTTGGACTTCGTTTTAAGCCAAAGAGCTATGATTGCTGTCTATATATGCAACACTTATGTCATTTCTTGAGATCACACCATGAGTTTGTGTGGGTGTACGTCAGTATTTTGCCACCCACAAGGTTTTCAAACCTGCTGGTCAGAAAATTTAACAAAGCAGCAGACAATTCCATGATGTAAGTCCCTGTAAGTTTTGTGACATTGAGGAGATAGGTAAGTTTGTGTTGTGACAAACTCTCATAACGACTCAACAGACAGCTGCCCAGTTTCTCCTGCCAGGCAGTCAATCACCACACATAGATCCCAAAGCCAAGTATTTGCCAGACCAATACCTGGTCAAGTAAATAGGAGGGAGAGGATAAAGTAAAGGATATTTCCAAGGGTCAAAAGAGAGGTAGAAAGAAGCTCAGTGTTATCAGTTTGGGTCAGGGCCAGGGTTGGTGGTGTGGAAAGCTTTGGCAGGGCATGAGGTGTCTGAAGATGTGTGGACTCTCTGCAAATGCTGTGGTGCTTGATCCTGGGGACGGCAGCAGCAGAAAATAGCATTATAGGAGTGTGGGGTTGTAGGACAGGAATCTGCAGGCAGTCAAGTTTCCCAAATGAGCTTGTCTTTTTATGTCAGCAGGTGAAAATACCATTTTCTTTAATGATCTACAAAAGACGGGCAAATACTAAGTACCAGGTAGGTACAGATGCAAATCAGTGTAAGCAAGTTCCTTCTAGGCATGCCCACACGCTGCACAGTGACATCAGCTACACATCCATGTGCAACGTTGTCCTCATTCACCCATATGTTACCAGCAAGCACAGAGAAATCAGAGCAAGCCAAGCTGAGTACACTTATTCATCACATCCCTGCCTCATGCCCTGCTCCTAAGGTCATGAAGCCTTTTATCTCTATTTCCAAACTGAGCTTCTGTACCACAGGGGCTTACAAAATAAGTTGAACAGCACTTTACATGTGAACGATGCCTGATCACAATCTGTATATACTCAGAAAAACTGTGTATCCACAAACAATCTCTGCAACACTCATTACCATCTAACAGATAAGTTACAGATCTATCTGGCCATCTGTGATCCAGGCTTTGGTCATCCCTCCACCACAACCCCCCAGCCCCATCTCAGACAAGTCACTTCACCATGGCTATTCATGCAAAAAAACAGACCTGTATGTTCTTCCCCACTGCCAAGGAGGCACAGTAGTGGGGAGTCCATGGGAGGAATTATTTAAGGTTAATACCTTAACTTCTCTATACTCTTTCAGTGCCTTTGCTTCCTGATCTCTCTTTGCAATTATCTGGGTTAAAAAAATGGATCATGAAGTCTTGAAGGTCCTTGGACATCCTCTCCTACTCCCATCTTTCAGGTCCTGCCCTCCTGCCCCAGCACCACACAGCTCCTTGCCAGTGATATTCAAGCATCTCTGGCATCCCAAGATTTAACAGTGGTAACCAAACACGGTTCCTCCAAATAGACACACTCTCTCCATGGCTCCCACCCTTCTGCATCTTCAGTAATCCTATCCCAACAAGGCAGGGGCTGGAGACAGGAAACAAGGCAGGCCAGCAAAACAGGAGATGCTCAAGACTCAAGAGATTAACTCCATCCACCAGATGCAACTGCTGCCCAAGTCCTTATCCCCATCCTATCCCCAAATCTTCATGACAGGTGGAAAAGGAGGGGGTAGCCACCACCCTCACAAGAATCCCCACATGGATGCCTAAGGGCTGGATATACCAGGTACAGCTAGAGGCATGCTGGCAGAGGGACAGAGATGGCAAGCCAAATAAAGACATGGAATTCAGCACTGAAGTGGAGATAAAAATACATGGACTTCACCCCTGCCCTGAGCAGAAGAAAGGGCCAAGAAAGCTTGTTGCCAAACCCAACAGATTTCATGCTGCCATTTCTGAAAGATTTTTAAAACCATGGCAAATATGGAGTCAACTACTACATGCAGGTCAGGCCAAGCATGCCAGGAGCCCTTTAGTGCCTGCCATCACTGCTTATATGTGTTGCCTGTTGTGTGCTCGTGGGGTGGGCAGCCTCGATATGCCACAGGGGCTCCAGGCCAGCAAAGTCAGCACTACTCCTGGAACACAACTCACAGTGGGTAAGACTGGTGCCACATCAGTGGTGAAGCTCTACCCTGTCCACACAGACTCCGTAACTGGGTGTGTTCACAGCACCCAAGGAGCCACTGCTGAGAAGAGCTGTTCAGGGCTCACAGAGGGTGAGGAGGCAAGGGCCAGGAGGCCCAGGCAGATGAACGTGACAAAGGCTGGTAGATGGCCAGGCTTCTTGGACAGGCATGGCTGAAAAAGGAGCCACTGTCCTCAAGCATCCTGCCCCAGACACTGGGCAAAGACACATGACCAAGAGAACAGTGTGTCTGTGTGTAAACCCAAGGAGCAGCATGAAGAGAAGTGGTGGAAGAAGTGAAGGAGCAAGTGTAAGAGTCCCTGGTTGTGCATGGCTTGGAGTGGGAGGAATTGGG
Source organism: Formicarius rufipectus (assembly GCA_013399695.1). Taxonomy (NCBI): domain Eukaryota; kingdom Metazoa; phylum Chordata; class Aves; order Passeriformes; family Formicariidae; genus Formicarius; species Formicarius rufipectus. The sequence continues at coordinate 767,558 of VXAU01001197.1, read as the reverse complement.
AGACTGGGGTGGACACAGGGAAAGAATGAGTCTCAGAGAAAACTGAAAACAAGCAACAGCCACTAGACAGAAAACACAGAGTCCATTTTTCTGCACCACTGAACTGAGTCACTTAGTATTTTATGAGACCAATGATGTACTAGAAAAAAAAAGGAATCCTCCCTCTGCCTGAGCAGATGAGGCATTTCTAGAGCAGTGCACAAAAGAACAGGTCAGAGGGCTACTCTACCTATGCAGCTCTTGTAGCACGGCACAGCACCGTGCTGAGCAAGGCACACAGCACAGACAGAATGGTAGAACAGGGTGCAAGGCAGTGAGACTACAGAGTTGATGAGACCTATCAGATTCAGCACATGGGGGAGGGCTGGTGAAAGGCCCAGTTTGGTAGTCTGGGGCCCTCAGTCAAGTAGCCTTGGGGATGTTCAACCTCAGGTCTGGGCTTTGGCTCTTCTTGGTACAACACCCCATCATGCTTCAGACCAGAATCCCATGTTACACCTGCTGTGTGGGGAACAGAGCTCACCTGTGGTTGCAGCCCTTTTGATGCAACTGCTCTACATTACCTGGGGACAGACCACTGATACAGAAAAACCTGATGAGACCGAGAACAGGAACCACCCCTCTCAAAAAAAAGAAAAACAAAAACAAAATAAAAACAAACAAACAAACAAACAAAAAAACTCTAAGGAGGTAGTTCTAGATACAATATGTGTGTGATGTATCAAACCCAGCAGAGAAATGGATCTGCTCCACTACCCCGTGGTTGGTGCAGGTCTAATATAACAGAATGCACTTTCAGATATATAACAGAGCAATCAAGAAATATGGGGGAACAAGAGAAGGAGAAAGCCTGTCAATAACCTGGAAGAGCATCTCAGTCACAGAGAATAAGACATGCATCTTTTGGTACAAGGTGGTATACACTTAGGCAGAGCTACTTAGGAAAAAAACAGCCAACCTTTGCCAATGTGGCAATAAGTGCAATCAATACAGATTGCTGGAGCACTCAAATTGTCTAGATATAGCAATACCTGTGGATAGCATGACCAATAATGCAGAATTCTTTAAACACCTCAAGAACAAGAAATTTTAGTGCCTAGACTGAGCACCTTGGTTTGCTGGCACTGCCTTACTTTGAAGAAACACAGACCTTTTCATAGATAGGTTTACAGGAAGCAAGATTCTGTCTAAATTTCACCAGACACCCTTCACAGGCATCTTCCCTCCCCAGACAGCTTCAAAGCCTCACCAGTCTGGCTTAGAGGTGCCAAACTAGATCAGGCAGACTCAGTGTACTCTGCAACTATTGAGAGCCATGAGAGCATGCTAACATGGGCAGCAGCCATGCCACCTAAATGCAAGTTTTAAGCAAATAGAATGCAGTGTGAATCACACACTCAGGGATGCAGTATCTATGTTAACTGCTTTTATATAAAATGTGCTTTAATTTGGCTCCTTCCTGTATTCCTCCCACACACACTGTAACTATCAATGACTTTACAAGAAGTCTCTGAAGCAGAGGAGCTGTCAGGATGCTGTAGCAGCAGAGCATGAGAAAAGAGGACTCTTCACACTTCTGCAATATGTTAGAGGCAGTTAAGACTTGTGGTATTCACATATTTGCTGGATATTATTAATCAGTGATTAAGCAGTTAACTCCACCAGCAGTTACATTTTGGGGTTTAGGTCATCCCTGTCTGGACTAAGTAGTCTTCTTGCCCTTCTAGTAGCAATTATTGGAAGCACCTTTTGCAATTTGTTGCAGTAAACCTGCTGCGAACTTGGAGTCACCTACCACATCCTTGAACATCCAGCTCTGACTCTGAGGTGTCTTTTCCCCTCCTCTGTCTATTCTGGGAAATGCAGGCAAGTGAGCTGGCAGTGGGGCCTTCCTACAAAGTATGAGGTGCTGACCATTTTGCTCACAACATCATGACCAATGATCTCACATAAAGGAGCACAGTCCCCTGTTCCTACCTCGTTCTTAATGTGAACTCTACCTGGACGGGAGACAATCATGTCCCTTTCTTAGCAATGAATACTGAAAACTTCTGTGCTAAGCAGACAGACTGATGATATGAATCCAAGAAGATGAAGTGCAAGGAAGAAACCCTATAAAAGAACAGCAACACGGGATGAAAGGCTGTTACAACATGCAGGGCTGGATATTGGACTGCTCAATATCAGTGTCTCAGACTCAGTAACTCAGCTGTTAGGAGACCCCAGAGCTCTTTGCTTCCCCCTTAGATGAGTATCTTCACTGCAGAATTATCCTTAAATATTCCATGGCTGTTGCTCCAACTCACATACACCCATTTTGGATCTGGTAGGTGAACCTGATCCTTGCTAGAGGCCCACATGCTGGTTCCACTTCTGCAGACAAACATGCATATTCAGCAGTCTTGACAAGGGGTCCTCCTGATCCTGCCCATAACTCTACTGACATGACAGCTTCCTGCCTTATCTATATGCTCCCAACATATCCATTATTGCCTCCAAGCCTGTCTTCCCCAGACCTACCTTTAAAGACCACATTTTGCAGTACTGTTCCCTGCACTAACACTTCACTTCCAGAGCAGCAAGTGAAGGAAGCTGATGGGAAATCATTCTTTTTCTCTGCTACCACCCTACCACATGAAGGGGCCAGGGACCTGCACCACATCCAGACTATGGACAGGAGGATCTTGAGTTCAGAGATTTGCACTCAACTCTGCCACTGTATGATAGCCTTATGCAAGACAGGTTTCCAGCAGGATTTCAGGTCAGGAAAAATTCAAAGCCCTCTAACTATGTGTCAGAAAGATGAAAGACCATATCCTTCATCCTCAGCATTTACAAAAGCTTGCAGCATACTCAGCAGCAACTTCCAGCTGAGAGACTGACTGATGACCTGCAATGACAACAAAGACACCTGAGAAATCACCCAGAGCACAAGTCAAAACAGGCAGCTGTCTCTCAACAGCTGCTGATCCAAGAAAGCCATCATTTGGTGTATGTAAGCCTCACTTAAGTAAACTTTCCTGTACTATGGGAAATCTCCACAGCAGGAGCCCAGCAGGTACTGATTTACACAAGTTTTCACTGACATTTTTTGCAGTGAAATCCTGGTCTGCCATTCAGATCAACTGTCTGTGAGGCTCTTCAGGGTTATGTACTTTGCCCTGTGTGTACAGTATGCAATGTGTGTAGACAGTATTTGTAACTGTAACCCCTTTTGTTGTTCATACGTCTCCCAGTACAACACACAGCTTCCCCACTGCCCCTGCTGCTGACAGACACCGAGAAAAACAACTGGCTAGCAGTCCTCCAAGTCAGAGCAGCTCTATACCCTGCAGCACAGAGTATAAGAAGTGTCACACTGAAGGACAGGTTATGAGGTCACCAAACACAGCTGGAAAAAGGCACACATCCCCTTGCAAAGGAGCAGTAAGTAGCAAGGCCTGTGCAGGACAAGAATGGTGCTTCCACAGCTCAGCCTTCACCAGAGAACCAATCCATGCAACACATGGCCACTGGGTTCAAGTTGTACAGGTGTTTTCCTCTGACAGTGGGTTTGAAGACTGCCCATTCATCTGATTTGTGAGTTATGTAATCACCAGAGGAAAATAGGGTTTGTTTGTTTGCTTTTTGCTTTAATAGAAGTCATGTAATCACTTTAGGTTTAAGCTCCTGTCCAAATCGGACTATTTTTACATTTCAGGCTTGATCTCTCTGGAAAGAGGATGAGTCCTTTTGCCTGGCTTACAAAGAATGGAATGAGTTGTGATAACATAGTGACTGCTGGAGGACTACTTGGGAAGCAGCAATTTCCTTCTCATCCTGAGGCGCAGGGTGCACTCACTGGTTGCTCAACCCACAACTCTCAGGTAGAGATCCCTGGGAGATGGTGTTGGAACTTGAACTGCATGGCCTGGACAAACCTTGAATAATTTCCTAATTCTTGCTCTGACTTTCTTGCACCTATACATCCTACCATCCCTTCTCCCCAGAAGCAATTAATTCTCTATTTCCTCCCAGGTTTTGAGCTCACCACGTTTTTCAGCATTTCCCTCTGAAACACAGCAGCCCTTGCTTTTATGATACTTTCCTTGACATTAGCTGTCACTGTTCATGCTTCCTACTAACTAAACACTGAGGTGAAGTTTCAGCCAAAGGAACAAATGAAAAATTTGCACACTTTAACAAATCACACCTTCCATTACATGGGCACTACTCTCCACACAGATCAGGTCTTCATCTGGAATAAAGCAGGCTTCCCCATTATGCTATGCCTGTTCCTCACTACCACCCCATTTCTACTCATTTGCAGCAGACACTGCCTTCTGCTGAAGACAGTCCATGCTTCAGAGGTGTTTAGACCTCGGCCCAAGACATCATAGAAACAAAATGTGTGTATAGCCCTTCCTCAAATTGTAGAATGTTTACAAACTGATTTATTGCCACAGGCCCCATCAGTAGTTGTTTTTGCTCCTTGTCAAACGATTTGGATTTCATTCAGCACTTCCCAGGCAGAAACGCTCATCATGTTGGCAGCAGGATTAAAATGGCATGTGAGCCAGCCAGGGTGAAAATGTCCCCATTAATTTTTCATCTTTCCTCAGGCAACTCTGCCTATAGATCTACACAGGTATTAAGACAGCCTTGTCAACGAAATCTGTTAGCTCATCTTCCTCCTGCATCCCCAATGCGCAGCCAGCAGAGCTGCCAGCACAGCTGTAGAAGGTAGAGTGACCCTTTCAGAGTAGCTGTGCCCCTGCCATACCATGGGAGTCTGGGGCACCTGCTGAGGCTGAGGGCAGATCCCCGTGGAGAAAATGCATGTCTTCCATCAACCTCCTTCCACAACACCCCTGGGAATAGCTGAGCCGAGGGTGGCCAGAGAGCACATTTCATGGGAAGTCTGAGGCCAAGTAGTGCTTTGTGCTAGCTTCCATGGGGCAACCATCACTTTGAATGAAAAGTGCTTCCACAGTCTAGAATATCCCTCCACTGCATACCCTCAGCCTTCTTCAACAGGGTCCACAAAGGTCAGACCGTGCTAGGAAATGGAGTGTCTGTGTCTGGGCATCTCACTGAGATACACAAAGATGCCACAAGTTAAATCAACCTCTGCTCCGCCCCGAAGCTTTTAACAACAGCAACAAGGGTAACACTGCCTTTGAGTTCACAGAGCTGCTTTCCTCCAACTCATGCTTGATCCCTTCTTCTCTGACATCATGACTCCTTTCAGTCCTCCCCAAACAGAGGTGCACCAAAAGAGATATCAAAAACAATCCTCCCTGTAAACACAAGAAAGCTGTAACCACTCTTCTTTAGTAGCTTTGACAGAGCCAGGCTCCCACTGGCTCTGCTTCCAAACTCATTGAGCCTAAACAGTCAAAAGCCTATAGCAAAGAGAGGACATCTCCATGGGGGAAAAAACAAAATGCTGCCCAAGGTGAGTTGTCAGCAGTTTGTTCTCTCAGGCTGAAAGAGCAACCTCTCCTACAGATGGGCCATGCTGTTGGAGACGTGGGCTTTCAGACCAGAGATAAAGCTGAAGACCAGATCACTTCTAGCCATTAGAGATTCTGCACTCCTATTTTTTAATAATATTAAACATTATAAACCAGTGTCAAGGCTAAATTCCACTCTAGGTGATTGCATGCTCCCTATCTTAATACCCGCATTGTCCCTCCACAGGTCTGACTGGATGGAGTAATAGTAAGCCAATACTTGCAAATAGCCCACATTCATTTTACAGAGAAGGCACAGCAAAAGCAGCAAACCAAGCTCAGGGAAGACTATGTTCAGATGTATTGGAAACCAAAGAGATTTTGACAAATGCAGATAAGCAAAAAAAGTATTTGAGCTGTCTACCAAGCCGGATACTCTCTTAAAAAGCTGATGAGAAATTTAGAGATTTGTGTGCATTTGATTGCATGTCTGATCATATATCCTATTGCTATAGATCCAGCCTTAAAATATTGCTAAGGATGCAACCTTACAGTACATTCTTGATGTGAGGACATTAGCAATGAGAACTATGTAAGTACTAGGCTTGACCAGATGGCAAAAAGATTTTTTGCATTTTCTCATCATACAGTTACCAATGGCTCTGCACTATCAGCAAAATAGCTTTGTCCTCCAGCTGTATAGTCATAATTGCATTTTATTTTTGTATTTCTTTGCAATTTAATGCTAAGCACGGCTCTCAAAATGGCTGCTTTTGTTCCACATAGGACTCTTTCCTCTCTGTGCTGGCAGTCTTTAACGTCTGTTGTGACAATATGTTTATCTTCTCTGATATTTGTTTACCTTCTATTATTCCATCTATTTTCTTTGACATACATTTTTAATTAGATGCACTCCTCTCCTTTCATTGCCTGCTAACATATTCATTTACAAAGCGCAGTGCTTGCTACTACTGCAAATCTCAGTCGTATGCCTAAAAGGTCAAGTCTATTTCTTGCACTAACCTTTGTTTGGCCAAGTTATCCATCATACAACACAGATTAGATGGCCCCTAAGGAGACAACTATTCAAAATGCATTGCAATCATTTACCTTTGGCAATGAGGATTTGTAAACATGAGGGGTAATTATCACACCAATAGAGTAATAAATGGTTTTTTACTTTTAGGGATAATATATCTTTCAAAACAATCTCTTCCTTCTAGACTTACGAAACTTAAAACTAGTGGAGATTTTCCTCAATGTGTTGCCTTTCTCACCAATCGCTGAGCCTTGGAGTCTCCAAGCCTCCTACAGGTAGCAAGACTGCTCACGCTCTGTACATTTCTCTGAAACTTCTCAGAAAACTGGGAAGCGCTGGAGCCACCTCATTCAGTGCTCCACCATAGACACTAACCTATTCATTTTCCCCAAGGTACTGCCTAGGGTGAAGGGCAGGAGAGAAAGCAACACTGTTGAGAGAGGAGTGCTTGAGTGCTCCTCCCCTTTCTTCACCCTTGAGAGCAGGACAGAAGACCACAGTATGGCTAAAGCACTCCAGAGCCAGAGACAGCTTCAGCTTTGCCAAACAGACAGGTACCAGATTTGTGCAGATAACTGGAAAGCATCTGGGGATACTGACTGCAGTGGGCAGTACTGACCAGAACGGCAGTTTGTCCCCCCAGCCACTGCATGGAGAGGTGACCTATCTTCACTCAGGTTAGTGGCAAAGCTAGAACCAGGACTTGAGCTGGGAACAGGAATCAAAGCAGCCTGAAATCCTGCTTTGGTCATGTCCCAGCTTTGCCCATGCCTTGCCACTGCCTTCACATCAGCCTCAGCAGCTGTGTAGCTATCTAAAGAGTCAGCTCTGGGGTGCATTTTAAAGTGCCAGACCACGGGAACTGGTGGGAAGTCATGGATGAGCAGGCAGAGGGTTGCAGCATGGTCTCAAAACACCTTACACCAATCACAATTACCATGCCTTGTGCAGCCCTGACTTTCAGCCTCATGCATTTGTTACCTCCTCAGGTGTACAACAGTTGGACGTCTATCTCAAGCCAAGTAACTGAACCACTTCCAGTACAAGCCAAGGCTCCCCTCAGCACTGTTTCAGCACTGAAGTTAATTTACAAGCCTTTCTCTTTCCCCTCCATGTGCCAGGTCAGCAAATTCACTGCTATGCCAGTTACTAAAACTGTATCTCGCTTTCTCTGGCAATTTATCAGTTTTATTGGCATGCACATGTCTTCCCCAGACAGTCTACTGAGGTAAACGCACGGTAGAACAAACAACTGAAATGCATGCAGGACAGAGAGCAAAAGTCTTGCATGACACATGCACCAGGAGGCCGGGAATGTGATGGTGAGCCTGTGTGTGAGGTGGAGAAGAAAGAAAGCCCAAGCAGAAGAGAGAAACGGCCAGTATCCAAAGAAGATGCAAGACTGCTCCTCTGGAAATAGGGTTGGGCAAGGCTGGTGTTGCTTGTGCTCATAGCCACACAGTGGTGAACCATGCAACTCAGGTTTCAGCTAACCTCCGCAATGCCTCTCACAGCACTCACTTTTGCAGCAAGATATTTCTGGTTTCTGGGATGCCGCAGGAAGCCTACTGCGAAACACAGCAAAATAAGATGCATCCAGGCTGCCTGTAAGATATCACGTACAACTAGCACTCCTCTAGGACAGAAAACAAGTTGCTGAAATAAAGATAGCGGCTCTCCAGCTGTGTAACCAGGGGTCCTCACTATGAAAGCACATGTATACCAGACTTCTCCACTGTCAAAATGGTTCTCAGATTTCATTGCCGACTCAAAGCTGATTATATTTACCCTCCAGGTATTGTCTCCATTGTATTTTAATAATCTGCCCACCTGTTATTATTTTCTCTCTCAAATCTGTAGCTTTTTAACAGTGCTGTAATTTAAATCCAGCTGAAGGCTGCTTGGGTTTGCATGACATTTTCTGCATTAGTATCTGCCAGACACAAAGCTGAAGCTCATCAAATGATAAATGATCATAACCACCTTCAGCTCTATGAGATTTATTTAGATCATGATACAGAGGGAAAAAAAAAAGAAAAAAAAAAAAAGAAAAGCAATTTAGCTGTCATAGCACTACTGTGAGCAAATATCGGTTCCCAGTCACAATATGACCCACCAGCCAGGGATGCTCACTGGCCTCAAAGGTTTCCTAGTGACAGTTTGCAGCACCAGCATACATGTCCAGAGTGCTTTTTTTCTCCTATCTCTTCTCTTGTCTCCCAGGGGAAAGTGAAAATCAATACTAGACGCTGTTTTTTGTCAGTGTGGTAAAAAGGAAGAGAGAGATGGTCACCACATGGTCTGCCACACCTCCATGGCATCCAGTCTGTATTAATACTTTGTTATACTAAAGTCAATCTGATCCCGGTGAAAATACAACATACAACCCCTCCAATATCAAATGTAAATTTACATGGGAGGAGAGGATAGAGAAAACTTCTAGGACTTTGTGGTTGACCAACAGAAGCCCCAGAGTACTTGGGCCCCTTCTGCAAAATTAAGAGAAATTTAAACCAGTCTGATTGCAGAAAGCCAAGACTCTGCTATCCTGAAAACTTATGTTCAAGCTAGTTCTTCTGTGCAGGCCTTGTGTTTTATCTAGCGAGAATCTCCTTCAACTGTGCAACACAACATTTTGCATACTCAGCAATAGCATCTCCTCAGTGAGAGAAAAGCAAAGGAAAAGAAAATAATGTATCATTGCATTAAAGTAATTCTGATCTGCCCTGGGGGTATATTATGATGAGGCTTCACTCCCTGGTATGCTTCCAGACGTTTCTATTTCCTTGCTGTCACTTCCTTTTGCATAAGTGTGCCTGCATTTTCTGCCCAGCTGTCAAGTACTCTGGAGATGCCAGGAGAGTGACAGCCACTTGTGTACGTGCGCCATCCTGAAACACAACTCTCCCACCCAGCTCCACATCCCTACCAGCACTGCCACCTCCCTCCAGCACAACACCAGCCACCAACCTGCTTGCTCCCTGTGTCTGAGCTGCCTGCAAGAAGAACCCAGTCAAGGAGTTGCCTCAAATGCTGGCAGTGAGCAGATAAAAAGAAGAGCAGGACTGTCTCTGTGCACGGGTTTGTTCCCTGGTCCAGGGTTGTTCTATGCTGGCACATGTCCTCACCACTATGTGACTGCCCTGACCAGCCTCACTGAAGAAGGCAGCCAGTGGCTCCCTGAGATGATCAGGGATTGGACAGAGAGAAAAGACTACTCTTGTACTGTACAATCTGTCAGCCAACAAGCTGTTGTCTTGCATTGTCCCACAAGATCTTGTGGGTTTAGGATGCCTTCAAGAAGCAGTCTCGACCTTTGCCTGGGCAAGAAGTTTAGATTTTCACAGGGTTCCAGGATCCTTTGCTCTTTAGGTAATTATTTGCCTTCTCCCATGCAGCATCACTGTAAAGTGACCACAAGAAAGAAGCTTTCCTCTAGATCTTGTGTGACTAGGAAAGCAACATCCAGTAACAAGACGCAGCCAAATTTTATCCAGGCCACTTGACTAAGAGGTTCATTGAGCATTGCCAGATTCAGGACCAGCAGCAAAATTGCATGTCCTGAAGTAAGCTAAGACCAGGCTGTACCAGAAGTGGGCCATAACATGGAGAGAGAGAACCTCCCAGCCCAACAGGCTGGCTGCAAGTCAGCACACAATATAGCATGTAGCCAGTACATATTGACTATGAAATAGCTGATGCAACTCTGCTTGAGACAAGATTGCTTTAAGACACCAGACCTCAAAATGTAGATGCATTATGTCAAGATAATGTCAACATAACCAGGGTCTGTAGACCCTGATTTTCTGCATATTGTCATAGACTGCAGCTGTTCATAATTGCCTGCCTGAAGGGAGGAGGCAACGGATCAATCCTGCAGTTGCCATCAGTCACATTATTTGGTTCTATGGTCAGTGTCTCCCAGTGACAGAATTTTCCTCTCTAGAGGCATCTTGAAATTTTCCAGGAGGAAATCTGTCTCAGAGCTGGTGCTGTTACCTCCCTGGAAAGACAAGGATGCACCCCTTTGTTAGTCGCTCCTGAGGTGGCAGCTGCTGTCAGACCCTAACAGAGAAGGTGGACTTAACAGCTGAAAGAAACTTGCTATTATTCTGTCAGGTAAAATGTCTGTGTGAATGATGAAACCTCTTGACTGCCCTCCTACCAGTCTTGTGAGGAGCTCATTTTATTACGCTTTGTTATTGGCAGGCTGAGTTCATTTTGGGGCCTCTTAATTACAATCCAGGCTGTTTTGGAAATAAAACTTGCAATGTGTTTGTAAGCAGTCATAGAGTAAAGAATTATACTAGGTAAGCTAAAAAAAAAATATTAGAGGAAAACTTCCAGCTATAAAGGTCTCTAATTTATGGCCAGGCAGGTTACTGCAGGGGCATTTGAGCCAAGTCACTCTGTGTTAAGATGATAAAGATGGGGAGCAGCCGCCCCAGGTAAGAACCACGGCAGAGCATGGACACTCTGTAACAGCACTTGCTGTGCTAGTACCTGGTGTCACAGCCTTTGGGCAGCTGGTGTGCAAAGCAGGAATGCATTTAGGGGGATATCTTGCAGGTTTGGAGACAAAGGCAGAAGGAAGCAGGGGAACAGAAGGAGAGCATGGTGAAGAATTTTGTGCATTACAGGTAGGTTCCCATGGGCAGCTGTAAGCTCGGTAAACACATTGTTTTGGAGATTATTCAGGTGAGATGCTTGCAATAGGAACCCATTCTGAACAATGGTTCCTGCCAGCAAAAACTCTGCAGACTCTATGGAAAACATGCAGGCAGCTGCAGAGGTCAGGCAGATGTATAAGCATATGGATCAGCTATTTATGGGAAGCAATCCCTAGCCACTATACAGGCAGGTTTAATACTGAGAGGGGTGGTGGAGTATAATTAACTAGTAAGAAGTCTGCAGCACAACCATCACTAGAATCACTCAAGTAGATGTTTCACCTATCTGTCACAAGAGTGAAACTGCCTTTTCTGCGTGGCCACAATCATGGCACAACAAAGGACTAAAACATTAGATGATTGACACTGTGCTTTGGCTACAGGCCCTCTGAATGCCTCCAAGAGCACAGACTGAGTATGCAAACCCCTCATGAGGGAACTCAGATCTTTCCTGACAAGATAAGGGAGGACCTCCCTACACTGTAAACGGGGCTCTGACACCCAAATGGACAGATCTGCAGTTTTTAAGCCTTACTGAAAAGTAGAGTGAAAGCCCAACAGCACAGTGGGCACACTGATTTGGCAGTGCATAAAAACCAGTATAATCAAAATCAACACAGGCATAGTTTGAGGCTTTTCTATCTCCAAGCAGCTCAGCACCACCAAGAGTCCCCCCATTTCACTGAGGACAGCTGCTCTCAGCAGAGTCTGGGGGCGTTCTGGTGCTGCTAATGTCCGCTAAATCCTTCCCAGACCTTATCAAAGAGACATGAGTACTGACACCCCACTACAGTTTGACAGCAGACAGATTTAACAGTGACAATGTGGGGAAAAGTGTTACTGGAAAACCTAACATTTACAACATGTCTCCACTGAAAATCACAAGTAGTGCTAGTGCTGTTTGTTTCCTCATATATATATATGCAAAGGAAAAACAAAAAGATGCAGAAAAGGGGACAAAACATATGTTGTCTCAGGCAGTCAGGCCCTGACTGTATATAATTTACTACTAGGGGGTCTCTCCTCCAGTATTTTTCTGTCTGTTTATACACATCCCCAAAAATTATGTTCTTACTACTGTCACTCATAAGCCAAATCAAAAAATGTCTATTAGGAATTTTCTTGATAGTCTACCTACATTTCTTTCCCTGAGTTATATCGCATCATTCCTACTTATACACCTCCTGCTACCTTTCCGAACAACTCCTCTACCTTAAGTTCACACCCTTCAAATTACAGGAAGACAGTTAGGTTTCCTCTCTTAATCACCATTTACCCATGATAAACACACTGAGTTGTTTTAATCTTTCCTCATACCTCGGCTCCCGTCCAGCACCCTAATCATCGTTGTTATTCTTTGAACTCCTTCTAACTTGCCTGCCTCTATGACAATGAGTTGTCTGGAGCTGAGCACCGAGGTGCCGCATGCTAATTTCATCATTAGGAAGATTAGGTGTCTCTGGCAGGATGCGGGTGTTTGTTCATTCACACATCTCATTGCTCCTGGTGCGGCTCTCTTCCAGCCAGCTGCAGTTTCCTGCTCCCATTATCATTTGTTGCTTTTATTTAACCAAGGGATTAAAAGCTTTCAGGACGGTAATTACAATGATCGTTTGAGTGGCATGTCCTCTGGCATGGCAAGTGCCCGCAGGGATGGGTCAGACAGGGCTCCCACACTCACAGCCTCTGCAAGGGACCTCCACTCACAGCAAGCTGAATACAAGTGCAAAGGCACATGGCCTGAATTCTGTGACCACACACAGAAGAGTCTCAGGGGGTGTGTGGAGGAACTTGGTGCCCTCTGAAACTTAGGGCACTGCCCTTCCAAGGAAAATTGCCTGTGCACAAGCCCAACAGAGCTATTCACCAACACAGACTGAATCCAGGGCAGGAAAGGTAGCTAGGGATGCTCTAAAGTGGCAACTACAACCTTTTACTGTCAAGGAAAAGGCAGCATAAAAGCCACCCACACATGGCTGTAGAGTCGCATTAGCTCTAGCATACTAAGCCAGAAAGAAAAGAGTATCTGGTGATATACGACAACAGTGTTGAGCAATAAGCCTGTCACTGAAGGTAAGCTACCCAGAGCATGGGCTGGGAAGTGTCTACAGGTAGACTACAGCAGTCATTTGGACAGAAACACAGGGATGTAATATTTTCAATTTGTTGACTTTCTGCATACGTTCCAGTAACAAATTTCCATAAAACAGAGTTAATGAGTCTTGCCTGGTTTGAGGCACAGACCTGAAAGCCCTCCACATAAGGAACAGGCAGTATTAATAATGAATTAGACTTCTCTGCAATACTGTTCTTGTAGCTGAGAACATACGTGGCCTGGCACAAGCTTCATTGTCTCTAATCTCTGTGCCTTGGGGGCTTCAAGGTAATTTCAAACTTTGAAAGTCTTCCCCTCTGCTTGCTCCAGTTTCTGTTGTTCCTCGAGAGCCAAGAGCTGCCTGAATTTTGCAACATCACCTGAGCAGTAGATAAGTAAAAATTGCCTCAGCCGTAGAGGAGAAATCTAGGTTAATTATGTTGATAACTTAACCCCCAGGCTAATCTCTAGTCCATTAAGGTAAGCAGATGGTCAGCTCACTGCAGGGAAGAGGAAGGGAGGATGGAGTAGCATCTCTCATTCACAACACACAGGACCAGACATGTCCCTGAGAGGACGGGCATTCCCAACCTGCTCCCTTCCCCCACAGACAGGTTTTGTTTGCACCATGGCTGGCAAGGCAATACGGAAGGGGGAGCATGGAGTCAGCAAGAGATAAACAAAAACCCACACTAGGTGAGAGGTTCTGTGATTCAAGTAAGCAGTGCACTAGCACAGATTGAAAGCAAGGAACTATAGGGAATGGCAAGCATATACAAACGGGTCTTGCAGGCTGGCATACCTGACATAGGGTGGTTAAATAAGATATCCATAAGACATACAGGTCAGACACAATGTCATTGCAAGAATGGAAGAAGAAGATTTGCTAAATAGTCTCCTGACCAAAGCAGGCACTGAGAGCCCTCCTGAGAGCATTGCTGTGTGGGCTGTGTCCCTCACAAGATGACAGGGAGGGAGGACCTTGTGGTCAGTGCTATGAATAGGTGTCCCAGCTTCTGTCCCCAATTCTTCCAGTAGTGAATGGATCAAGAAGCAGCAAGGCATTTTTTTTCAATTTCTCCATCTCTAAAGAATTCCTCCTACACCTTACAGGGGAATTTTGCAAAGCTTAAATGCCTGTAAAGTGCTTTTCATCCCTTGGATGAAAAGGGACAGTGACACTTCACATCTCTGTTAAGTCACCCCATTTCTGCAGTAGAGAGACAGGGAGGCCAGTAGTTGCTCTGCCTTCCTTAAAGCTCTCTGGCTTCCACTGAAATTGCAGAAGAGTCTTTATCTGCTCTCCTCCATAGAAACTGCAAAACCCAGAAGGAGAATAGATCATAAGTTTGTGTGCAAACAACTGCAGTGTATAGAAGGGACTTTCCAAACCACCAATTTTGGAATCATTCCTCAGGGCAAAATCACCACATCCCAACTTCATTCTCAAACAGCTGAATCAAGTGACTTCCCAAACGTTGTCACTCCAAAGGTCATCTGCTAGAACAGCAAAGGTGTCCATAGCATGGAAATATTCAACCTTATAGAGAAACAGAAATTTGGAGCTTTAAACTGTTTGGTTTGGTTTGGTTTGGTTTGGTTTTGGGGGGGTTTTTGAGATACTGTTCAAGATTAATGGTGATGTTGCAATGTTGCATTGTGATATTTGGGATCCTTTTGTGAACCACAACACGACTGTCAAGTTGCTGTGTATATTAAACAATTACATCTGAGGAAGATGGGACCAGCTGGTGCACATTAGAGGCATTTTTCTTATTTAGAGGACAGTCTGAGCAGCATTCCCTTAAACATGCCCTTGGAAGCAGGTTGCACTTTGAAAGAAGCAGAGGTTATAAGAAGATGGCATCTGCAAAGCCACTAGTACACTTACCTGGTATATTGCAGGCAGAAGCAAGCCATGATAAAGCTTCATAGCTGTGGTTACTGTGCTGAGATGCAAGGTGCATTAACTCATAACCAGTGCTGCACTGAAGCAATCTCATGGCTTTGAGACCAGCGCTGGCTTGCATTTCCCTGGCTCAGATAGAAGGTCAAGTGAGCTTACTTCTGACTGCAATATATCATGTAGGCATTGCCCACGTCACTTCCCTGCAAGGCTATAAATCCCCTGCTCCTCATCTTTCTTTTTCCCCCTCTCTGTTCATTTTCTGTAGTGCAGGTTGTTTTGGGAGGCAGGGACAGATGATTGCTGAATGGCAACTCATCACCACTAACATGCACACACACAGAGGGATGGTTCACAAAGGAAACTGCTGCTTCCCTGAGGGAACTGCACACAGCTTCACCTCCCAGGAGCACCCTCTAGGCAGTCATCCTTTCTCCACTGCACCTCATGGAGCAGCAACAAAAGTGCAGCTTCTCTCAGAAAAATAACTGTTACCGAAGGGCCCTTTCTCACTGCGGAGTCCCACCTCTGTGTGCACCCACGCGCCCGGCTTTGCTCACCCAGATACATTTTAATGGCTCCTGATTCCTTCTGGTACTGCATAAGCAACCGAGCTGTTGCTCTTCTGGTTCAAATTTCAACATTAATAAAACACATCCTAAAACAACCTGCTTACACCCCGCAGCACCAGCCAGCCCATACACAATGCTGTTGGATCATGCCCTGGCATGAGGAACCAGGCATCTCCCCAGGTCCTCCAAGCATGATGGCTCAATGCCTCCTTCCCCACCATCACAGCCAGCACAGACTGTTTCAGTCTGAGAGATCCTGCTGAGGGTGGCAGCACTTCTATGGGTAGGCAAGTGTCATAACCTCAGTGTCACTGACAGATGCTTAAACCACAGGTCCCTAAATCCAGTTACAAACGGGAAACATCAACAAAAAGCTAGCAGCACTCACCTTGCTAAAACTGGCATTACCAGCACTGGAGAGCAGGAAAGATACCTTCTTGTGTCTCAGAGCCCTGAATGTGTTGGTGGCCCAAAGGCACTGAGTCTGCTCCTGTGGCTGGGTGACACCGGGAGCATCATGCACCAGCCTCTCTGCACTGAACCTCATCATCTCATTTTGCATCCCCTGTGGGAATTATGCCATCAGTGTCGGACAAAGGGATGAAATGTTTTAAGTATGAAGGAAACATGACATATTTAGGCACGCAACAGTGAAAACATGGATGTGGGAAACAGTGCATGGGAAAGGAAGCATTCTGTCTCCTTCCTCAAAATATTTGGTCTTGCAAAAATGCACAGGACATTTCTCCTTTGATTCCAGGGAGTCAAACTGATAATGAGCAAGTTCAGGACCCAGAACTTCTCCCACATGCATACTAGTATCAAAGATATTGTTTAGCAAAGACAAGACTAGAGGAAAAACAAGCAGCTGTGCTCTTCTCCCAGCACTGGTCCTGCTAAGTCATGAGTGCCATCCCTTGTACACCTCAACGTGACCTGGGAAGAAGACAAAAAGATGCAAAGCAGAAATCCAGCTCTACCACTTCAGGATGTCCCAAGCTGGACAGGTGGTGACCCTGTAGGGCCTTGGGAAAGAGCAGAAAGACATCATATTTCAGTGAGGCTTTCCTCTCCTGAGTCACTCAAAGGAGTAAACCTGCTTTGGATTCAGCCCAGCACTGCATGGTGATAATTCCTAATCCAGCAGCTGAAGCATTACAGAAAGTTTGAGGAGACAGATGGTGTTGCAGAGATGGAGAAATCTTATTGCTTTGCTGCAGCCTGTACTTCCGGAGGTTACTTCCAGGATTTTAGAAAGCTCCACCCTTCATGTAAGCTGCCGCTTGCTCAGGGCTAGTAAGCCCCATCACACCAGTGAGGTGTTGCTCAGTGTGGGAGCAGCAGAGGCTGCTGGCAGGAAGGTTTGTGGATGGGCTGCAAGGAAGAGGGATCCCTGCTCTTCACAGACTCACAGGGATTTTGGTTTGGGAACAGACCAGGAATAAAGACATTCTACATCCATCCAGCACTTTGCAGAGGCAGCAGCACAACCCCATTAATTTTCACACTGCCTCCCCTCACTACAAGCAGTTGTCTCCCTTCCCAATTTTACCGGCTGGGAAAACAGGCACTCAAATTTTGTAGCAAGTCGGTGTCAGAACCTGGAACAAAGTGATGGTGGCTGTCTCAGCTCCCTGCAGCTTGCTCTGCTCTCCTCCAGGAGTGCCCAAACCCCTCTCTCTCTGCCGCTGCCTGGAGTCCAGATGAGGCACAGAGGAAGCTCATGTGCCAGATAACACCAGCTTTTTTTTTTTCCCAGTGGGGCTGCAAGAGAGGGATGTTTAGGTCTTTGGACTTTTGTTTTCATGGGTTTGCAATAAACTGAGGCTTAGATGAAAATTAATGATGGGTGGGTTTTTTACATCTGCTCTTTTAATTATTTTTAAGACACATTAGAAATATTAGTTCTCAGCTTCCTATTTTTTGCCAAAGACATTTCCAGTGAGCTAATGAAATAGTCACATCACAAGTAACAGAACAGGAGCTTGAGCCAGGAAACTGTAAGAACCATTGAAAATTCACCCTCTTCTCTATATTAACACTTAATTAAACCAGTTGCTGGCAAATGTTGTGAGAAAAAAACTATTTTCCTGAAAGCCAATGCAATTTTCAGACAAGGATGAAGAAATTTCATGATGCACCTTCCCAATTTTTTAGAAACCATCCAGGAAAACCTAGGAGGCAGCTTCATGATATTTCTCACGTGAATAACAAGCTGAGAAAAAAAATTACTCCAGGAGATTTTAGACACCCCTGGATAATGGCACAGGCATCAGCAGCACTGCAGTAACCTCTACAAACCAGCAATAGATCAGTGAAACATGCAGAAGTCTGACAAAAGAAACTTCTCTGCTTCTAACAGCAGTATATTTCTTTTTTTATGGGACACCTTTTAAACAAGGCAAAGTGAATAAACCTTAGTCATGGCACCTGGTTCTGCTCTTGGCTCTCTCCAGGCTTCATGAAGTCCAGCAAAACATCTCCCTTTTCTACTCCCTAGTCTTGCCTGCTGCCAACCAAGGGTTTTGGGAACATCTTTGGGGCCTATGGATGAAAATGTACTTTGACAGGTCCAGAAGTAATAAGTGGCAGCCCCTAATTTTGCACTGGCATAGCCAGGACACAAGTCCCCCTTCCTGCCCCCTTCGTGAAGTTACCAGTCACATCCAGCACAAGAGTGACATAGGCTTCTTGCACAGCTCCAGCATTTGCAAACTGAATATGCCTCCATGCCCTTGATTTAATAAATAAAACAGTAGAAAGCCCACAGAGTGTTCGCTGCCCCCCATTAAAAGAAAACAAAAAATCCAAAACCAAACAAAACCAAAACCAAAACAAAACAAAACCAACAAAAAACCAAAATGGAAAACAAACAAACAAAAACTCAAGCCAAAACAAATGAAAAAAAACAAACCAAATCCTAAAGCTCAGTGGACCGAAGTCCAAGGGGTGAATCTAAGCGTGGTCTGAGAGCAGACTTTATACCTCTGTCTTCTGCTTCAGCGGAATGTGCCAAGCGCGTTATTTACAACAGAAGCATTGTTGCACACCAGTTACTCTTTCTTTGGGAGTTGTGGAGGCTGCAGGAATAATGAGATAATTATCCCCATTATTCCCAGCGATGGTGGGAATGAGACCGCCTTTGTCCTCTGCTCCAGACTGCACCAGCTTGGACAGTTTTGTTCTTCCAGCAGAGCCACCTTTGTGGGAGCTCCCCGGACGTTTCGGCTGAGGCATCACCCGGTTGGTCGTGCGGAGGCACAAAGACCACAACAGACCCTGGATATCCTCACACAGCAGAAATCCTTTGCCTGGGAAATTTCTGCCTACAGAGAGCCCAGCATGTTCCTGCTCCCCTCAAAATGCACGCTGTGCCCTACATGGGTGAGGATCGTCGGGAAAAGCAGACAGCAGATGGGAGGGAATTAAATTCCGATTGAGGAGAGACTCAGGCCCCCCAGAACTGAGACTTATTCCTGGCAACATACAGCTGAAAAGCACTTAGATATCAGCGGTCCTTGTTAATTCACCAGAGGGTATTATCCAAGCTTGTTACAAGATTGATGTTCACTGTGGTACAATCATTAATAGTTACCCTCAGCTCTTGGCCTGGATAGGGATGCAAAATCTAGTAGCCAGAAGTTGTTTCTCTTCCTCGCTTGATCATTTTGCTGATCCCTTGGCCTGAGCATAATGATCAGATTAAAAGGCTTTTTCTTTTTTTTTTTTTTTTTTTCCTTTTGGCTTCTTAGTCTCCTTAAACTAGACTCACACTCCTGTGGGCCACTTGTCATCCCTGCCAGGAGCATTAATCAGAGCCAATGAGAACCTGCATGACCTGCTATGGCACAAAATTGCCATCACGGAGGAGCAGCTTGAATCAGGAGCTTGATAGAGCAGCCATTCTCCCCTAGTGGCCCCAACCCATACAATGGCTCCACAGACACTGAGGAAATCTAGAGATCACTGGAAAATAAGAGGAGAGAAGTGCAGTCACCAAGACTGACAGCAAAAATGCAACTGAAAGTCCTTAATGTAAAGTTACATGCTGCACTGCTCCGCCTGCCAGTGGACTAGATGGGCCCTTCCACCCTTTCACCATCCTGGACTTCAGGGGAGACACAGGACTGTGGCTCCATAGACTGCAAAGACATCATCATTAGGTAACACCTTGATGCAATGTTCCTTTTATTTCAGGTGGCACTGCAAGCACGATGGCTCACTGTTCTCACATGGCGGAATAGCTCCGCAGCAGCAGCAGCTACACCTCACTCATGGCAAACCTCTCCACTGCAAGGTTATTTACCAAGGAAGACAGATCTCCATCCTGGTGGCTATCCTTTCCCAGCACCACATCTTGTGGCTTTCACCAACCCTTAGCTCAGAGGAGCCCCTGTAGGCCTGATCTCTGCCTAGGGACAAGCACAACAGAGTCAGTCATCGCAGGGCCACACACACAACAGTGGCATTTATAGGGATAGTGCCCGTGACTTGTTGAAGCTATTTCAGCTGGGAAACAGAAAGCCTTTTTTTGTCTCCCCTTGTTTTTAAATGAGCATCAGGCACACGAGAATGATGCTGGAGTTGCACACAGCTGTAGCACCCACACCCTCTGCCACTGTCAGTAGGAACGCCACTCGCTGCAGGACCCACTGTGGCAGGCACACACCCCATTCACATGCTCAGCTGCCCAGAAAAGGGCCACTGTGCTCGAGGGCCTCAACCTGCTCACTAGGAAAAGCTACCAGGCATCAGGGTCCTGTGTCTCCCGTTTCTGGGGCAGCAGAGGGAGGGAGAAGAGGAGGGACTCTGCAGGGCAACGAAAGGGAAGCAGAAGCTAAATGTTTTTGGCAAACAGAGAACACAAGCAGGAAAAAAAATGGACCGAGTGTGTAGATTATTCTATGGAATTGATTTTAAAAGTAAAGGCAGGTCTACTGGCACTGATTTATTTTCCTCAGTACACCCAGGTGTCTCTGTTCCTCTCTTCCAAAATAACTGAGGCAGAAAATAAAAAAATAAGAAAATAAAAAATGTTATGATATCCATGCGGTAATTAGTTCATGAAGGAAAGAGACACAGAGGTTATGGATGCAAGGGACAAAACAGAAGTTGAAACTCAGAACTTTGTTTCCACTTTTCAACTCCCCTCTGTCAGTATCCAATGCCCAAGTAAAGTAACACACCTGCTCCTTGCTGTAAAGCAACAGCCCACGCATCCCTTTCCAGACCTGTCTTTTGCCCCTTTCAAAGTAAGTGAGAGTCATCAGCCTTCCAGCCTCATTCCAACAGGAAAATCCTACCCTTGTGCCAGGAGAGGGTTGGCTGGGACATCCCTTCCCCATAAAAACCCTTAGCTGCCCCAGCCCATGGCTGTGCTATCCGTGTGAAGTTGGGCTGCTGACCTCCTCCTGACAGAAGCCTCTCCACTTATTTCATGAGGGGATTGCTGTTTTCTTGTGGGTTACACATTTAAGAACATTATATTTGGAGCACAGATAGAAAGGATCTCTTTAACCAGATCTTTTATTCCCTCTCTCACCCACATGTACGCACTTGCTACTCTCCCATGGCCAGCTGTCTGTGCATACACACACACACCACACATGCCTCTTGGCTGCCTCCTATCACACTGGGTTTAATTAAACACCCTGGAACCTTGTTTCTAAACGTGGATTATTGATAGATTTTTTTTTTCCTTAATACCCTGATTGCTGCAATTCTGAGCTAAATGAACAACAAAATTCAAAGGGAAGAGAGGGAGGTAGGAGGAGCACAGCAACCCTCAGAACTGAGCAGCTTCAGGACACAGGCTGCACTTGGAGTAGGATGCAGGAAAACCCAGTGGTGGTCCCTAGGGAAGACTGATCCCCACCACAGATTCTGTGTGTCCTGCCAGTCCTCAGATGAATCCAACTCCAGTCACTAGAAAGAAAGGGTTGGAAACGATGCAATTGCTGGCAGTCTGGCAATGAGTCTTTTGATATGAAAAGGTCCCACAAAGAGTAGCTTCACCCTCCTCCCAATGCCCTGTGCCCCTGACCCAAAGTAGAAGACCCAAAGCTGTAACTGCAGTGCCTAGGGACAGGGAGGCAGATGAAGTGCTACGCTAACACCATGCAAGGTTCTGCTGTGTGCCTTCAGCATGGGAAAGAATTTATTGGGCAAAAGTGCCCAGTAATTTGAAAAAGTGAAACGTGTCCCAAAGTACAGGGGAGAGGAAAAACTCCAACGAGATAACAGCAGATCTACCATGCTGTTCAGAGGAAGAAATGCCCTCCTGACCCTATAGATTACTAACAGACAGTCTGAAACACGAGATTAAAGCACGTGCAAGAAAGGCTAAGCTTATGAGTTTTGTGCAGGTAAACTGAGAAAGTCTAAAAGGAAATCCCTACAGGGAGGCCAGCACTCAGACTGGAAAGTTCCTTTCAACTCCAGTTGGTGCAGTATTTCCTGTCCAATGGAGGCTCTGGTTTCCAAGATACCTAGTGCAAATGACACAGTGAGATGAACTGGGTGTATTATTTACTCCAAAAACCTGCCCAGGTTTTATGCTGGCTGCTCATCTTCATGTTGGATCCAAATTCAATTCCCTTGCAGTTGCCAACACTGAAACAAGAAAAAGGGTTTACTTTGTAAAGAAGGCAGGTAAAAGAAAACACAATAAATCATGTGTTACTGCTAAATATCTCTGGGAGAGCTCACATCATCCCTGCAAAGACAGAGGAACAAGGATACTGGGACAGGGGTGAAAGGGAGAAAATCCAGGCTAATTTTGCAGCACTGCATATTTGTGTATCAGGAAAAGCACTTTATTCCCATGTAGGAGCTGCTGCTGCTACACAGGCCAGAAGAGTAGGTGAGGAAGAAGCTGCAGGTTGGAGGGATCAATCCAACATGCAATGAATGCTGATAGTTTGACTGCTGCAGAGAAAGGGAGAATGCTAGGAATCTGCCCCACTGTGCCCATCCTGTGACTCCACAAATGTGACTCCACATGCTCCTCCAGCTTGCAGCATACTTGACCCACCTCCTGGGTTTCTTGCCAGGCTTAACTCATCATCTGCAATGGCCCATGATGAAAAGTACTGTCTAAAGCAGTGCAAAGCACTGCATACAGTGGTTTCTGACAATGCTAGCCAACTGTTTGGTTGCATCACAAGGCAGACAAGTGCTCACCACACACAGCTTTGGAAGCCAGGCTCAGCCCAGTCCAGCACCCATGACAACTAAAGTCCCATGCCTGAGCTGACACTGAGTTTAGTGAAACACCACATGCTCCATTTACACTTTTGTTAGCAAAATGCAAAATTCTCCCAAAGCGGACTGTACCTCACCCTCAGACAGCCTTCTAATTCCTCTGACTACTCCAGAGAATATAACTCTGCCATTCCAAGTTTTACGCCTTGAAATAAGTGGGATGGCTTCCTTGAGCACAGGCCAAGCCAGAAGCAGCTCTGACCCATGGGATGGGCTGAGCAGCACCTGCAGGCCTTATGCTGGGGCCAGAGGGTGCATATCATCTTACCCCTCAAGGGAAAGCAGAGGATCTCTCATTGCCATTGGGACTGCCCAGGGGATTAGCCCACAGTTGTTCATTTTTGACAAGGGAGAAGGCAGGCATGTGAGCCCAGCTCAGCATGCACGGTACTCTCCGTCAATCAAAGGGATGAAAGCTGAAGAAATCAAGGCCAGAAGGTGCCTCAGCTGAGCTGAGCTATAACTGGTAACTACAAAACTCAGCAGCATTTCTGCTCTGTAGTCCTGTACAAGCTTAGAGACATGAAGCTTTACACACCCACTCCCATCTCAAATACTCAAGGAATCCCGAGTAGCAGGAGTGAAGCCTAGATTCCTGGCCCTGCTGGCTTGGGTTTTCTTATGCCTAATAATCTACCTAAACTCACACTATAGACCTCCTTTCCCTCAGTATGTCTTCCTTTCTTAATCTGGCTGTATGTTTTGATGACTTCTGGCAAATGCAGCATTTTGGAGACTCCCGTCAAACAGGGCTGAAAGTGGCCAAGGAGGTACAAAGCTCTAAGGGTGAAGTGGACAGTGCAACTTCTCCCCTCAGAGTAAAACTTGGCTAAAAATGGATTCTGTAAGTTCACTGTTTAGTTCCTACACCAATAAAAACCCTAGAGCCTCAAATCCTGTCTGTAAAGGAAAGTCTGGGCTAAACAGCTTTTTCCATTTTTGGCTTCATTTGAGCAATAGATTTTTCATGACTTGGAAATATTTTAGACATTTGAAGTGAACTGTATAAAAGAATCTTGTTATTTTTTCTTTACCTGACTTAATTCCTGAGCCCTTCCTGCCCACCCCAGGATACACATGACCATTAAGGGGTGGGAGAGCAGACAAGAGAGTGCTACGGAGGCAATCCAAAGTATAACAACTCCCCACAAAAAATCCTAGGTACAAGCTGAGGTTTAGGCTCGACCCTGGGCCATATTCAGAACGTCAGCGCTAGACACACTGGCCTGACTCCACAGAGGTAGAGAACAATCTCACATCATGGTGAAGGGACACTGCCCTATGGGGTGCCAGTGAGAAGAAAGGGGCAACCTCCTGGCGGGGAGCAGCAGTTTCAGCTCAAACTCTCACACTGCCCTTTTCCCCTCTGGAGGTCAGGTATTACAGCACAAGCACCACAGACCAGTCACTGTGTAGACACAGGGGCCAGAGGTGAAGGTAAAGAGCAGAAACTATTTCAGGTTACATGAACCCATCTCTTCCTAATAGGATTACCAGACACAATCCAATTGGCCAAGGTGGGTCACAGTGCTTAAAATAGTTTTGTACTCCTGCCCTCTTAGCTGGTAAATAGCTTTCAGCCCCTAAAAGTGCTGAGTTGTGCTATGCATTGGTGGAAACAGCTTGCACAAAAGTGAGATGGCTTGAGGACAAGGAAGGGGAAACCTGGGCACTGGGTGAAATACTGCTGCAGCATATTCAGGTCAAAAGGACACTGTGAAAGGAGCCATAAAACAACTAAAAAAAGAAACCTCAAAACGCCCCAAAAACCAACAGATTATTTTGAAGTTGCAAACCATTCGATTTCATTTATGCTTTCTATTTAGGCACATCTTGTGCACAAAGCCTGAATGGTTAATGTGGGACTAGAAATATAGAAAGTGGCACAAAATAGAATCTATTGGCACACAGAGCCTGACCCTCTTAATACAATCCCCTTCACAGACAGATTGAGACTCATCTTAAAGCCTGGCTGGGAGTTTTGCTCCTGTTGCTCTGCTTGGAAGCTGCTTCCCAAACTTCCCTGACTTACCATTTTGAAACTGTGTTTTAATTCCTAGACCAGGTTACTACAACAGATTTGCCTGTACTGATGCAAACATCTTCCCTTAGCCTTAAAAAAGTCTTCCCCCTTAGCACTGTTTACCTGCTGGCATATTGACAGAGCATTTTCATACTACCCCTACCATTTTCCTCAGGCTAAACCATCCAAGCTCTTCCAATCTCCCCCTGTAAGACAAGCTTTCCATGGCCTCATCATCCTGACAGGCACTTGCTTCAGCACTAGTGCAGCTTCTGCTTAGCAAGATGAGCTAAGAGCAACTCTTTCTGCCCAAAGGAGAAGCCAAGGTTTTTGAGAGGTTGCTTCTTTGATGTTGTTGATTGTTTTTTTTTTTGTAGGCTGTGTTATTTGTTGTAAACAAGCTTTCACCCTTTGTTTTGGTGACTAGATTTTTCCATGTCAATATTTTATCCTTCTCTGATCCCAGTGGAGTTCTTTGAGCCCTTAAAAGCTCCCTGCACTCAGCTATCAGGACAGCCCCACATACAGCCCATCAATTGACTGTCCCCACACTGTGAGCACTGCAATGATCAGAAGGAAGGGCTGAGGCTGGAAAAACCTAGTTTCTGCTCCCTGGCACAGGCAATTCAAACAGGGATGCCATTCAGCACAAAGCAGAAGAAAAGCATGCTCACAGTAATAATGGACAGAAGTCTTTATCCCACCAAATTCACAAGGATGGAGAAGTGAGTGGGGCTCAGCAGGGCTGTTTTCTGCCTACTGTCCCTGCTCTGCCCAGTACTTGCAGGATGCTCATGACACAAGCTCACTCCCTCCTGCTCCATTTGCATTAGCATGGGATGATGCAACCAGACTTTTACTGCAATTTGCTAAAGAACACTGCTGTCCAAACTGATGAAACAGCAATTCAGCAGAGGACATAGGAGGCACTTTAGAGAAGTGGCAGATACACAAGACAAGCTTTCACCACATTTCTCAAAGTGCCTGCAGTTCCATTTCAAGGCAGTAGCAACACTTATAAATAATGAGAAAAGCTACTCTTCATCTAGAGCATTTTAATAAATAAAAATGAAAAAAAGAAGCCTAAACAGCAGACTTAGTTCTGCTTTTGCTACCTTGTAGGTCTTCCAGCAATATATATCAATTATTTTCTTCCTGGCAGTCACTGACAGCATGACTTTCCCTGGGTGATGCACTTTCAGCACAGACATGATCTTTCATATGCAGAGGCCATGCTACTCCACCGGTACTGACAAATGCAGAGTTCTGTGTTTGTGGGTGTGTGTGCACATGTATATGATTTAACTCACCAGCTGCTTGCTCAGGCTTCAGAGACAGACTAAACCAGTCCAGGCCCTTTCCTGCACACTAAGTATGCATACTCTCTTCCTTCCAAGCATTACTGTTTTTGAGGATGGCATTTTTGGGAGGATCCATTTCCTATTTTGTCATCAAATTTTAACTCTCCGTGAAGAATGACAAGGGAAGGAGCAGAAAAATATTTCCTGAGACACAGCTCAGCCAGCATTCCCCTTTCCTGCCTTGCAGTACCCTCATTGCCCTGCTCGTGAGGCAATTTAAAGGACAAATGACACAATATTTAGCAGTCTTCCCATGTGAGTTCAGAGGGCAATGTGGAGCCCACTCACAGGATCAAAGCAACCTTTCCAACACCGCATCTCCTCACACACCATTAAAATACAGACGGACCTAGTAGGACACAGGATCACAACACAAGTACACACAGCACAAGCACATGCACACTGCCCAAACCACATCCCACTCTGCAAGGATTCTCTGTCAGAGCACTCACATCTCTGGAGGTCCTGCACAGTTCTGGCAGTGCAGACTGAGACAAGACTCAGTCAAGGCGCGCCACTACGAATGCTGTGCTTTATTCGGCGTTTGTAAGTCTCAGGGAGCAAAGTCAGGATGGCTCGGTCTCTGCTGCACACCCTGCAGTGCCTGCCCTTTCGTGCTCAGCGTGAGTGATGTCCACCGTATGGCACAGTAAGTATGGCCTCTCTGCTAATGTGATTCACAGCCTAATTAAACCCCTGTGAAACAAAGACATTTTCTCTGTGACTTGTTGAGAGTTATCTGCACAGACTTGCCGAGACGCAGCAGTGGCTACTGTCCCAGCATTCTCTCTGCAAAAGAGAGAGGAAGGTGCTGTGGGGAAGGAAAGAGCTTCTACTGGAATAACTGACTTCACTGATGAATACTTGGAAGTGCCAGTCCACCAGAGCTTCCCACTCTGCATAGCAGGCAGAGTGAGCTGGGAGCCACCCTGCTGCATCTGCTGCCAACGTCTTGGGTTTGCTGGAGAAATATACTTACTGTGCCGGTGGGAACTCACCTCTCCTTCCCAGGCTGTTCAAACATATCTGGATCTAAAACAAGGGGCACACTGTTGCTGGAATCATGAAACCCTAACAAGCATAAGCTGTTTGTTCTCCCCTCACCGCCCACTCACAATGGCAGTCACTGCAGACTGAGCAGCGAAGCTGAAAGAGGGCTGATAAACAGTTCCAAGGGCCCTGCTCCTTTACAGACCCAAAAGGGATCGGAAAAAACCCAAAATACAAACACTGAAGAATGGTGTAAGTCAGGTACAAAGGTCAGGATGCCATTGATTTTAAAAAAAGTTTGTTTGTTGGTTTGTGGGGGTTTTTTTGGGGTTTTTGGGGGTTTTTTTTGTTTTTTGTTTTTTTTAAGGAAAAGGGAAAATAACACTGAGTCTAAGTGCTCAAGTATCACTATGCAGCTGAAGAGTTTGCTCCTCTTTGGAAGAGTTTCCTTTCTTAGTGAATGTGTCCTGCTGAATTACACAGAGTTGGTAGTGAAGAGTTGCCCACTTCCCAGCAGAGGAAGTGCAAATTCAAAGTTCTGAGCATTCAGAATGCAACTGCCAGATAAAACACTGACTGTTTCCCGGACCGTATTTATAGCTAGGTTTAGAGAGGTTTACATAGCATTTAGAGAAACTGTGGGGTTTAGGGTCTTCTTGTGGGGTGACTTCTTCATTTCCTTTTACTTCATTGAGAGTCACCCAGGCAATAACCACATGTAGATTGATTCATAAAACTAAAATGCAACAAGCTGAACAAATATCATCACAGTCTCATAGCTATATACTCTTAATCTGGAAATTAAATGCTGAATATTCTCATAGTAACATCACAGAATTTTATATACATCCAGCAAAAGAATCTTAATAAAACAAAATAAAAAAACAAACACCACAAAATTTATTTATACTGAAATTAAAGTCTTCTTCAAGTGCAAGAAAGACATTATTTCCCAAATGTCACAATTTAAAAACTTATTCACCTGAGACATTAATGTTACAGTAACACAAGCATCTGTATTTTCCCTCCTCAAGTCCCCAGCAGCCTCCACTATTAAAAAAAAGTTATGTATTATCATTTACATATAACCAAAGCTGCTCACTCTGAACAAGTTCCACAAGGTGCACTAGCATAAACTCTGTAGGAGGGAGTACAACATTCAGAAACTCTTTGGTAAGAAGGTCCCCTCCTGCAGAATTTAGACATCCTAGAAATACAAATATTTCAACAATTTGTTGACTGGGTTAAAATTAGCCTTAAGTTTCCATACAAGAGCCCAAGAATTCCAGTAGGACTCAAACTTATTTTTCTCTAGGCCCCTTACATTTCATTAGTGTAAAGCACACCAGGCTCTATAGCCTCACACAGTACAAAATGCTTAGGTGCTTCAAAGCATGCTGTCACTAACACTAATTTGGAAAAAAAAATTTATCATATTTTTTTCTATACCTCTTTTCTTCATCGTGGCAAGGAGCAAGAAGGGCTCTTCTAATAAAGAAAATGTGACTGAATTTCTAAACACCTTAATTTTCATTCTTTTATATTACAAATAACCTCTCCCAAAAGTTCAAAGTGAAGTCACCATCCTTCACACCTCCACAACACTTTATTCTCAGAGCATAGTGATATCAAGTAATATCACTCCATCATAAAGGCACACATTGACAAATCAACAACTGGAAATTGTCTCCTCTAAACTGAGGCCAAAAAGGGAAACTCCATCCATAAAAGAAAGCCCTTCTTACTAGTCACAGGGATGTGAAAGCTGAGAGTGCAATTAGATTCCCAGTGCTAATATGGGCAGCCAAGAGACTGCTTGCAGGAACAGGAGTCATCCTGTAGTTTTGCCACCAAGCTAGGAAGGTGTTCGTACCTTTCCCAGGTACTGACACCAAATTGCTCAAAGTCTCCACTTACTGTTTACGTCCAAATGCCAAGAATATTTCAGTAGCTAATTCCCATCAAAGTCAGTGGATGCTAGGACAGCAGTTAGAAGCCTCAACACCTCTGCAGACCTGTCTCTCATTATTCCCTCTGCCCCTTTACCCCTGGGCACAGGCAGGAAGCCACAACAGCCTGTCCTTCACACAGACCTGCCTCTGTGGTAAGAGCACTGGGCTAACCAAAAAGCATCACTCAGGGCACCTACCCCCAGGAAACAAGGAATGCTGGATTTCCGGAGCTTCTGTTGATCTGCTCCAAGCCTCCACCACCAACCAGAAGGAGCCCCATGCTATTTCAGGATTCAAGGCCACACTCACACCACCAGTCGTATCCTGCTGTCAGAGCTGGGATAGAAGCAAAGGGGCTAAAGGCAAGATCCCCAGGGCCCTGTACATGCTCAATCATTTGGGTGCTGCAGAGGGTTGTAGTTCACTTGAACTGGTATTCACCAAAAAACAGAAATCAGGACTGCAAGAGCTCAGCATCCAAGTGACAAATGAACAGCACTCAGTGGAAAAACCAAGAAAGATAAAAAGTGGTGCAGCTAAATGAAAATTTTAAGAAGTTACCAGAAGAAATCATTACTTTTTCTTATGAGCAATTTACCCACAGGGACAGAAGAGAAAGGTTTCTCCTTGTCTGCTGTGAAATAGAGGTTTAACACATTGTAACCAGTTTTAGTGGGCTTTGTTTGCTGCCAGCCCTGGCAGAGGTCTGCCTGGCCTCATCACTGTCCCCAGGCTCCAGCTGGCTCTCCCTACAGCAGCAGAGAGGGAAGCCTGCTCTGCTGCTGCCCCTTCCATGCTTGCTCCACTGAATTTAAATGTCATCACTCTGACACTATTTAGGGAAAAACACAGACAAACCTGGAGTCCCATACCTCTACCCACAGAGGGGAAAAAAAAGGAAACTGGTTCAAAACAGCAGAACCCACAGTCAGCCTGGCACATCACAACACTGGAAGCTACTTCATGGCTTGCCAGCTGGAGTTTCTCATGCCACCTAGAGCCGCTGGATGATGAGAGCAGTAGAAGTAGTTAAGTTGTTTCACACCTCACTGGAAAAAGGAGCTTCCCTGTGGTGGAGACCAATCTGTCACGACACCTGCACCAGCATCATCTGGAGGGAAAACTCAAAAAAAATGAGCAGAGAGGGCTGTCAGCCGTCATCCACATCTGACTGAA
The DNA here is from genome assembly GCA_013399695.1 of Formicarius rufipectus. Taxonomy (NCBI): domain Eukaryota; kingdom Metazoa; phylum Chordata; class Aves; order Passeriformes; family Formicariidae; genus Formicarius; species Formicarius rufipectus. The sequence goes on along the minus strand of VXAU01001197.1, from coordinate 737,076 downwards.
GTAATGAGACTCCAGTGCATCAAACCCAACCAGTTCACTGCAGGGTCAGCTGCAACATGCTCTGAGTGGTGTTGCAGGGATGTTGCAGGAGGCTTTGATTTACCCAGGGTCAGCAGTCCCAGGGCAGGAAGTCAGATGTTGCTCCTCTGTCCTGCCTTTACTCTGAAACCTTGAAGGTGGGGAGGTGCACTTACTTGTCTGGAAAGAAACGCCAATACAGAAAGCTACTTGCATGACAGGATGTGTTTTTTTAGAAGGATGCTTTTCAGGGATGAGGCTCAGGTCAGCTTGGGTCTAAGGTACCAGGATGAATTAATGAGAGAAACCCTGGTCACAACGCATGCTCACCCCCATGCAAACACCCACTCATCTTGCAGCCTTTGGCAAAGGACCCTATCTCATCCCCCATTCCTCGCTACCACTCCAGTTTGACTTATCCTCCCTTTTATATTACCCTTGTGCCACACGAAAACCAGCTGCGACTCAAACAAGCCTCTGATAGACCATAAAGCCCGAAGTGGGAACAGGCTGGGGCTGCTTAAAATGAATGGCATGTTGCCCAGGGCCAAGAGCCTGTCCCCCACCAGCCCGGCGCCCCGGGCTTCGGCGGAGGGGCTGAAAAGCCGCATTGAGGACAGCGGGGACGTCAGGGCTGGCTGAACATCCAATCCGTGAACAGTGAGCTCCTTGTTCGCTCGCCTGTGCGGTGGGGAAGCCTCAGCAGAAAGCCTGCTATTCAAATGGAAATCGGGGCCTTGCACCCAGCCAGGAGGAGGAGGAGGAGGAGGATTGCTGTCTCCTTACAAACAAGAAGATTGCTAGGAGACTTTGGATAGGGAAAATGATACAACGGGAAGGGAATGGAGAAGGGGGAGTTGCCCTCCAGCACACACACAGCACAAGTGGATGCTGGAAGTGGGAAAACAACGTCTTTTGGTGGGGGAATAAAGGGAATCCAATCTCCTCAGTGAAGGCAAGGGAAGCTGTAACTTGCCCCATAAGAAGCAGATTAGGTGAAGCTGGGCATCTAACATGTCTGTGATCCCAAAATCACATCTCAAACATAAATGAACCACATTACACTTGGAGAAATAGCAGCCTCAAGGGATAAGGACTTGTGTCCATGGACTTATAGCAGGCCTGATGCAGAGACATGCTGATAACTCCATGAAAAAATGGTTATCAAGTCCTAAGAAATTTATTGCTCTTCTTTAAACAGCAGAACCTGTGAATCCATCCCTTCCTTTTCAATTTTTTTTCCCCTGGTGGAGGGGTGGACAAGGCAAGAGGATGCAGAGTATCACAGGAACTTGTCCTGGATCTTTACATGATAACATGCCTTTCCAGTCTGCAAGAAAATTCAGTAGCTCTTCAGACAAGCCGTCAGAGAGAGCAATTCAGTGATGGAATAAATCAAGGCAAGCCCTCAATAAATTAAACATGAATTAAATTAAGTAAGAGGAGACATTATTACTTCAATCACAGGAAATTCTACAAGCCAACCTGTGGCTTTCTTTTCACAGCTGTGCTTGTGTTACCCTGTGGTGCAATCAACTGAAATTAATTCTAGGTAGAATCACAGAATGGTTTGGGTTGGAAGGGACCTTAAAACTTATCTCGTTCCAATCCCCCTGTCATCAGCAGGTACACCTTCCACTAGACCAGGTTGCTCAGAGCTCCGTCAAAACTGACCCTGAACACCTCCAGGAATGGGGTATTCACAACTTCTCTGGGCAACCTGTTGCAGTGTCTTACCACCTTTACAGTAAAGAATTGCTTCTTAATATCTAATCTAAACCTACCCTCTTTCAGTTTGAAGCCATGACCCTTTGTCCTATCATTATATACCCTTGTAAAAAGTCCCTCTCCCATTCTTTTGTAGCACCCCTGAGGCACTAGAAGATGCTGAAAGGTCTCCTTGAAGGTTTTTCTTCTCCAGGCTAAACCACCCCAGCAAGAGCCTGGAAGACAGTAGCTGCCCTACAAAGCCCAGCAGCAGAAGTCCAGATCTCTCTCTTCATCCCAGTCTTCAACCTCAATCAGGCTTGACCAGGAAGGGAAACATCTCTTCCCCTGGTCTTAAAGGCATCCCCTTCCCATGCATGATTTTTGTCATGCATGATCTGTCTGAAAAAGGCAGAATACAAAAACAACTTTTAGTTACCATACTCCTTTTTCAAGAAGGAGGAAATACAAAAAGGTGGGGATTGGTTTTGGGTTTTGTCTTTGGTGTTGCTAATGGGATAAAAGAGATGCAGTTTCAGAGTAATTCACTGGGACTTACTCTGAAGTTCAATTATTACAAGATAAGATCACAGGCAGTGAGAAAAAGAAATTATACACTGGACTCTGATTTTTAACTGGGCTTGCCATGAATCCCCTGAGTGATCCACAGGAAAGATATTCAAAAAGGAAGTGTAAAGCACAAGGAGCAAAGGTACAAATTAAATATATGTATCCTGCCCATCTTCTCCCTTCACTTTAGAAAGTAATTGCTCACAGCATTTCTCATTTGCTCTGTTTCTCAACTATCTAATTGACAACAGAAACAGAACTATGGAGAAACACGGGGAAGGCTTCATTTGCCCAGAAACTTGACAATCTCAAAACCGCCCCAGTGGTAGAAAGCATTTATCTCAACCATTAAGATAAAGTACAAAGTGCTGTGGACAGACAGAACTAAAGTACGTCTTTTCAGGGCTCACTAAGGTGGGAAGGAGATTGCTGTAATAAAAAAGCTATGCGTCCGTTCTAGGAAAAACTAATGTATTCTTCAGAGAAATGAACCCCTCCTCCAGATGTGTCTCACTTCTAGGAATTAAGAGCCACTATCTGTAGGTTTCTCACAACACCACCCATATAATCAGTAGATACTCATGTGCAGGTAAAACACCTGTAGACCACAGGGCAGGGAAGGGGAGGAGGCTCTCTTGTTGCCATTGATTTTTACAGGGGAAAGCAGTTCAGTTACTCTCCAGGCAATGCCTGGTGTCCATTTTAGCCCTCCTACTATCTGTGATTCCTTCACAACACACAGTTTAAAAAATTATTTACTCTCCATTCATGATCCCTTTGAAAATAATTGACTCTCAATTAAGAATCCCTTGGTGAATAATTTAAGGAATAAAAACCCTTTCCATTTGAAAGAGAGAGAGTGTCTGCCTACAACAGTTCTTCATGTGGCTTCATGTGCCTGGTAACTTCAACCACAGGGTGCAGTGTATTGTCACAATTTGAGAGCAAGAAACCAGAAAACGTATATAGAAAATTTTACTACTTGCTCCCAGGAATGCCCATGAAGCAAATACTTATGCAACTGAACCTGCCTTAGTGCCTTTTCTTCATGATGGAGAAGAGTGAGTAGCAAGAGAATGCTATGCCGTCAACTGTTATTAGCACCATGTTGGAGCAGGTTCACCTCTTGTTCCACTACTGCCCCTGAAACACCTTTGATCACTGCCATGGTAAGCAGTGTCCCCACCTGACTCAGTGGCTTCTCTTCCCCTGATGTCTTCACGCTGGAGGAGAGACTAGATGTGCAGAAAACATGGCATATGTGAGCTCACCCATCACTCTTGGCAATCCCTGCTGCCAGAGATACCAGCTATGATTCCCCCACTTGGGTAAAAGGTATTTGCTGCCCGTCATGTGCAGCTCCTGGGGAAATCCATTGCCTCTCCCTTTTGCCTTCACCAGCCCCTCTACATTTTAAATCATTAACTGAAGGCATTTACTTTATACTAGAGCAACCTCTCTTCCTTTCCTTCCCATTTTTCTTCCCAAAGGAAGAAACAGACTATGTCCATACTGCCAGTAATGATGATGAAATACTTATACTGCAGAAGTCCCATAACATGCTTTCTTGGATGTTTCCTGCACTAAAACTCTTCTCCTCATCAGTGGAATGGCAGGAAGCATCGAACAGGCAGTGAATGACCACTATACCAATGAGTTCTCAACACAGAAGTGACAGGAGAAATTTCAGAAATATAATATACCTGCAAGGAAAAGAGAAAGGGGCAACCTACTTTGCAGAAATTTAGACTATCCAGATTAAAATAATTAATTGCTGCTTATTGTTAATAATATAGCAATTATTAAGAGTTATAATCTTCTTATATTGCTAATTCATCTTCTTTTAAATTCCTGCTGTGCAAGTACCAGCCTTCATCAAGGTGGTTTATAAACAAACTTCTAATCACTCAAGTATCAACACAGATCAGGTATTCAGTGCAGATGCTGTCAGAAAAGCAACAGCAACAGATGCCATATCTACTGGCACTGCTAAAATACAGCTGATCATGCACTAAAACAAACAAAAATTCACATACTTTGATTTGTTTATGTTTCTTTCAACTCCATAGACAGAAACTGAGTATATCCTCTGGTTAACTGACTTTAAATGTGTGACTGCAGATTATATCTGTGGTACACCTTCAAGTCCTAGCCAGAAAACAGAAAGTCTGAGTCCCCAGGGAAATTTTTAGGGTGCTCAGTTCTTCTAGTTTTTCAGTTCCTCTGGGATGGAACACCGGACTTCATGCCCAGCCAGTCCCAGATTCATCATGCCCCTATCCTCCAAGCCTCATTAAGGCAAAGGGTCTCCTACATAGAAGATTCTCCCAGTCGTAATCCCTCTGTATGACCGTTATCCCTCACAGGGGAGGCTGAGAGACCTGGTGCAGCCTGAAGCAGAGAAGGCTTGGGGGCAGCCCATTAATGCAACTCACTCCCAGTGAGTCCATCTTCATCCAGTCCTGTATGGCTCTGCTTCCTCTCTTCTCCCCGCCCCCAATCCTTTGGTGCATTCCCACTCTCATCATGGTCCTTTGTTCCCAGACATCCCTTCCTTGGTCACTTCCCTGACCTTGAACATGAACAAAGTGACTTGCTTCTCCATCACCTCCAAGTACAACAAAGGACATCCCCATAGCAAGTAAGGGAGACACAGACTCATGCCCTGCCCCTGCTAACAGAGATCAGCCCAAGCTCAGTTTACAGGGTCTGCAGGGGAGCTCTGGGTTTGTCCCAATACCTTCTCGGCATGGTCTGCATGCATAAGGCACATCCCTATCACAGAAAGAAGCGGCAAGGGGAGAAAACTCAAGGGCTTCTTCCTCGCTGCATTCTCTGTTGCCTCTGCTGAGCATATGGACTATCACATTTGATTTTTCAAAGGCTCTTTATCTAGCCTAATTCAGGTAGATTTTCTCAAAGGTGACAGAAGGCACACCTGAATCATACCGACCACCCTTCTGCTGCATTTCGAGGTCTGGTTGCACAACATGATGGAAAGACAGCATTTTAAAAAAATATTTTCCTTTTCAAACACGCAGGAACCCATTTCCTCCCACAGTCTTATTCTCAAAAATAGGAGAGAGGAGGGTAAAATTTTCCATCCAAAGTCAGACTGAGCTAGAATCCAGGAATAGGAAAGTCCCAGGTCACCTCTTTGAAACCTGCCAAGATTGTTACGTGTCTCAAAGCAGAGACAGGATAACAACAATGATCATCACAGTTACTTGGGGACAACAACTGTAATCTGGGGGATTGTTAACCCCATTTACCAAGTATGACACTGAGGCAAAGAAAGGTGAAAAGCATAACTGAAAATACCAGGCATCACTAAATACGAGCAGGACAACCAGCATTGCAGTATCATCACTCTTTTAAATCCTAAGAGTACTTTTAGGGTCTCTAGAGAGGATGTGAGCAGGTTGTCAATTAGCCACGCCGTTGGTGCAGAAACACAATGGTGGCTCCCAGCAGTGTTACCCAAGTCCGGCTGGCCGACCAGCCCTGGCTCTGCACAGCATGAATGAGAGGAAGCTGCTGCAAGAGACAGATCAGGCGTGCGGTGGCTCGAAGCCTGAGCGAGGCAGCTCTGCCAAGCAGGCAGCGTGTGGAGGAGCCAACACGGGTGTGCCTGCACCCCTGAGCTGCTGCTGGTCAGGAGTACTCAAGTGCACAGCACAGAGACGCTCGAGTGACCCTGCGCTGTGCCAGCCAGGTTTGATACAGCCACTCGTGAATCACAGGGACTAAACCGTGCCAAAGCGCCTCTCCTGCAAAGCCAATTAGGTGCCTCTCCAGCGTGATCCCTCACAGGCAGTATCTGCAAAAGCTTATCCTGAGTCCTAAGCAAAAGCACAGAAGCTAGCAGAGTTCTGGCACTGCATCCAGGCTGCAAAGCCCCCTCCCGCACCAGGCTCTGGGGAACACACTGCAAATATGATTGTGGCCCCAGGAGGGGGCCATTATTATCAGTGGAATGCCCCCTACCATGCCAAACACAGTTTCAAGGTGAAGCTTCCAGATGTATTTGCTTTCACCTCACTACCCAGTATCTATAGCATCTGTGTGCTTCACAGTCCAGACAACACTACTCTGCATGACCTCAGTGTAACAAGAGAAGCACTCTACCTTGAAAAGACCAGGGGTAACAATTCCCTGCAGAGCAACCCTCAGGAAACCACCAGCTTCATCCTTTTGCCCCAGGGCAGGATTTCCTACAGTTGTCAGCTGCTGGATGAACTTACTCTTAGAGGCCTTCTTCCATGGTGCAAACCCCACACCTCCCCCAGTCAGTCTCCTCCAAAAGCTGTCAACCACTCCTGCATGTGGGAGACCTCCAAGGAAGATGCAGATCCTTTAGAAGCCAATGGTGCATATGGTTCACTGGCAACTGTGGTTCAGGTTGAAACTGTGTTTCTGCAGGAGAGCAAGAGCACACAAGCAAAATGAGCTCTAGGAGATTTAATAAACTATGTGCATCCTTACATGGAGAGCAGCCCATAAGATAAAGAACCTCTTCACAGAGTCTCTGAATTCTTATACATGGTCTGTTTGTATATCTGCACTGATGGTAGTGTAGATACATTCACAGGGCACAACACACCCTTGTACATAATGACAAGGGAAAAACATTGCAGTTCTGCTTGGCTGGGCCCCAAGTCAGCGCAGTTTTGCTCCTAACCTTTATCCTCATTATAAGTCTGAACTCATGGTTGCAGTGGTAAGAGTAATACAGCATCCACATAACACTTTTCCCGGACAACTCCCTGTCATTCATTCCCTTCCTAGAGGTGGGGAAAGTGAGACCCAGGTGTATGCACTCTCCACTGTGCAAGCATAAAAGAGGGCAGAGGGAAGACACTTCTTCATCCTCCTCTGCCCTGTTGTGTGGGCAGAACATCCTCCTGCCACCTGCTTCCCAAGGCTTGTCAGGAAACAAAAGCCTGAGAACAGGTATATGAAATTCAACCTCCAGGCAAGAAAGAACAGAAGCTATTTAGAAGATGAATGGGAAACACAGCATTGGTGAGGTGCTGTGATTCCTGACTGGAGAAAAAAGCAAACCATCAGAGTTCTGCCCAAGCTCCCAGTACAGCAAAAGAAGTCCAAAACAAAACACAAAGCACTGCCCTGCTGCTGCTTTGCTGGTGTCAACCACTGCAGAACAAAAAGGATGAGGTTGTTCAGGCACAAGCAGCCTATGGCTGAAGATATCCCTTCAATCTCTCTGCAAGCCCTATAAAACCATGAACTGGGACATGACAAAAGCAGACCCTGCACCTTTCTACCCCATATCTATCAGTGTGCTTGTGCAATAATAACCAAAATAGCTGTAAACTTCTCCAGTGACTTGAGGTACTGCTGTCCCATCTACTTATCAAACCATCTGCAGAAGGAGGTGAGGAGGACATGTAGTTCTTAAAAATCTTCTTTGATGCTCATTTACTTTGTCTATCGGCATAATCACAGGGAGGATTTGGAATAAAAGCCAGTTCATGCACTGATACATATTGTCCTACCCCACAGAGAGGATGGCTTCAGCCCCTACCCATCCCCACACTTCCAGTAGAAAAAATACGTGTAGGCAGGGTGGGGGGATAGTCATGAACAAAAGCCGTGATCTGACTCTGTCAGCAGATGACTTCTATTTGCACTCGTTAGCACTGCCCTAGCGTGAGCTAACACCACCCNAAAAAAAAAAAAAGCCTGTATTTCTATATTTAGGAGGTTAAGATAATCGGGGTGGAAGAGCCCATCTGTTTGGCGTTCACTCCAGCTGCTATGGATGCGGAAATTCGTCTATTTTCTTTCCTTTTGCCTGTTTCAACTTGTCCTGGCTGACTGTGAGAGACAGAGAGAGAACCTGATGTATGGCCACAGCCATTTAAGAATGAAACTGTGCACAATCCCATTGGAGTCATGGCAGACCCAGTTGATATAACCAGGATCTTTCCTTAGGTAGCATAAAATAATGATTATTACTATATTGATACTATTAATAAGTCTGTGTTTATAACACTGGAGACAGAACAACACAGAAAGGCACAAGACAAGACACATCTTAGACCTCTATAAAAGTCAGTTTTAGGAAGGTAGCCTCCCCTCTGCCACATTCTTCTTTTGGGACATCTCCTCAAATAAAGCTGGATTTCTGGGGGATGCTGACTCATTATCAGTGGCACTAGCCACTGGATGGAGACATAGCCACATTTCTTTGCAAACTAACCTTTTCTGCCATTTTCATCTCAAGGCTCTATGAAACTAAGCCCAACCTAAATTCAGAAGCAGCCTTTGATCTCCCACCTTCCTGAGCAGACCGAGCTCTGGTCCCAAAATAATGAGGATGCAAACAAGTAGTCTCTTGATGCTGTTCCTGTCATAGATACCAGTGTCCAGAGCCCCTGCAGGATATAGCATCATTGCCCCTTTAAACCTAATGTGGTGCTACTAATTTTGCTGCTAAAGGCATCCCTGTAGTATGAAAGGACACATGGCAGACTGTTGGGACTATTTGTTGTTTACCTTGTTTGGTGTAGGTGATTGCTTTTTAATTTCACAGTGTTCGTTGCTGAGGTCACAAAAGGTGTCAGGGATGAGCAATAAGCCTGGAGGAATTTTACGTGAATAATGTTCAGAAAGCCTTAGAAAGAGGAGAGAAGATTGTTGGTGCAAAATTTGGAATTTCACTACTAGTTTTTCCTTACAATATCCTCTCCGGCCCTGGGGCTGGAATCACAGGACAGTACAAGGAGAAGGACTATGGGTGAGGAGTATGGGTCAATAAATATTAATGTAGATTGGAGAATGGACAGTCCAGGGACTCCACAGTCCTCCTTGCAGCATACACTGATAGTCCTGCTCCAGTCCTCCTTTCTTCTGCCTGACAAAGGTTCCCTTACGTTCTCAGTGACACAAAGCTGAAACTCTCCTATTGATTTCTATGTACACAAGATTGGGATTTAGACCATCACCTAAAGGGTAATAAATGTGTGCAGAGGTTCAAAAACCCTCAATTTGAAAAAACTCTTCCTCTCATTTACATGATGCAAGTTGCTTGCATACAAGCATTGATAGACATTGAAGACCACCCTTTTCAGGCTTGTCCTTGTGATATATCTGGTCTGGAGTTTTGGTGCAGAGCATGGCTTTGGTGCATTTATGATCATTGGCATAAGAAACAACACCTTACTCCTGTGACTCTCTGTTCCAAAGAGGTCATTTTAGCTGTTCCAAGTCACCAGGAACTGTTGCTGTTCTTCATCCAAAACTGAATGCCCATTTCTACAGTTGCATCCCTTACACCATCCCTCACCCAGAGAAGACTTTATCTCTTTCCAGCTTCCCAGACCACACAGGCCTGAGCTGTCTGTGGTCTTCTGCTAGCTACTTCAACTCAATGCTCATGGGCATTGTGGCCCAGAAACAATGGTTTCATTGGGACACAAAGCCCCTGCACCATCCCTCCCCTGACAGAAGAGAAAAGGTCTTAAAGGTGTTAGTTTTCTTTCCATAGGGTTCATGAAATTAGATAGGCAGGTACAGGTGAGGTACTCACTGCCATGTTCAACCCTCTGCTAAACATAAAAGACCCCACACGGGTCATCCTGAAGGCATAAATGAGAAGAACATGAGATCTCAGTGCTTCACAAACCCATAAAACCAACTATTTAACTGTGCCTTTCAGGCAGACCAATGAAACACCACCTGCACTAGAGAGCTCAAGGGTGCATCATGCAGCTTCAGAAGCTGCTTTCCACAAGGTGTAGCCTCCAAGAGTTGCACAGAAAAATGTAGACCTTTGGCAGTTTACATTGTTATGGCAGCTCTTTAAGATGATAAAGTAACTCATACCTATTCCTTGCTGACCCAGAGAAAGTTATCCTTCCTGTGATGGTCACTTTTGTCAAGCAATATTAAATATTTCCAAATGAACTTTTATAGAGGTATGATATATTCATAGAGGTATGATATATTCTATAAAAGAACAGGGAAAATATCCTGAAATCTGAGAAATCTTTAAAACAAAATAAAAATAGTAACTAAAATAACTGGCTGAGGATTTTGGTGAGTTTTTTTGGGTGTTGGGGTTTTTTTTTTGTTGTTGTTTTGGTTTTTTTGTTTTTTTTTTTCCCAGTTCTTCATGTTATTTCCTCCAATATTTAAGGCAAAAAAGCACAGAATAACAGGGTGGGAAACTTCAGATTAACTGGCTTGTATTTGATGAAACTAAAAATCCCTTTCCTTCCCTCCCCTCCCCTTCTGAAAGATGCAATATCCTATAATTGCCAGTGAGGAAACAAAATTCTCTTGCATCTTCACTTTCATGAAAGATAAATTCGTTTTGTTCTCTATTTTGGTCCCCAGTTCAGAAAACCACTTAAACATATGCTGAAGTTCATAATTTGCCACTCTACAATTTATGCATCTACTCAGGAATCTGCCTGAAGTCAGGCATATGCATAGCACACTGTGGACCTTACAGCATTCTGTTCATTTCTGCAACTATTCTAATTTAGTGACGTGAATGTACAAGGAAGTAACACATTTTGAGCAATTTGAGCACTCGCTGGCAGAAGTGAATTTTAAACTTGCCTATCCACACAGTTTGAATAATTATTAAAAAGTAATAGCTAATTCTTCATACCTGTCAGAAACTGCTGAATTCTAACAATTACTTTGAGCTGTCAGGATAGTGAAATACTATGGCATGAACTTTTGCTCTGTATCACTGCTGAGCAACCAAACCCGGAGCTGAAATGCTGCTCCCCTTCCTATGCAACAGTAAAAAAAAAAACAAAACCAAACCCCCTCCACTCATAAGCATGCCATATGTCAAATATTATTTGTAGATGCTATTCAGTAAGTAATTTCAAATAAGTAAAATGCAAAGAAACCACAGGATGTTCACAAACAGTTTGCAAATAGAAATGGAAGAGGAATTCATTAAATAAATTATTTGCTATAAATTATTCACCTACCTCTAATCTTACTACCACTTAGACTATAAAATTCATGCCATAAAAGATACAGGATTCGTGCCATAAATGATACAGGATACATAACATGGCATCATTAACTTATGCATTTCCCAGTGCTGCTTTATTTTGACTGTCCAGTTATATATGCATTATTATATATTATATATATACACACACATTAAGACAGCCTTTTGACTTTAATGGACTTTGAGTGTAATACATTTCTGTTTTAAAAGCTGAGCAAAGGAGACCTGGTCTGATTTCAGACTGCAATTTGATTTGAGCTCCAAGGCTGAATAACTCAAGTCTGAGAGAATAACCCAAGCTGTTCTCTGAGCAAAGCCAAAACAAATGGAAGTCTTACACAGTTGGCTAGTTTAATGAGATTTACACAACTTGGGCCCATTTCACATAAATTCTCAGTGAGGGCTGGACATTTCTTTATGTCCACCAAGCTACATAGTGAACTTTTTCTTAGAGGTGAGAGATGCAGAAGACATACATCAGAGAGCTAAGGGAAGAGTAGGATCTAGAAGCAGTTAACTGGCAAGGGAAACAGTGGCTTTCAGGGACCTGCTGGCTCTGCACTGGCTCACAGGGTCAGCAGCATCTCCATCTGAGTCACTTTTCCTCTCCTGAAGCTGCAAGACAAGCAACCAGCTGTGCCCTGGCTATATGGCCAGAGCAACAAATTCCAGAAGGAAACCTAAAATACACTTTGTAATTCATTTTAGCCATGAAAACAAAATCCCAGAAAGGGTTCTCACTTCTAAACAAGGATGAAGGCAGCTTTTTCTTCTTGTTTGTGTCCTGCTTTGTTCTAAGTGACAGCTGTACTCCACTACTTGTTTAGCCTCCAGCAGTTGTTTTATTTTTTAATAACTATTTATTTTTAATTAAAAGTATGATGATTGTCACTGAATTTCACCATTTGTGGAAAACTGATGCAAGTTGTCATTCTTTGGTTATGGAGGAAGACAATAAAAAAAGATTCTTGCAGTTGTCACAAGGATCTCTCAACTTTCTCCAAAGCAAATTCTATTGCTGCTATTGGCAGCGAGTTGAAATTAAATGCTACACCTCACCATCCATACACATTTTTACTCCTTGGAAAGGAAAGAAGAGGTGGTTTTGCAGAGTTTCATCATTCTGGACTGACTCATAGCAGACTAGGTCCTTGGCCCAGTGGATGTCAGGTGCATTTGTCAAGCCTGAGCACAGCACAGAGGCCCTACAAGCAATGCTATTGCACACCAGTATTTTCACAGCACTTATGAGTGCTTTAAAAGACCCTCAGCTCAGGGACAGAGGAGGTAAGGGCATAGGGTCCACTCACATCAGACATTTCTTGAAGACTCCAGACCTGTGTTCTGACTCAGAAACCTTGAAAGCCAAATAAGCTTTACCATGGCAGCTGCTACATCAAACACAGGGAGAATAGCTGTGGCTCTGCTGACAAGACTGATTACACTTCTTGCTTATTTTCGACATAAATTCACATCAGCTAGGCTGTTTAAAAGGAACCTGAGGGAACTGAGTGCTTAATTCCCATAGGTACCTTATAAAATCCCAGTTGTAACAGACAATGCTCTATTTTTTTTCATTTCCAGAGTGAAGCCACACCATGGTTAGAGAGCAGATAAGGAGGGAGGGCTGCATTAAACTAGATGGAGACTAAGGTTTCCTTGAGCAATGAAGACAAAACTTCAAAATGCATGAGGACAAGATCTACTCTTCTCCGTAGGAATGCCCTGGCTAGCACATCTCCACCATCCATGGCAAAGCTCACACAGAAACACAAACTGAAGGCAGGCCAGTCATGTAGTAGAACATCCTGGGCCTCCCAAACTAGCCCTGAGTTCTATGCTATGCCCAGTTGATCTCACAGCAGAACCCAGTGGGAAAAGGTTTCCTCCAAAGCATCCTCAAGGCACAGATGGTGTAAGATTGCCACAGGCATCACAGACTGCACCCAGTGTGTGAACAGGCAGCAAGCTGGAGGCAAGGAGGAGAAGCATCATGCACATGTGATTCCCTCTCCAATGACACCAGGGCCACCCTCTGGGGGTCCCTTGCACAGCTTTCATCATGGAGGTGGTCAAGACAACAATGAGGGAAGAGCCACATTTGATTTAGTCACTTTTGTCTTTAAAGACCCCAAATCAATAACCATCCAGGAGTCACTGCCATAAAAACTCAATGAAAAATATTTAGCAGGCCATTAACTAAATCAGTGGTCAGGTAACACGGTACTGTGGGGAAAGCATGGGCTGGCAGTCAGAAAATGTAGGCTCCAACCCCAGGTTGCCCATGGAAATCTTACATGACCACTGAAAAAGTAATTCCCATCCCTGGGCCTTAGTTTTCTCCATCAGCTGCATGATGATCTAGATAACAAGGCTGTTACCTGAGTCACTGAAGAGAAAGATTATACAAAGATTAACATTAAAAATGTCAGAGAGTTGAGTGAAGCATAGATATGAAAGGTTCTGAAAAATACATGGGCTTCTTCCTGCTTCTCATCTCTTTCTACAGAGTGGTTGCTAAAAGCAAAAATAATATGCTCTCCCTACAAAGGCATCACAGATCAGATAAATATATTTAGATCACTATGCAAACAAATACCAACTTTTGTCCAAGGTAGGAAAGTGGTACCTTGTGCTACAGAGGGGGAGAAAGACAAAGACATCTGAAGTCACCCTGCATCAAGGAAAAGGAAAGGATCCAGATCTCAGAGACAGATTCAGCCGTAGTACAAACACTGATGTTAGCCATATTCAGGAAGGTCAGGAATAAATTGCAAAGCTTTCACAAACCTGACCTGGAGGTCCATCAGGTGCTAGGTGTATATAGGACAAGCACTCATCTTCCTGCATGTCAAATAAGTAATTTCAAACCCCTAAACAAATGGTAGGACACTGCAGCAGAAGTAACCCTCAGGAAGGACAGCACAAAACACCTTTTCAGTCATTTCATTTTGCAGGTTTTTTTGGCTTGCATAGCTATCCCTCTTGCCCAGCTGAGGATGTCACATGCTGCTTTTCCTCTCTCAGGAGAGATCAATCTGTTACTAGGGCCACTCACTCGACTCTAAACCCAACATGTGTTTTCCACTCCTTCTACTTGCTTGAAGCATAGAAATGGTAGCACAGAGACCCAGTGGCAGCAGGTGGGAATGGAGCCTGCATCTCCTAATCCCCAGTGCTCATAAACAAACAAACAAATAAACAAAAAAAAATGGAAAAAGGAAAAAGCAAAAAATAAAGAGCTCTCTCACCCCTCCTTATTTCTCCCTTACATGCATAGCATCACTGCTGTTGAATTGCAGCCTCAGAGAAAGAAAGAGGCCCAAAAGGCAGCTAGGAAACCCACCGTCCATTGGCTTTCCTCCACACGAGGCGAGCGGACTCCTTCTGCTGCAGTGACTTGGCAAGCACACCTCGCTCTGACTCAGCACCTCGCGGGCACCTCCTGTCAATTATTCCCACAAACTGCTGACTCCGGAAGGGCTATTTGCAATTAGGATGCAACACAAGCCGGTGGCAGTGGAATGCTTCATCTCCCAGCCTTCACCTGCAGCAGTCCCCTCCACTTGAGTCCCCTGGCTTAGGGCTGGAGCTCCCAGTGAAGGTGAAGTAGTGGGGCTGTGGAACGTAGTGCAGGAGGGCTGGAGGGTGGAGGCTAAGGGGATGGGGGAAGCTTGCCTGTATTGTACCTATTCTGTGGATAAACAAACAACTTCTGTCAGTGTGGAAGCTGAAATGCAGTCTTACGAAAGGGGAAAAAAAAAAAAAAATCAAGCAAAGCAGCCACTGGGAATAGGGATGAGAGGAGCAAGAACAGATGAAACTATGCAAAAAAAGCTACTGTGGAGCTAACTAACATAACAGAGCATTCCCCAAAGAACAAGCAAAACACAGCCTTGCTGCAACTCTGTGCAGCTGAGAAACACAAGCCGACTCTGTAGCCCAGGCATTTGCAGCGCAAGAGAGGGAGGCGCTGATTGCGGATGAGTCCCATAATAAGGGCCCAGGGCACACCAGCTGTTTCACGGGCAAAAGGAAGGGTTGCCCTTGACAAGCCAAGGACATGATTTTGCAGACAGACCAAGGCTATTCTGTCCCTCTGCCAAGTAGTCAAGGTCCTCCCAACCTCTCTGAGACACTGGCTCACAACACACAGCCCAAAAGACAACCAGGCTTGCAGCCTAGCAGTTGCACAACCAGTGGAGACATTCAGACCTCAAACCCCATCAAACAGTGAAGACCAAGCACACACTCAGCTATGGAAGCAGTCAGAAGCCACACAAGCCCAGCAGTGCCCTGCAGAAGCCCTCTGGCACTTTTTCTCACACATCTTCACTAAATGAACAGGGTTTTCCACCCACTCCTCTCCCCAAGGGTCATGGTGAGCTTCAGGTCCCCCTCACTGGCACAGGCAGTGAGAGGCAGCAGTGAATGATGCACAAGAACTGGAGGGAGCCAGAGCACTCCCTGCAGGACCACACAGGAACTTTTAAACCAAGAAGTAGGGCTGTATTTTCTGAGAGATCACTTCTAAACCAAACATTTCATAGAATGCAGCTAATGCCATGGGAACATGGAGTCAAAGCAAACAGTGGAGCAAAAGGCTCCAAGGAGCACTTCAGGTTTGATTCTGAAGTCTGCAGTGAACCACTCCCTACAATACGATACAACATCCTCTTTATACCAACCAACAAAGTGTCCAACATGTCTTGTAGTCCGTGTGCCCACAGCTGCAAAATTTATCACAGATTAATGCTCTATCTGGAAATCCAGAGTGGGTAAAAAGGCAGAGACATCAAACTGCAAGATGGGTGACATACAAATCCCACCAAGATAGCCAAGGCTGAAGAGGGAAAAAAGTTAGCTAAAAACCAAATCTCACTAAAGCAACCTGGATTTACCAATGGCCTGCTGATCAGGTAAGGAATATCAACTGCACCACGTGGAGTGAGAGAGAATAAACAAAGTCAAAGTAAACAAAAAAAATTAGTGATTTCAGCAACATGTGCAGGACAGAAGGTTACAATTTTGCAGCACTTTAAGGAGAGTAGGTAGAACTTGGAACAACCTGTCCCCGGGCACTCAGAAGCTAAAACATTGCAATTGCTGCAAAGATACAAAGTAACAGACTCTGCAATTGAGGAAAAGACACAAAGTAACAGAGACTGCTACATAATCAAATTTAGCATCCCTGTGAGAAAAACGGTACCAGAAGTTTGCATTGTGCCTCTTAAATGTTAGGAAAAAAATGATTATGAGCAGAAACGGTCAAAAGAACCTAACCCCAAAAATTAAAATTGTTACACTCTATACAGTGGTGTGTTGATGCAATCTCAGCATCATCACTGCAAAGGTACTCGGTGCCCCTAAACAAAAAACTGCTGAGAAGCAAGAGAGCACATTGTATGGCCAAACAAAAGGAACAAGAAGGGATTCAGTCTAAACAGTTGCTTCATAAAATGGTAGCTAGGACTGAGAGCAAACGTCAAAAAACAATCATTTCAGTACACACAAAAGACAAGTTCAGAAGTGCTGAACAGTAGGAGAATGAAATTTCTCACGTGGCTGTACTGCTAGCACAGACAAGCAAGCTCTTACTAAGTGAGGTGCGTCTTGAAGTTAGGAATGTTCTCCCTAGGAGGCAGTACGCTAACCTAGAAGTTGCAGCAGGGCTTGACTTAAACAGAACAATACCCTAAGCCCTTAAAAGTACACAACAGGAGACCAACCAGCTTGATCTCTGCTCAGGGGAACTTGTGGACCTTCAATATACTCGAATTTCAGAAGAAAAAGGACAGGACTAAGTGATTAATCTTCTTTGACTTCAAAGTGCACCTGCTAAACTGTTCTGGGCAGGATGCCAGTTCGGTGCCAGAACTGTCCCCTGCTTGCCTGTGTGGGAACTCACTGCCTTTCATCATCCCCAGTGGGGTTTGGGCCACTTGGGGTCACGCTGAATCCGGAGCTGCTGCCCCACTGCTCAGTGCCCAGGCTCAGAGGGATGGGAGCTCCACTCCCCCTGTCCTTTTTCTGGGCCTGATTACAAAGGATTACCCCCATGTTTCATACCAGTTCTGGGGTGGTTTAATCTATTCCTTAATATCTGGAAGAGAGACAGGAAGCTGGCAAAGTGATTTGGGCTGGCTGAGACAAAAGAAGATTGAGAGAGACTTCCAAGGGATCTGACAAAGCTCAGCCAAGTGGGCAGCATAATGCAAGATGAAATTCAACATTACCAAACGGACAGTAATAAGAACTTGAGAGAATAATCTGAACTACTCATATACCATGGGGCTCTAATTCAAATGTAATCACTTGAGGAAAATATCTTGGTATCACTGTGAACAGCTCAATGAAAACATCTGTTCAACATACAACAGTGGTCAAAAAAGCAAGCAAGCTGTTAGGATGTCTAAACTCAGAGGCTGAAAAGGATGCTGGAAGTATTCAAATGCCACCATGAACACTGACAGTGCACCCTCAGCTGGAATTGCTGTGGTTACTTCTGGATGGCACATTTGAAAATGCAGAAGGCGAAGAAAGGTTTCATCATTCATTTGTCAAAAACACTTACTGGTCAAGCACAGTTAAAACTCAGACAATTTAATTTTGAGAAGAGTTAGGTAGAAAGGAATAATCAAATCAGAATGAAGAACTTAAAGGGGTGTTTTTCCATGTTTTTGTTTGTTTTTGTTTTTGTTTTTTTTAAGAGTAAAAACGAAAAGTTGTTAAACATAAGTGAAGACCTGAAAACATAACCAGACGTAAGGAAAATATTACTATTTTGCTTTTCTGTTTTTACTTTTTCTGTTCATTCTAAAAACAGCCAATAATTAACTAGCAGAAATTATGAGCTTATGTTATCATCAAGTCAAAAACTCAGCAGAAATCTTAGAGGCTTATGCATTTATAAGGATACCAAGAGCATCAACAGATATGTCAGGTAGAATGAAAAAAAAAAAAAAAAAGAAGAAAGAAAAAAGCATAGCAGGATCATAACCTCATGCTTTCAGGCATTAGTCAACTTCTAATTAATGAGGATTAGGCAGTAGTCTCCCCAGTGGGCACATAGAGAGGGTGTACCCATTCACTTGCTCCTGGCAGATGCCATTAATATGCCAGGCACAGGAAAAGCTGAGCCTGGAGAGTTCACCCCCAGTTGACTCCATTCAGGAGGCTGAAGCGTTGGTGCCCAGTGGGACTGCATACCAACTCTTCTGAGCACCAACTTAAGAGGCTGCAAGAAGGGGCTCAATCTGACTCCTGACAAGGGGGCAAGTTTTACATCTGTTCCTTTGCAAGTAGAGGGGTCTTTCCTGAGGAAAGGGGAGGGAATGGACATTTTATTCACTCTACATTGATAGAAGGAATACAAATGACTTGATGCATTTTGTGGCATGGAAGTGGAGTGTGGACATGCCCTGAAATTAAGAGAAAATTGGCTTGTGTAGACATCAAAACACTGAGCAATACATATACCAACCTATTCCTAGGGTAGCCTGTGTCACATGACACCAGATCCTCTTCACTAAATGTTTGGTACCAGTTGCTCATCATGGAGGTTTCGGTACCTCCCATTGAGGCATCCAGTTTTGGCCATGCCACCACAGACCAGTGGACTCAACCTGACAGGATGATGCAGAAACGCACCACACACTGTAAACAGTGTGTCGTCACCTCCCCACAAACGGCACTCCTGACTGCAGCATTCTGAGCAAAGCCAAAGTCAGTTATAACTAAGTAGACTTCAGACATGGGCTTTCTCTCACTAATGCTTGTGGAACACAAGCTGATATTCTCATAGCTAAACTGGTTCATGAGGGTATAAGAAAATAAATACATAAGTTTTTGCCCCTAAGGAATCAGCCTGATCAGTGTAATACCAAAATTACACTTGAAATGCAGAGATGTAAATGTACAACTACTGTCATGCTGCCAGGAGGAGACCAGTGGCTCTGTACATGTGCAAATAATAAGAGGCTGAGCTCGACCTGCTAATGCTGTTCTGACTTCTCCAGTGACCATTCCAGAAGGGGAAACAAAGATTAACAAATGGGCTGTATTTCTTGAATAGAAACTTTCCTTAGTTCATATGCCATAAACTGCCTCTTTCGTAACAAGCAGTGTTCTACAGCACAATCAATAGGGAAAGGACAATGGCAATGCCACACAACATGTACATGGTGTTTATACACGTGTCAAGATGCAAAAAGAATGGGAAAAGTCTTTGCACTGATACCACCAAATGCTGCAAGTTAGGGGTTTTTTCACTCTTCTGTTTAAATGCCCTGTAGAAATAAAAAGTAGCAACCACTAAGACTTTTACTGCACTTAATTCCATTAAACCAAAACTGATCAAACATGGTATGTTTTGTAAAATCGTAACTCTGATTCAAAAGAAAAACACATGGGAAAAGTAAAAAATACAGAAACATTCAACTTAAGCATCTTTGTGATGAAAAGTTTTGACTTTTCACATCAAAGTATCTTTTTGCTTAGAGTACTTTCTTGTATTATAAAAATACAATTCCACAAAATGACACAATACCAGTGTTCTAAGATGGAATTTCTCTCAAAAAGTTCCTTTCAAAACCATTAAAGCATTTGACTTCTAGTTCCATTTAGAATGAAGCCAAATTCCTCAATCATGAGGACTGCTCTCAAACAGAATATTTGTTCTCAGCCTAGCTCAAGCAGTGAAAAAAAAAGAAAAAAGAAAAAAGAAAAAAGAAAGAAAAAAAAACAAACACCTGAAGTGTTCAGTGTGCACAGTTAAAAATGCTGTACTTTATCCCTGGTGCACAAGACATGAAACACTTGAGAGAAAAATGTAGGGAGGCATATGACTAGAACCCCTGTAATTGTGGCTTCTCTAAAGCAGAGGCTAAGCTGATGCCCTACCTGACAGCAAGAAAATCAGTTCATCTGTTTTCCACATCAGTTTTCCATGCTATGAATCAAAATGACTGCCCTCACAAAGTAAGTTTGGAGACTCTCTATTAGTTAATGTTCATAAATGACTGTGCAAACACAAGGTAGTATTGACCAGGGAATGGTCTTTGTTACACTGCTATTTGTTAAACAACCAGGAGCTAAATTTCTCTCTGAACATTTACAAAAGGGAAGGCAACATTAATGCTCCACAAGGAGAAAACTACAAAGAACAGATTTTCGGTGCATGCACTTCTCCTTGAAATAAACTGTGTTAAAAGCACTCTACTTAAAAAGCACGATGATAGTAGCATCTTGCTAAATATAGATGACTCACCACAATTTAGTAGTGAACATCCCTAAAGAGGACCATTACATTATTGCTTAACCTGCTGCATAAATTTAAGCATTCTCCTGTGGTTACAGTTTGTACCAAAACACTCAAGTCTACTACCAGCATCCGCTGACCTTCAGTGGGTCACAAGATCTCTCTGAGTCTCACTTTCTGCATCTGTACTACTGATATAAGAATAAAAACACTACTCCACGATGAAGGCAGGAAAAATGATTTCCAAGTTTCTTAAACAGTAGTTTACCCTATACTTTGCATATCCATATTACTACTGAAAAGCTAAATATAGCTGCTTTTGAGGCACCTTGAGATCCGTCAAGAATGACGTCTTATAAAAGAAAATTGTGGCTTAGGTAATACTGAAGAAACAGAGATAAAGAATCAGTTTCCAAAAAGAGGAATGATGCCCACTTCAGAGATGCAAGAAGTAGTTAATGCATCTGTGCTTACCGCTGGGGACCAAGGTCAGGTCGTGAGCAAAATGATTTATCTACACGTCACAAAACCACACAGCTTGACACAAATGGCAATCTGTTCCAAAAACACTGCATGAGCATGGAAGGGTGAGGGACTGACACAGTATTCTCTTGCTAGGACTGAGGACCTGGTGCAGGGCTGGGAAGGATATGTGGTCTAGCACAAGGGTGCTATGAGGCCAAGATAGTTTCAGCTGTGAGAACTTCAGACTGACAGAAGGGTGACTTCAGGTGAGGACTAAAAAAGTCATGTGAAAAGTTGTATAGTTGCTGTTGCATTAATACACTACTGCCAGGCAGCCTCACCTCTACACCCTACCCTGATCTCGCAAGATCCAGCTGCAGTGGACCGTAGCGCACTGAAATCTCCCCTGTTGCAATACTATGTCTCAGGATCCAAACACCACACAGTTAAAAAAATCAAAAAAAAAAAAATCAAAAAAAAAATCAATTCTGCAGTCTAACTGGACCCAATATGTGATTTCTGCCACATTTGACAATTTGCAGTATGTTATTTCTAACTACATAGCAGGATTAATTAGTTAGATTTGGTTTCAAAGCTCTAAACAGAATTCCCTAATATCTTTTCATAAACTTCTCCTGGGAGCCTGAAAAATATTGTTTCCATGAAAGCTATTCTGCTCATAGTGCATTAGAGGGAAAACAGAGAAGTTGCCCCTGCCCCAGGACCATTAAACATGGATATAACAGGCCCAGGAAAAGCAAACATCTAGTGCCAGTTGCAAAGAATCGTTGCTATTCTACAAATTGCACAACTACATAAGAAAATGGGACTACAGTATTTGATTGAAATTTTACTGATAAGTCTGAGTGTATTTTAGCATAGGCAAAAAGTGTGAGAATTGATGAAATGGCCTTCAAGGCCCTTTTTCACCCAACACTTTTCATTTGTTTGGCATTAAGTAATTTGTCTGACTATACACTCCTACAGTTTCTGATCCTTTAACGTTTAAGTCTTTCATTTAGATATCACTTTTCATATGACCCCCTCCTTTTTCTTTTCTGTAGTCTAACCCAATCTAAAGCCTCAAAAAATAAAATAAAATAAATCACTCTTCTTAAACCAGACTTGGCAATCCAGAGCAGAAATACTTACTAATCTTCTGCAAATGTTGTTTAGAATAAAACTGTCCTAATTGATTTTCAGCCTTCACGAGTGTATGACTGTTCGTTATCCTTTACCAGAGTTTTCTTTTCAAATTCAAGAACCACTGAAAATACGGCCGTACTGTGTAACACAGAAATAACCGTGTTCCACAGCATCATCTACCATCATCTTCTAATGACTTTTCCTAAGACAAAAATAAAACAGCCAAGCTTGAGACACAGGTGTTTCAGT
Organism: Formicarius rufipectus; assembly: GCA_013399695.1. Lineage (NCBI taxonomy): Eukaryota > Metazoa > Chordata > Aves > Passeriformes > Formicariidae > Formicarius > Formicarius rufipectus. The sequence goes on along the minus strand of VXAU01001197.1, from coordinate 714,658 downwards.
AAGGTAATCTTTAAGTCTTGAAAGAAACTGCAAGTGAAGTATTTCATGGAAAACTGTGTTTCTGTACCTAGTTGTCTCCAATGTCATCATTCCCATTTGGCCTCAACCAAAAAAAAAAAAAGAAAACTAGATATTGAGTCAATCTTTTGGTTTAAAAAGATAATTAAGTGCCCCTTTAATTTTAACCTTAAATCTGATTACCAGTGTATGTTTTAGCAGCCGTATCACATCAACAGAAATTCTTCACCACTTACTTCCCTCTAAATGCAAGTAAGCACAGTAACTTTCTAGACATTTACACCTTTGTAATGCCTGCAGACAAAAACTGTAGGATTGAGAACCTGAAAGTAATTGAACTCACTTTCCAAACTGTGAAAAAGACAAAAAGCAAACAAATGACTTAAAATATGAAAGCTGACATGATCTCTTTCAATTAAATGCTAATAAATAGTTTTCTCCCATAATTCATATTTTTGAAGTCAGTAGGTGCAATTTCCAGTTAATGCATCTGACTCAGACTCCCAAACATTTTCTGAGGACAGGATGGAGGGGTCTTTTGGGGCTGAAGCATTTGTAAAATATTCATCTCATCCATCACAAGACTTGTTTCTGAGCAGTTCCTGAGTAGATGGGAATAGCCTGTTGTGCTTCGCAGACAGTAACAGCTAGGCACAGCTATCCAAGCAACAGACTCCACCCAGATCCAGACTGTGAAGAGGTTTCATCCAGACCTTGCTGAGACATCTCTGGCCTTCTCATGGGAGATCCCATCATTTCTTACTGTCCTATCACTGTCTCAGGGATCATTTGCTTCAAGTTTCCCAGTTTCCAGGCAGTGAAGGTGGCCAGCAGCAGTGCTCAGATGTCTCAAAGCTGTGCACTGCTCACTGCTGAGCAGACCTCTGCAAAACTACTTAGTGGAGCTCTGCATAAAAGAGCAGACCTTAAGAAAATTGCCCTGTAGACCTCATTAAACCACAATCAAGTAGGCCTGCTCTGAAGTTTGGCATTACTTGACAGAAGTCACTGCCACCCGATCAACAGATGAGTCTGAACATCTTGCACTTTGTAGTTTCTTCTGTTGCCCTTATCACAGCACCTCCCGGGGCTCTCTGACAATACACTAAGAGATGTGAGTAGCATCTGTCGCATGCAGTTTGTTACCTCTTCACACAGAGATGAGGTACACACCTTATTTCAAAAGGACTTTTGGGGGCGAGACATGATAAAGTGATTTGGGTGTCTCCTCATTCCCAGGGACACGCACCTATCACAGTTGAAGCAGTGTGGGGTGCGCCTGGAAGGAGGAGGCAGAGTGGAGGACTGCCAGGGGACACAGAGGGCTCCGGGCAGCTTGTCACCATCGCTGCAGAAAGTTCCCTGCTGCCTCAGGGCCTGAGGGATAGTCCACAGTTTTCCACCCAGGTGAGCTTACCAAGGGGCTAGGCCCAGACAACTGATCCTAACGTGAAGCCCAGTTTAAAGCAAGTTTTACAGCACTGTAAAAAAAAAAAATAAAATCTGTATGTATATAATAATAGTAGGAAGGATGGTGCAGCGGAGGCAGCAAAAGGAGCAAGCGGAGCAGCGCTCCTTCCCCACATCTCTCTGCAAAAGCTCTCGCCCGCCGCCGCATTCCCGAGCATCACTGGCGGGACCGCAACCAAAACTTACCCACGGACGGGGCATCACCGCGGGACCGGCGCGGGCGATCCCAGGACCGCACGGCGATGCCCCGTCCGTGGGTACCGCGCCCCGCTCCACCCGTGCAACACTCACCTCGCAGGGCCAGGAGCGCGGCCAGGGCTACCGGCACCCACCTCCCGCCGCCGCCGGGGCGCCGCCGCGTCATGCCGGGCCNGAGCCGCCCCCGCAACCCGCCGGGCTGCGGCTGTCACCCCCCGCACGGCACCGTCCCGGCGCACAGCGGCACGTCCCACCACCCTCCTCCTCCCTCCGCACAAACTGGGGGTTCCCCCCACCTCCTCCCTTTCCTCGCCAAGCCGGTGCCGCTGCATCCGTAAGGATGCTGCACGGACCGGGGTGAGGAGGTGCGGTCCAGCACAGGGCTGGAGGTTGCACTCCCACTGCTTCTCCGGATCACCGCGGCAGCGTGGGGGCTTCTTCTCTCCAGAGCCTGCCTACAGCTGCATTGGAGACGACAGCGGCAGCACACAGCAAAATATTTGGGATGGGCTGCATGGCACCGGCGACTGCTGCAGCACATAGTATAAACACTGCAAAGGTATGAGCCAGCCTAGCTGCCATTCAAGAGGCTGGGAAACAGGAGTATTCAGCACTCCTAAAAATCCGACCAAGGCATCCCTAAAGGCAGCAAGACAGTTCTTGGAGCTGGGGAACCGCGACACTGTGTAATACAAGAGCCGCCAACAAGTTGTGTCACAACTTAAGTAATTGCAGTTCTTAAGGCTACACTGAAAAATTAATCAATTAAAAATCTGCACACATTGAGTATGTATGTAGAGGGTGGGAAGGGAGGAAAGGGGCCGTTTATGAATTTAGCGTGGTTATCTGGGGAAAGGATCAAAGCAGAAAACTCACACAGACTGACTCCTTGCACATGGCCAGCTCTCTGCACAAGTCTGACCACAGTAGTTTTGCTTTGTGAAATAAGCTGTTTGACTAGGGAAATCCTCTAACAATTCTGCCAAATGTTCAGTTGCTTCATTCTCCTACACAAAGTTTCCTCCCCACCAAAGCCCATCCATGCAGCCTTTGCACCCTGCAGGCAGAAACTTCTCACTACCTCCTTCCCAGTTGCAGTCCCTGGGAGCATTCCAGTGCCCAGCCTACCCTACTGCTCAGAACTGCACAGGTTTCTGCCTCCTCGGTTGCCTCAAAAGATGCATTGATGCTTTACATGGCTGCACAACTACTGTGAGGGGGGCAAGGAGGGAGGCTGCACCTGGGAGTGAAGATGACAATGAAAAGCATCAGTGGTAGCAGAACAGAAATCACTATAAGCAACATGAAAAAAGGTAAGTTGGTGCCTGTGAAAACCACATATGGCAAACTAGCTACCATCACAGCAGCCTAGGTTTAGCTCTGCCTTGCCTAGCATAAAATTTTGGCACACTTTTACCAGAGGACTAGGTAAAAGTGCACCCTAGCTTTACCAATTATCTTTGTTCTGAAACACGCCACACTAACTCTATTTATAGAATCAATGGTTGACCTGCCCTTATCAGCCTGCAAAATTTCTGGCTTCCACATGGGCTGGGGTTTCACTGAACAAGTGGTGGCACAGAGGGGTGAGAAGGCACCACGTGGTGATTCAGGGGATGTACCCTCAGTCTCCTGCCACATTTGTTAGGTGCCTGCTACATTTCCTCAGGCATGACATTTGATTATGTGGACACCTGACAGTTCTAGCACTCTTGCAAAACACCCTCCACTCCAGCCCTGCCACGGGCAGGCAAAGAGTTTTGCTCCATTAAGGAGCCAGCTCTTGGCAAAAGTTCAAGCAGCTGAACCATAACGCTTCAGAAAAGCATTGAAGGGAGTGTTGCTGTCCAGCTGTTTCCCTCATTCTCTGGCAATATGGGAACTGAAGTTTCCTCATACTCTCTCAGGCTGCTTCTCTTTCCTCCAGGTGACTTGCTATATTTTTCATCTAGCAAAAGGTCAGAGGAATATGATAATCTTTCCAACCAGGAGCACTTCCAGGAAACTTCCATCCTTGTGGGTACACACAGTGACCACATGGAGGAATACGATAATCTTTCCAACCAGGAGCACTTCCAGGAAACTTCCATCCTTGTGGGTACACACAGTGACCACCTGGAGGAATACAATGAGTATGTCTGCATGTCCACCTACAATGAAAGCCTGTGAATGTTTTTTACCAAACATTATCTCCCTCACCAAAGTCAAGGGCAGAGAGCACAGAGCATGCTGGGCACAGTGGTCTGCCACTGCCTTTACTCCTTCAGATAACTTCTGATACTGAAAAGATGCAAAGACAAACCAAGCGAAAATAAGAAAAATTGTGTCTTTTCCTTAGGAATGGCACACTGTCTTGCTGATCTGCCAAGACTTGTAAGCTGTCTTGACCTAATGGAAATGAGTGTGTTTTTTAGTATAAGGACACACTGCATTTAGCAAATGCCATCCCAGCTCACTTTGGACTGTTCCCTGTATCCTGCTGTGCATCAGCTGGCAGGTAAACAGCAAAGATCAGTTCACCCTGTATAGTGGCTGAATTCATGGGCTTCCTAAAAAGTGCAGAGAGCAGAATGTGAATCTAGAGTCTGGTGGTCGGAGAAAGCATTTCTGCCCCAAATGGACTGAAATGACTCCCTTCTGATGCAAGCTGCTAAGAGCAGGTAGTCTTTTAATCAGCTTTGTGATCTGGTCACCACAGCAGATACTGAATCATACCTACAAACCCACAGTGACACAGCAAGTGACTTTCGCTGCTTCTTGCAGCAGTTGAAAGAACAATCTGTGGCCACACTCCAGAAGGATGGAGCAGCCACAGGGAATAATAATCTTCAGATGCACCAGTCAGTCCTCTCACTCTGGCTCCCTCTTCACCTTATCACCACTTCCAAAAATAGCTTGCAGATTGTACAGAAAGGATGTGGACGAGGAGATACTGTTCCTGGAACTCTGAATTTCTACTTTGTTTGTCCTTGAGCCTTCCCAAAAATATTAGGCTTATGCCAACCCTCTATTCTGGGAGTGCAGCACACTGGCTTGTTGGATGTTAGAGCTTTGAACAGAGATATTTGTCTCTCTAGAAGTCTGTCTTCCCACCATTAAGTGTCTATACCTTTTCCTTAGCACTAATGGAATAGCACATCATGGATAAAGAAAATGTGCTTTGCAGCATCTCAAGCATCAGATGTTGGCAGGTGACCACTGCAAGACTCAGTTATGTTCAGAAGAACAGACATGGGATCCTTAAACTGAATGGCCAAGATATTTCAAAATCTGTGCATGTAGGCTGGGCAAGAACATAGGGAAAAAAAAAAAAAAAAAGAAACCACTCCCACCTTTTTCTTTTTAAAGAATTATGATAAGTAATGCAATTCTCATGTCTCAAAGAAAAACATCTTTGCGAATCCAATTTGAAAAGAAAGCTTTTCTCCAGGATGATGCTACTGTTCCACATGCCTCATGTCCCCTCAGCCCCCTTTTCCTTTTCCCTTCACATAACTCTAAAAAATCCAGGGAGGATGCAGCTGGGTTCAAGAGCTACAATAGATGCCAAATCTTACATCACCTTTGCTGTTGCCCACCTTGTTACAGGGTTATCTATTGTTAGATGGGAATTTATTGAATGAGGCATTGCTTACAGATTAATCAAAATCAGCTTCGGTGAGGTGTCCTTCCAAGATATAAAGAGATGGATAAAATTCACTCAGTTGATCATTAATAACCTCAGTCTGTGGAACTGGTTATCTCCTTTTGACAGAGAAAATAGAGTTTGCAGATTGAACTGTTTTAATCCTATCTGAGAAGAATATGACAGGCATTCAAATATACACCCAATTAACTATGTCTGTACCTTTTCAATAAAACAAATTAAAACAAAATCATAGATTTATTTTGCTGAACAGCTGTGTTTACATAACAGAGGTCACTAACCAGAAGAAGAAACAGTGCTACCCCTGTCAACTCATCTATCGCAGGAGACTTTTTTTTCTCCTGGCCAGAGGGTTGATTATGTGGGAATACAAGTGCTAAAATTTGTGTTTTCTGAAGTCTCCATACTGGAACAAGCAGGAGCATCAGCACTGGCAGAGGTGGATATTTATTATTTTACTCTCACTTGCTTCACTGACCAGTCAGGTGCAGTCCAATGCAGGTTCTGTGAATACAAAGCGCTGCAAACTTACAGTTCTGAGCAAGCACTGTCCATGTGTCGGTGAGGATAATCTGATCCCTGTCACAGCAATGACCTGTGTTCTCATGTCAGATACATAGTGAGACCTCAGAAATATCTGAGTGAAACCAGCCCTGAAACAACAAGCAAACTACTGCACTCCTTCAATGCCAGATGGCAGGAGCGGATGTGTCCATGGAAACCCGTATGGATTAGGTGTACTTTCGAACTTCTCCTCATCACTGAAGTAGGCCACCACATCGTTTCTTTTTTCAAGGCCACCTTGACCCATACCTCCAGAGTCATCTCTCTCTGCGTGAGAAGGGAGCCATACAGACAAGCTACACAATCACCCAGGAGCTGGGCTGAGACACTCCTTCCCTTAGACCTCTCCACCCTCACGGGCACACTGGTTTGTCTGGTTTCTTCATCACAGCCCTGTAGTACCCATGACACACTGATTTTGCTTTGTGCATTGCAAGGTGCTCCATTCCTCCATTGTGTGTGGAATAACTATATTTCTATGCATCCCACCCCTGTGATTTCTGTCTGTCCTGGAGCATCCCAATGTGCTTTGAGCTAATCCACACTCTTGTCAAGTCTCTGTGTATTTCTACATCTTTTGAGTTTTTCTTGGCTGCTCCCACGGTCAAAGTAGACCTACTCAGCTACAAAATCCTCTTCTCTCCCTCTTCCTCCTGCCCAGAGACCCACTGTGTACTAATGTACGTCTACAAAACCAAAGTTTTTTATTCAACATTTTGAAATCCTTCATTTCTCCCACTCACTCCCACAAATCCAGTCCACGCAGACATGTTTGGAAGAAATTGTTTCCCAAGGTTTTGACTAAATCCTTTCTTTGGACACAGTGTTCTTGCTGTGTTTAACAACTGCCCATTGTACCCCGTCAGAGACATGCTGCCACCCCTGTTACCAACCAGTGGATGGTGCATCCACATAAAAGCTTTTCATAATGCTGCCATTTACATATAACTTTCTAAATAGTATATCGATCGATTTCTCCAAATCATTACTGTAGGTGAATTAAATCTTTCACTAAACACCAGAAAATGGTGGTAATGACAAAACTTCCAAGTAGCACACCCCATAAAGCTCAGAAAATGGAAATCAATCAGTCTGCCTTTCTTTTTTTCCCCCAGAAGTGCTGAAAGGATTTATTACACACAGCTGTGACAGAAAATAAATAGATGACAAAACTGAGAAGAAATACACTAAAGTTAGGACTCATGTGGACATATCCCTCCACTTGTGATACAAAATGGATCTTTGAGAACCTTATTTAGTAACAGTGTTGTTGTGGCTATGATGGTCTAAAGATATGTGAGGTGGAATAACTTCTACAGAGAAACAATAACTTTTACTAGACCAGCTGATGTAGCTGAAAATACCAACACATTTTTGGGCACATTGACCCGAAGAAGAGCTTCTACGCCTGGAAACTAATTTTTTTTTTTCCTTATTGCATCTGCTGGTCTAATAAAAGACACTGCAGTTATCCGCATTTCTTAACTCTTTGATGTTCTTTGGCAACTAATAAACACACGCAATGTTTTTCAGCCACTTGCTTTTTCCTATGAGGACTAAAACTGAATAAGGAATCCAAGAAAACAAGAATCTAAAATCCTTGTGCTGGCAGACATATGGCCGCTTTCCTTCATCTTGGTATCCCTAACAGTGCCTGTATATATAATTTTCAAAAATAAATTTTAATTCAATAACATACCTACAAAGGCCAGAGATATCCTGGATAATGGTGAAAACAGGACAGGCTGGAAAGAACAGGTCAGAAACTTCCACATCCAGCAAACACCAACTTTGCCAAGCCCATAGAGCAATGTAGGTGCTAACACACTCATGGCTGCTCCCAATTCAGGATGATTGCTTGGCTCAAGGACCACAGGATTACTTATGTTTCTCTGCAGCTGAGCAAAATCTCTCTGTTGGACAGGCGCAGGAGAGAGCTCAGATCTTTGGTTTCCACGGTGCAATGTATCCATGGAGGAGACAGGTGCCCCAGGCAATGATCAGGTGGATAAATATTGTTGGCCTAAAGGTCAGCTTGAGTAAGGTTCCCACCTATAAAGCCTGATGCTACTTACTACCACCACACTGGAAGTGGCTGTTAAATTTTGGAGAGGATACTCTTCAGCCCAGCTGCCAGTGCTTTCATGGGACAAGTGCTCAGCAGCTTCTGAATCTGACTTGATCCTTCAACACAGGGAGCCAATGGTCTCCCAAAGATGACTCCTTCAAAATATCAACAGCGAAGTGGATTTTGAAGTCTTCTGTTTAGAAGCAACATAAGAATGAGTAACACAAGAACAAAACTAAGCTTGCACTTTGACATGACCTGCTGGTTGACGTTTTTAGTTGCCCATACTTCACCTAAGATTCAAGCCTCTCCTTGTGGCAGCATTTATCATTCTGCTGTGAATCTGCTCAGAGTTCATGCCAGCTGATCTCCCTTTCATCTGTTCTGTAAGAAGCCTAAACCATCCTCTAAATCACTGCTGATAGGAATGCAAGTTTCCAAGCTATTATGGACAGTATTGTGTTGTGTTGCTTAGCACTAGTTATGGGCCACACAACATTTATCAGAGTACATGGCACCCAAAGAGTTAATAGTATCTTCGATGTGCACAAATTTAGCTCTGCTGAGCATACTGCTTGGCACAATACGCCATGGCTCCTTATGAAAGGAAGGGTGTCTGTAATTCACCTCAGCCTCGGTCAGAAAGGATTTGTTTCCCAGCAAAAAGACAGAGGCCAGAACTGTCTTCTCCTAGAGTCCTTACTATGCTCTCTATAAAAATGAAACAATCATCAGGTGACTTCATCAAAGCCAGAATTTAAGGAGGAAGTGGAAGAAGTCAGCAAAGTTGACTTAAGGACAACAGGAAGGACTAAACTCTGCCCTCACAAGACTCGAGAGCCAGGAGGTCCTAAGAGCCTGAATCAACAGCCGCTGTTGGAGAGGAGAAGAATTAACTCCATGTATAATGTAAGGCAGGTTTGCATTTTCCACCACTGTCAGACAGTGACAAAAAGTGTATTTTCAAGATGTGTTCACCAATGCTCTTTTCTAACTCCCATTTAGTGATTATAATTCTGAGGTCAACAGGAATTAACTAACACAGGGCAGAGTACAGCCCCTCTCTCCATTTTGCACTACAGCTTTTAAATAGGTTGGTAAGTATGATTTTGAAGCACCCTTTTGATGTTCAGATAGCCCAGAAACTGTAGTCCCGAGTAAAGACAAGTGTCGGAAAGTTTTGTTGTTGAAACTGCTCCCAACCAATTTCTATTTCCCCTTATGTATAAATCAGGATATTTTCTTCTTTCTCTCCATGGCACAAAGTGGTCATTATAGCTGGCAAATACAGTACCTACACTTAAAACTTTATAGGGTCATAGAAGGTAGTGTCCTCTCAGTCCAAATCTTGTTTTCTCCAGGATAACACAGGAATGCAGCTGTAGTTCAACTACTTGCCTTTAATTGTGAATGCAGGACATCAGTCTCCAGAGTGGAATTGTCAGCCCTGAACCTTCCCTCATGCCTGCCTTCGTTTAGTGGTGCTTTAAAAATGTATGCTTAAAAAGCAAAGCTGATTTGCCTAAGTTGGCAAAAGAAAGCCTCTTAATTAGCATTCAAATCAAAAGAGAGGGGAAAATGAAGGAAAAGCATAAAGTGATTTCACATTTCCAAGTTAATTTCCTGGACCTTTCCTCGACTACCNTTTTTTTTTTTTCCCTTGCACTACCAAGACAACAGCCCCTTTGGGCAAGGTGGACTGAAGAGTGCTGTCTGTAAAGCACTACAGTGAGACTGCCAGTTCATTTCACCCTGATGGCACTGATTTATACCAGTGCCTGGTCAAGGATTAAGCCTTCCATCAAATTTTAACAGCCCTTGTCCCTTTAACAGTCCAATTTCAAGCAGGAACCCTTCTTAGACCCTGGATATCTCTATGGTAACACAACAAGATCGTTTTGTTCTAGCTCACAGCGTTGTGTGCATATTGAAAAGCAGAGTTAAGATATTTTGAAGTGGAGAGCCCAGATCAGCCAATTCTGAAGCCTTGCAAGAAAAATGATTATGCAAATTAAACTCCTAAAGGTGAATGGCAATGAATGCTTTAAACAACAATACAGCTACGGTATGAGAAATGAGAGCAGCGGTCTCAGTAAGGCGCCTTGCTCAGCAGTACAAAACCCACTACACCAGTTGCCTTTCTTTTTGCTTATTTTAGCAAAGTGGTCTGGGACAGAACAGGTCACACTGACAAAAGCATTTCTGGGTTTTGTAGCTGTTTCTGCAGTACAACCAAGGCAGAGCATAGCCACTGCATGCAGAAATCAAGTCTCCAGGAATCATAACAGGGTACCCTTTACATTAAGAAAAAGGAAATAAAGATGTAGCAAGGAGAGCCCTGAGTTCAGGACCGGGCTAGTGGAGAGAGTAATTTAAAAGTCTGCTTCATTCCTGCCTTAGAGAAAAATTTCCCCTACTGCCAATTGACCTGTGCCAGTGATATCTCTCACTTGGTGGTTTCTCCAGACAACATCACAAAAGGAACCTGGTCTCATGGAGTACAGCAAGTTGGAAGGGCAGGAGAATGTTGCATGTCAGAGGTCTAAAGAAGTTATTATTTCTTCCATTCATTGTTTCTCTTTTATTTTTTCATGGCTATCACTCACCTGCTCGCCAGGCCAAGTGTTGGGTCCTTCCCTTGGGGTCACAACAACTCTGTGCGGTGCTACAGGCTTGGGGCAGAGTGGTTGGAAATCTGCCCAGTGGACAAAGACTGGGGAAGTGCTGATCAACAGCTGGCCATGAACATGAGCCAGCAGTGTGCCCAGATGGCCAAGAAAGCCAATGACATCTGGCTTGTATCAAAAACAGTGTGGCCAGTAGGAGCAGGGAAATTATTGACCCTCTATACTCAGTACTGGTGAGGCTGCACCTTGAATCCTGTGACCCTCAGGACAAGAAAGACAGTGAGGTGCTGGAGAGTGTCCAGAGAAGGGCAATGGAACTCGTAGAGAGTCTAGAGAGTAAGTCATATGAGGAGTAACTGAGGGACCTGGAGGTGTTTAGCCTGAAGAAAGGATGTTCAGTGGGGTGCCTTATCACTCTCTACAACTACCTGGGATGAGGTTGCAGCCAGATAGGGGTCAGTTTTTTCTCCCAGGCAACTAGAGACAGGATGAGAGGGCATAGTCTCTAGCTGTACCAAGGGAGGTTGAACATCAGGAAGAATATCTTCTCAAAAAGGATTGTCAAGTACTGGGATGTTCTGCCCAGGAAAGTGGTGAAGTCACCATCCCTGGAGGTGTTCTAGAAATGACTGCATGTGGCACTTTGTGCTGTGTTTAGTAGGCAATGTGGTGTTCAGACAAAGGCTGCACTCCATGATCCTGGAAGTCTTTTCCAACCTAAATGATTCTGTAATTCTGCTGAGTGCCACAGTTGCACTCAAATTCTTGCTTACAGACAATATGAAACAGGCCTTATATGCAAACACAGAAATTTACTGTAAGTGCAATTGAAATCATAACAGTCAAATCAGGAAATAGTATTTGTCTAGACTTAATTATTAGAGGTAAAAAAATAAAGACTATTATCTTGAAAAAGTCTGAGTAATAATATAGTCGAAATTGGTTTTCATGCTTCCTGGTAACATCTCATATTTCTCTTTGCAGGGAGGAACACAATACTCATATATTCATTCTACTCTTAAGATCTGTATGGAGCTGGATTTATAATATTTTTTTAGCTAAACTTTTTATTTCACTCCTCTTTCCTTGGTCTGCAAGTCTGAACTGCATCCATGTTTACTACATATGGAGAATTTCTACATATATCGATTTTTTTTTTTAAAATATGTGTTTTGTCCAGATCTCATGTCCACATTTCTTTATCTGATAACTAGTGATCTGTTTATACAGCTGGGGTCTAAACCTCTTTTCTCATCACCCCATACCTCTTCTCTGCACTTTGTACCTCCTTTCAAGGCCTCCATTACCACACCATGCTTGTATTTCCCTACCCTGCATCAGCACGAGGAGCAGGGACTAGGTGACCTCCTCTGAGGCTGTCTTTTGGAAAACAGGGTCTCCCAAAAGGATACAGAGTAGGAATAGTTGAGTGTTGGTCAGCCAGAGAGAGCATGTTCTGCTGGGGAAACACATAGTACTTCAAACCCAGTTGGAGAACTATAGAGAATCAGACTTTTAGGAAACGAATTGGATTTTTCAGTTCAGAATCAACTCAATTTAGCTAAATTAAGCCCTTAATAAAAAATTCACTTTTTTCTACATCTGCATGTTCTTCAAAGGCATGTGGACCAACCTATGGGGGGCTTCATTATCAGTGGGCCCTTGGGTGCAACTGGAATACGAATATGAAATAATTCTGAGGAGTTGTAGTTACTGCTCACAGTGCTATTCACTTTCCCTAGACACATCTGAAACTGAGTAGAGATTAGAACCAAGTTTGTCAGGAGTTTCTTCTTCACATTGCATCTTTTTTCAAGGGATTTCAGCTAAGGTTCTATATCTGGGCTTCTCAAATGAAGAAAAACTTTGAAAAGCTTCTTCTTAAGTTTTAGAATTAAAAGTAAGTATTCCCAGTATAAAGCTTTACCTCAATTTTCTTGATGATTTTCATATACATATATTGGAAAACAGGTGTCTTTTGCCCTATCCTTTCTCTTCTCTGTGTTGAAGAAGCCCAATTTCCTCAGCTTCTCCTTGTTTTAATGTGTGGTAGTGAATCAAAGCCTCTACATCACTGCAACAGTATTTGAGCTCAATCCAGTTTAATCAGTAGAGGATGACAGGAAGCTCATTCTGATAATAAGGCACAAGAACAAAAGCAAGTTTTCTCAGAGTAGCATCTGCACTAAACTTAAAGATTACATTGGTCAGAAAAGGTCCATACCAACATTTGAAAGATGATGTGAGTACTACTGAATTTGGGACTGGGTTCACAATTCCGTAGAAGGTTACATTTGGGTACCTCACATGGACTCCTGACCCTCTCCCTGATCATTCAAAGCAACTTTTTTCCCCCCATCTTTATCCTCCCCCATCTAATCAACTCCCAGTTTAAGATGGCACAGATTTCTTCTGAGTATAGAAATATCATCTCCAGTTACCACGGATACTGTTTTCTATAATGATTTCCAGGAGGCGTCATCTCCAACAACGAATCCTTTTCCCAAAAGAGAAAAAAGCAACTGGCTTTCTCTAGGAAATCAAAGAGCTACAAACTGGATTTTTCTGAGGCATCTCATAAAATGGATCTTGGTATTAGATAAAAGACAATCTCACTCATACCTGGATCCCAGAACCTACTCAGACAAACTACTGAATAGTAGCAGAATGAACTACTGTTGATCCTTACCTGTTAGCTCCATTCTCATTACTGACACTCTGCTAGTAAGAAAATCAGACTGTACAATAATGCATTCATGTTGTTTGATTGAAAGTTTAAAAGCTTCCACATTTGATTAAGTGAATGCAGCAAGTAACGTGCAATCAAGGGCCAAAATATGCCTTGGCCTGCAGCCCAATAAATGAATCCTTAAGGACCTGGCATCTCACTTCCAAACAAATATAGCTCTTTGCTCATTACCAATCCAATCTGAAATACTGGGGAAGGATACAGGAAAAAAAGACACCTGGCAGAGATGTTAAGTTAGTTTCCTGCATATTGATTTATGCAGTGATACTTCCTAAATCCCTAACAAGGGGAGCACAAGCTATGTGGTGAACAGCAGCCCCAAGGTGAGACACAGAGGTGCACAGCAGAGCTCCTACAACCATCTTGCAAATCTTACAGACAGACAAATGACAGCAAGGTCTTCAGTGCCAGGACAGCAGCATGGGGTTTTGACTGACATCCTCTTCACAGTCATTTGTCAGGGGGTCCATTCCCACAGTGTAAAGGGGCAGCAGTTCAGTTTAAGCCTGCTCTCCCTAGGCTATTTGTTGTTGAGAGATGGATTCTCAAAAGGGCAGCTAATGCCCTTATAGGAACCAGAACTTCCAGCCTAGCTAGCTTTCCTCATCACCTTGGTCATGCCTACTATAAGGCACAGTAACCTTCTCCTGTCTGGGAAGCACCTCTTCCTTTACAGGCAAATTCCCTCTCTCTTCTATAGTCCTATGTTAGAGTTTCAGCTCACCAGAAGGTCAGAATACATACATCCCTCATGAGCAAAACTCTGGTGACTCTGGCACCCAAAACCCATCATGTACAGAATCACTGGATATTCACCATTGCAATGCTTCTCCTGCCCGCTCAACTTATTTTGCCTTGGAATCAAACTTGGCCTCCCTGAAGGAATAACTGCAAAGACAGAAACTGGGACACTTATGAAAATAGTGAGGAAGTCACTAAGAATGAAAGCTTTAATAGTCCAATTATTTCACTAGTGAGTAGCACTGCCCTCCAAAATAGTCTCAACAATACTCAGGTGTGCTCTTCCTCTTTCACATTGTACCTTTATTTCTGTTTGTACAGCACAAAGCACACTATGGCTGACATTCAGTTATGGTATTCCTAGGCTCTACAGTTGTAGAAATAAAGAATGTGATATGCCTAATTGAAGGTGTGATCCAGGCTATAAATTATACAGTCCTGTCAAAACTAAATTAATCATGTACCTTTCACCAGCTCAGCTATACTCTACCCATTAATTCATCTTCACTGAGATGTATTCTAGTGTTACAAAAAACTCACCAGTTTCAAAGGCATTTCTCCCCAAACTATCCCCACTCAGGACAGACAAAATTCAGATTCAGCCTTGGGCAAGTGAAGCTTTTCTAGGCATAAAATCCCTGTATAACAAAAACCCTCTCATCTTTAATGCCTGATGGTCGTGGAGGGATAGAAATAGGAGCTTCATGCTATTAGGAAAGGGTAATTCCCAGATGCAGAAAGGGGACACATGCCCTGAAAAGACTTGAGATTTTAATGCTAATACTTTTTCTGCATAGAAATGCATCTGAGTAATTTTTAAATGGTTGCACAGTTAATTCCCTTTGAATTCTGCACAGTTGGATTCATTGAAATGGAGGTAACTTTGTTCACAATAGTAGTATTGTTGTAGTTGTGAACACTTTAGGCTGTAGCTTAGACAAGGCTTATAGGGAAAGAAATTAATTTTTATTAGATCAGCTAAGGGATAAAAAAATGTATCAGACAATCTCTTAGGCACTCAAAGCTGCCAAGATTAAAAAATAAAAAATCTCTGGATCTGAACACTAGGGAGCCAAGGAGGAGAAAACTCTTCCAAAAAACATTTTAAGCTTACTACATTATTTCAGTGAGGGTTTTTTCACCAGCAGTTGGCATGCAGTAGGCTAAAAAATTATCAGGGCTTCTTCAGGATGAACCACATAAACAAGTTGTACTTCAGGACACATTAGGAACAAGTCCCTTGTCAACTCATTCCAAAAAAAGCTTACCTGGCATGGAACTTGCTCCCATTCACATATCACACGACAATGAAGACTTTCTAGCTGACAGCAGGCACCGTCAGGTCACTGTTAGCTGAGAGAACAAATAGTTATATCCAAAGAAAACCTTTGTTGCCAGAGTTTTGGAAGTATTATGTACTGAAGAAGCTGGGAGAGAAGCTAAAGCAGCAGAATGTCACAGCTTCAGCTTGGAGCAACCCAGGATTACCAGCCCTAACTTCCACAGCAGTTGGAAAGTACATAACATAGACAATTTAATGTTTCTCAAAAAAAGAACAAGCTCAGCACACCCTTACCTTTGGAAGAAGCAAAGTGGGTTGCTTCTCAAGGACAGTAATGGCAGAAAGAGTAACACTTGTTACACAAACAATATGCCTTTAGGAGAAGAAGGCAAGAGGAGTTAACTTGGGAAGATCATGTATTAAGTGTACCCACAGGCAACCTGAGACAAAAGTTTTTTTGTCTCTTCCAAATGTAAGGTATTAGCAGTCTCTGCTAACTTTGTATCCCTTGGACTCTACAGGCATCTTAACACCACAAGGAGGGGAGGAAAACCTCTCACTGAAGATCACCTTTGAGCCAAACTAAACTCAAAGAGGCACACTGGAGACAGACAAAAGTAATGCCAAAAAGTCACCTCCCTCAGTGCTTTAGACATCAGAAGTTTTCAGGCTGACTGGGAAAGCACTGGCCCAACCTGGGGCTTAGACAGGCCTGAAACAGGCTAGTTCAGATCAGTCACCAGTGAGTGTCAGAGGCACAGTGAAACAAGGCAGAGAAGAGACCTCACCAGTACATCAATGGAGAAAGCACTCACCTCTCCTTTCCAGAAGCAGACAGTGTAGTAAAGTTTACCTGGGATGGAAGCACATCAGAACTCCACCACAAGAATCAAACCTTTCTTTTTTTGTCTTTTTTTCTTTCTTTCTTTTTTTTTTTTTTTTAATCCCTGCTTTTTAAGCAGACCCACTGACACCAGAGGATGATCCAACCCAATATCACAGTGGACTCTGTTTATATAATAACAACCATCAGCAACTGCAAAGGAAGACTTTTGAGGTACTGCTGCTTCTCTCTATTAACAGCATTTCCTCATTTAGCTCTCACAAGTTTCCTAGCAACATCCTTGCATGCACATTAGCACATAGATTTTACACAAGCACCTGTGGAATAGTTAGAGCTCAAAAACTTTGCTTTTATGTTGATTCGGAGGAGAAATCAATTTACTTCAAGAAGCAAACCCATTCAACGCAGCAAAGGCTATCAACATGCTTATGACATGGTTGTGAAACCAAGGAGCTCTTAGTGAAGGAAGAACCCACTGCATCTGATGTCATTATTGGTATTTTCCATGTAAGGAGCATCAGGTTATCCTCTCACTGCAGCTTTCAAAGAAGGCAAATGTCAATACACAGCATAATGCTCTGAATAACATATAAAAAACTCCGAGTAGCCAGACAGGCAAACATTGTATGAAGGGTCAACACATTTAATATGTCAAACTACCTGTGTGTCTAATATCTGCCTGTTCAGGCAGACAGATGGATGCTACCCTTTCTTCCTCACTGCCCAAGACAGTGGCTTTCTTGCCCACACCAGCTAGTCAATTGGTTCACCTTCCCCAGCCCCTTCTCAATGAATCCATTCTGAGGAAGGACTTATCCCAGTCTACCAAATGGGTTCAGACTTCACACTTCACACATCAACAGTGTCTACACACCACGCAGATGAGGATTTACCAAGTGCCCAGGGGAAAATCTCAGTAACTATTAGGAATGAGAAACTCATCTCTGTTAAATCTTACTTGCAGCACTGACACACAGAAAAATAACATCCCTGCTGGGGCAGGGCAGAAATAGTGCCAAGTTCCTCATATCATTAATGCACCTCCCAGGAGTAGCAGCAGCATTTACCTACCACATCTGTGAATAACACAGGGCTGCATAACTGGCTTGGACTGAAATCACTTGGAGGCTGCTAGGCAAACAAGGAGCATTTGGGACACCCTTGAAGGTGATCTGGAGGGCTTTGAGGTCACAATACTCCCAGTCCTCCTCATTCTGTGCTCCTATTTCCCTTCTCTATGCAGCAGTATGTTGAACTGCAATTTTCACTTGTCTGGAAAGTGATTTGGAGCACCCTTTGAAGCCCAAGTGTACCCTGCATCTTGTAGTGGGGAAGCTTCATGTAGTGGGGATGCATATGGTGTGAGAAAATTGCCTTGAGCTGAAGCGCACACTTTAGGGAGAGTGATTCGCTTTTGAGGCAAAGACAGCTTTGTCTTGCCTGCTACCCAAAAAGGGGTCATAAGAAACATTCTGATTTGCTGCTGCCTTTCAAATGGGCTATGCAGCCCTGGTAAAAGTTAATGCTAGCGTGTAGAGCTCCTTCAGACTTGGAGGGAGGCTGGTGCCTCACAGGACCGTACACAGCAGCAGGGAAGTGGTGGGAGCTGGAGCAAAGCCACTGCTGGGTAGTGTGCATCTCTCTGATTAATGCTCTCAGGCTGCCTGTTGACAAAAGCAGCAAGAGGATTTGTAATGCCTAAGCTTATCATCATCACGCTTCGAGAAAATCCGTCTCAAAGAAACAGTGTAAATAAGTAAAGTTTTACAAGTTAGTGGACTCATCTAATTGAGTAGCCCTTGTAAATTAATAACATTGAAGCAAATGTGCAAAGACTTTGCTGACTTTCTGGAAGATGTCTAATAAGGTTCAGGTTTACTCAAGTGCCCAAAGGAGCTGATCCCCAAACATTTTTGTAATTTGTTGAGACACTAATGATAGCTACTTCTAGTGGCTTATTCAAGTGCATTAGTACAAGGACAGGAGAACCATCAGTAGTTCTTCCCTCCAGACCCAGTCAGGTGCCAATTCTAACATTCCTACCATCTTGCAGTTCTAAAGTGAAGGAGGTTCAGTGGAAAAACCCTCTTTAGAGCTCTTTCAGAGCCCAAGTGGAAAGTTTCAGGGCTATCTGTGTGTGTCACTCTTCCTGCCTGAGGGTTCCGTGTCTCACAGACACTACATCCTTCCACCCTGAGCAAATGTATTTTATAGCTTAGCCCCAAAAGATAAAACATGAAAAATCGCTTGGTTTCCATTTCTCTTGCACTTTTTGCTTTGCTTTCCTCCATTCCAGCCATTAACAGTTTGGTTTCCCTGAGGAAAAGCTGTGGTTAGTGAATAATGTAGAGTGAATATACTTTTTTATTTCTTTGAATGAACTTTGTCTTTCTTTTTTCATGGACACCAATGGCAGTTCCCACTACTGTGTTCACTGTTTTAATCTATTAGGACACCCACAGTATTTTGACTTTATTTGACTTATTTTGACTTTAATGGTTGTGAAATTTCACATGGCTTCAGTCATGTTGCTCAGAGCTTGCCCACGCATAAAATTGTGCGGGGATAATATGCATCTGGTTGAAGGCACCCCCACCATCTCTCACACTCTGTGGGACTGAGAAAAGCTTATGATGATCCAAGTTAAGCCTGTAAGGAAATTATGAATTAAAAAGTAGATGTAAAACACTTTTATACTCACATGAGAGAGCGCAGGGAGAAGATTGTGCTGCTTTAGCTAACCCAGGGAAAGGCTGAGAGTGAGAAAGGCCTCAGGCAATGGAGAGGTGCCTTACCCCAGGTTCAGACATGCCAGTGGAAGAGCAGATGTACTTCAGCTTCCTTTCCCTGCGTATGGGAGAATGGAGCCTATGCAGCACTGCAGGCAGACCAGTTCCCAGGAATCTTCCAAATTCAAACCACAGAAAAAAAGGAACAGATTAGCTCAGAAATCAGGAGTGAGATCTCCAGTATCTGAAACAGGATGTGCGATTTGTGTGATCAACACTGGAGAAATATATTCCTTTTACACCACTGGAAGCCAAATTTACTTCTGAGCTTCTCAAGCTAGAAACATCATGCCATGGCAAGGTCTTGTTCTTAACATTTAAATGCAAGTAATATCTCTTTGGCAAGTAAGTGCCTATATGGCAGAACAAAGAGATTCTTTTGCCAATCATCAAGCAGAAGTGAAATTTTTGTTGCTTGCAATCCCCAAGACAGCACAAAAAAACACTCCTGAACTTTGGGCAATATTTAAGTGTCAAAGTCAGTTCTCTGCAAGGGCAATGCTATTCCAGGCCTGTGGCATCTGCAGGCTTACAGGATGATGTGCCACAGGAGAGCACAGAGGAGATGTTCATACAGGGGGAAATACACATTTACAATGCATCCATATTGTGCAGCTGCACTGGGTATTATTAGACTAGCTTCTCATTTTATTAAATCAGATCACTGCAGAAAGAAAAGAGATCAGATGCGATGGTCTAATGAAATATCAAAATATGAAGGTTCCTAGCTTTAAGGAAAAAAACTCAAACATGACAGCTGCTGATAAATCCCACAGAATTGATTGCTATATGGAAACATTCAACTCAATAGATATAAAGGTGAAGGAAATGGTGAGAAACAGCTGCTAAAGGTGCACATAAATAGAATAAAAGAAGATGAAGCAAGTCAGTAGTGCTTCTCTCTTCACTGAGTAGCTCAGTAAAGCGCCAGAGCTCCTCACAGTCAAATCCCAGGGTTGTTCTAACTCTCACGAAAGCCCAGCCATGCCAGTTGCTGCTGGTTAGGGCTGCTGTTTGCCTTGTTTGGGGAATAGTTCTTTGCTGTCCCCTCAGTGGATCTCAGTGCAAGGGGATTGTGGTAAAAGCAGGTGACACAAGTCAGATCCTCCTGCTCACAGCCATCCAGTCCCCCACAGCCCCTGCAAGGAAAGCAAATCAAACATCTCCAGGAAAGTGAGGCACCTCACTTCCCCAGTTTTTATGCTACCAGCTGGTCTAATTTCTCTTGGCATTTCTTCCGTAACAACTGCAATGTGTCAGGATTAATTAAGCCAAGCAGTGGGCAAGTCTCAAAGGAGAACACACATCTGCCATGACCTGCCCCCACCTAAAAGCCAAGGACTCTTTCCTGCCATAGGGATGGAAGGGAAAAGGGAAAAGGAAGCAGAAATGGTGAGGCATCTTCTAGTGGAAGGAGCATAATCAGCAGCCTTGAACTGTCAGACAAACACCAAATACAGCACTCCAGCCTCAGAGTAAGCATCTTGTGCCTCATTATTTAGCACTTCAGATAGACCTCAAGTAGATTTTGCAACCTGTGCATTAGAGGTCTAGCAGGCAATTAAGGCTACTTCTCCCCAAAACTGAGCACGGGACAGAGCTTATTGGAAGATTGTCAACAAGAGGGTCAGAGATCAATGTGTGTCTGTGGTCTGGGGACAGGGCTGACCCTTCATTCATAGCCCAGATGGTGCCTTAGCAGTGAGGAGCACAGTTATGCTTCCCAACTGCAGGCTGGAAAGCAGATCCCCAATACAACTAACAACCAACACACTTCGTAATGACAACGCCAGGGCACAGTATCTGCTTTTTGTGAAGTCAGCTCTCTGTTCTGATTGTGGCCAGAAGAGAGGTTTGCACCAGAGCATGTGCAGTGATAAAGGATGCCCATACCTCCAGATAGGTGCAATAGCCAAGCAGTGGCACAGTATCCACCCATTTACCAGGGGCCCTTTTTCTAGTTGGAAAGTGAGACACTGATTAGCCCCTCAGCTTAGTGGATCTTGGTGGTAGTCATCATAGTCATTTACACCAGAAGATGAAAGTTGGAAATGCTGAGATATTCACACTTCCCCTTCTTCTTCTTAGTTTCTTCTTTCAATTCCAGCCCTGCTTCCATGTCTTTCATACTTCCAACAGTTGGATGAGTAGCAGTAGATAGTCTGTGCTTTCAGTTCAGCATTAATTCACACAAGCTGAGCTCTGTCACTCTCACCAAGCAGCAGGTGGGTCAGGAATAAGAGAAATTCCCACAATTATCATAATGTTTTAAGACAGGAAAGGTACATTTTAGTAATAAAAAGAAGCTGTCTCAGTAAGTGGCACTACATGTAAGAGATGTCATAACAACCTGTACAGACATAATTGCCTAAATACTAGTGATTGATTATCAAAAATCCTGATCCATGAATCAGCCTTTTGCTCAACTCCATGTGATGCTGTTGCATGTCAGTGTCTGGATAACTGCAGAAATGCTTCATTGAATGTCTTCTAATTTTAGCAAAGATTTACACTTGACTAAAATATTTCAATGACAGTGCATTTATTATTACGCTTTCAAAATTAATCCTCCCATCACAGACCACCAAGAGAGATTGCTGCATAACCAGGGAGGCCAACTACTAGACATAAAGAAAAAGAATGCATTGCAAAACCTGTAACTTACTAGTTAAAATTGTTTATTAATAACTTCGAGACAATCCACTGGGATAGAAACAGGATTGAGACACAATTCATGCCCAGGAAAAAAAAAATAAAGAAAAAATATATAAAAATAAAAACGGGTGTTTCATAAGCACTGTGCCGTTGGGCCCACTTTACTAGGTAGTAATACCAGAACAACAATCTCTAACCTGTGTTGTATGGATGTTACAATACAGGGTGTTAAAGGGCTTGACCTTATTTGATACATTCTGCATTCTTCAAGTACTAAGACAAACTCTCAGATGAGATACCCAGCCATATTTCTGCTCCCTTTCTATCAAAATAAGCATAGCTGTTTGGTAGAAGATACTCCAGTCAAGCTAGGCTGAGTATAGAAGAGGATGGAGACTGCTTAATGGTCAGTAGTTTTTTCCTGCACGTGGTGTTCTTGCAAACATCTAGAGCTGTGGATTTGCTCTCTGACACAAGCCTGAAGTACAGTGGTCTACATATTATGAATAGAGATACTATAACAGTGCATGAAACTGTATATTCCAGTAAATCTCTTGTGCTCAGACATCTCTAGATATACCTGGATCACAAAATTCAAGCCTGACTTGAAATCTAAGTCCTTCCTTGCCCCACTGCTGATGAAGAGCTCCACCTCTGTCAGGGTTCATAATGAAGAGGCACTATATCTCCAGAGACATGGCATATAATTCTCAAGGTCACTATTTGTCCTTAGGCATACTCCATCTGCATCCACATCCCACAGCTTACTGCACTTTAAGCCTGTCCACATGGTAAGTGGTTTTCTAATACCAGCCATAATTTTGCACCCAGTTGGCATGTGGAAGGCTATATTAAGCCTAGACGATTAATGCTGTCTTTGCTGAGAAGCAAGGAAATAGTCTCTGTGCTATTATACACTGCCAGCTTTCCCAAACACTTCAGGCAACTAATTCTGAGGACTTTTTGACTGAATTGACATAAAATACATCCTTCCCCTCTTGTTGCTTTTTAAATGCTTTAGGTTAATTTTATACTGCAGTCTCAGAGGTCATTGGCAAGAGCATGTTCTGCCTGCCACCAGGCACTTAAGAAAATTTATGAAGACATTCAGGTTCCATTTGTTCTGGTCATCCTCGGTGGGCTTACACATCAGCATAATGTATATAAACACTGAATTATTGTTTGTCATCAGAAGTCCCCTGTGTCTGTCCATGGGAAGCTGTTTTGGAATAGATATCACGGTTACTGCCTTCAATAGATACAGAAAGACAATATGGACATCAGTAGATGTGAAACTGGAAAGAGGCCACCTGGAAAGAACTACGAAAGTTCTAGGAAATCCATCAGAGCAAAGTCATGAAAAGAAGTAATTTATAAGATAGACACTGCAGGTGAAACATTTAAGAGAAAGACATTTTTATATGCATTTATATATTTTTGACTTCTGGGACTGAATGTTTTGTGAACATAT
Organism: Formicarius rufipectus; assembly: GCA_013399695.1. Taxonomy (NCBI): domain Eukaryota; kingdom Metazoa; phylum Chordata; class Aves; order Passeriformes; family Formicariidae; genus Formicarius; species Formicarius rufipectus. The sequence continues at coordinate 691,536 of VXAU01001197.1, read as the reverse complement.
CCTTCAGAAGACATTCCTATTCAGGACTTACTTTTCAGATATTTTCTACATCCTTATAATGTGAAATAAAGTGGAAGGACCAGTCTTAAATACAAAGTGATTCCCAGGGAATTGGACATTATGCTTTGGCATCCACCTTTTGCAGGTTCTTACTATTGTTATTGACTGACACAGTGCATAACAAGGTGTGGTTTGTAGCTCAGGGCTGAGACAAACTGCATGCACTTGAACTTTGTGTGAGATGTGACTGTCTGCAGTATGGATTCCCACATGTGAATCTGGAACTCACATGTTGACTTACAGTCAACAGAAAATGAGTTAATGCAGGCTGCAGACTCTGGAGAGCCATGTAGCTGATCAACTGTGTCTGCACTGACTGAATCTCTGCTGACTGCAATGTCACACCTTTCCACATACTACACATGGGCAATGCAGTTGGATGTAAATCTTGCTGTCTGTAAGAAGTTTTGGGAATTCACTCACTGCCAGATCCTAAGGTGAAACATGCTTCAGTGACTCCACGTCCAGTTGGCCTTGCCTTATCATTGTGTTCTGGTTTTGATTGTAGATTGCTCTGACTAACATTAGGTATCTGCCTTCAAAGTATCAACTGCAAACACATGTCCTGATATCAAATATGTAGGTTATTCTTTTGCAGACTCAGGTTGCCTTATAACATCATAATCAGTGAGACTTTAATTTCTCTGACTCACGTCATTCAGGTACTGGGGCTTCAGCAATTTTGAACAAAAATCAGTCGGAGACCAATCAATCAGACCATTGATGTCTATGCACAAAATGAGATGTTGCTCAACTGCAAAATTTTGACATCCACTGAACAGGAGACACAGTGGTATGGAAGTGAGAACCGAATGTTTAAACTCCCCACTGTAGATACATCGTCTCAGCAGCATTTCCCCTTTCCAGAGAGGTGCCATCTCTTAACCAATAAACACTTTCCGTATGGACACTGCATTTTGCTGGCTGTCTTCCTGTGAGATTTGTGAATAGGCAGTTCTAGCGGTCCAAGCTTCTCACTTGGAACAGAGAGGGTGTTGATAAAAGCAGCTTTCAAATCAGTTCAATTCCTCTTGGATCAAATGATATTTGGGAGACAGAAGACCTTCTGTTACATCAGTCAGAACAAAGTTATCTGTTTTACTGTGGTTTACGATGTCAGTGCAGTCATGTGCAGAACACAACCAACAAAACCACTGCTGTCATGCACCACAATTTCAACAGGAATACTAGAATCTGTGTTAGTTCCTTGGCACATGACTTTCAGAAGGGCAAATGAATAGGGTATTTAAATCTTATCTCTCCACATCTGTTCCTAAGTTTATTTTTAATTATGGAGAGAGCTAGCAACATACTTTCTACAGCACCCAAATGACTAAATTTTACAGTACTGGACAATGCAATCTCTGATAATGCTAAGTTGCCCATACAGGAAATAAGAAGAGGGCAGTAAGGATATTCTCTAGATACTCAAGACATCCTAACATCAAAAGTAATCATGTACTCAGTCTTTCTCACTCCTGAAATATTCTGAACTGGCAAAGAAGTCCAGGGCCCAATCCTCCTGTCTTGCTAGATTGCAGGACCAACTTCTCAGCTCAAGAGCTTACTGGCAGGACCTCCTGGGGGATCATGTATTTCATGTCTGGAGACTATTGCCTTCACCAGTCTCATAAATAACACAATAGAAACTTGAATATGACAGATTGCTTTTTTTTTTTCTTTTGGGGGAGGGGCCATAAAATCACACACAATTCCATGATTCATATGAATGCAGAGCAGCCATTTGCCTTGTAAGACAGATGAACATTATGGAGATCTTTTCTTGCATATTGTTGGAAAGCTGAAAGGCAGTCTGCTACAAAATCGATATTAAGGTTTTGGCAAAGAGGGAGAAAATAATCTGTCTTCCATATCCTGACTGGATAAGGCAATATATTGACAAGGTGAATAACAACAATGCAACACTGGAATAGTTGTTCAGTTTGGGGGTGTAAATCCTCAGCCACTCAGACGCTTTGGGAAGAAGTTATATAGCTGGCAGGAAGGATGTTGGTGAAGCTGTTCCTACCTTTTTGAGGGGGATTAATTAGGATAACTTCTCATAATCTGTTAACACCTACAGTTCGGGAAAAACGACAGTATCTGGTCAGGACCAAAGCTCCACAGGCAGGCATCATTAGGCTAGGCCAGATAGGCTAGTGGGTGCATTAGTATGAGACCCTCAGACTATGCTCTACTGTTTTCTGTGTTCTAAAATATCTGCTGGAGACAATAGGAGTCCAGATATGTAGAAAAACATGACTGGTCCTTTATATTCAAAAAGTGAGATGCTCCTAAGATTTGGGCAGAAAAGAGCTCTCTGCTCGTGCAAAGACATTGCAAAACTTCACTTGAGTTACTTGATGCAAAATATCTCTGCTCGTTTGTGCTGGAGCTGCTAAATTAAGTGTGCTACTTTCTATAAATCCTTCCTGTTGTCAGTGGGTTGCCTCTTACTTATGGCCATTGTCCCTTTTGCTGTTACCAAGGAAAGAAACATAGCAGAGAGCTTTTGTTTAATGAACCATCACATTTAAACATCATTTGTCTCAGTTGTTTTCCTTTTCTCATCTACCTTTGCTCATTAAACTCCACCCTGCTTGGTTGCTAACAGCATAATCATGGGGAGCAATAGCATCACGAGATTCCTTGCACCAGTGTGATGTTGCTACCCCTGCTGCTCTTCCCCTATTCACCAGCTCTGGTGGGGCTGTGCTTGCCTAGCATTACAGCCAGGGTAGCAGCAGCCTCAGAGCCAGTTTACTCCGGCTGAAGGCTGAACAGCTGGAAATGTGCTTCCCCATATGGAGCAGGGTTTCGGATGGATTTTCTTGGTGCCTGTGACGTTCACCTTGTCCTTTTGCACGTCTGTCACAGCCAGTTGCCAGGCCCTTGTCTCTGCAGTGGGGCAAGGAAAAGGGCCATCAGTCTGTTCTGTACAGATGGCACATAGCTGTGGCAACACTCAGTGGGGACAGGGGGGAAAAGTGAAGAGTGGTGTTTGTGCTCCTCTGCAGAGATGCTGCAGGACATCCTCCAGCTCCTGTGCGTCCTTCACTGTCCAGGAACTACAGCTGTCCTAAGCCCAGCAACCTAAGCCAAGAAAGCATGGGAAGGAACAGCCTCTCTAACAGGGTAAGGCTTTGGGATAAAGGAGCTGCTCACTCCAGTTACTTTATGACTGCAGATCCTAGCCAGAGCCAAAGGAAGCAAAGGCAGATGTGTTTTCCAGAGTTCTCATGTTTGTGGGCATACTCGAATAAGAGCCAAAAAATTACCCTTGCATCCCCAAACCTCTTGCTGAGTCAGTTTTAGGGAGGAAGGATACACCCATTGACTCTTACCATGACTAATTTTTGTTATGAAGAACTATAACGAAAACTCCAAGTCAGCATCTATTATATAGTTCTTGGCTTATGCTGGACATCTCAGCTTCCAGCACAGGGGCATTCAGATCCTGATGGATGGCATTTTGTACCTGTGAGGGCAGTGCTAGGACCAGGAAGCTGCAGCAGCACCCTACAGTACCTGTTCCTTGTCATGTTACCTGAGTGAAAGAACACGTGATGAGTTCAGACTGAAGTTAACAGCAGCTAAGTCCAGGCATCGGTGGTGGGAGATGACAGTTGTGGAGCTGTCACTCTTCTGGCTCATGGGCAAACAGCCGAGTATGGAATAACCATGAGTGAGACAGAGACTCTATAATGCCAACAAAGGTCTTGTTAATCCTGTTAGGAATGTAGGTCCTCAAAGGAAGTGGCCAAGTCCTCCTATCTGCACTGCCATTATCTGGCTCTGTTATGTTTCTCACCTATACCAACCAGATTGAGGTTTGCATGGGATCTCATCAGAGGATAAACCCAAGCCCCTAAGTTCAGTAAAACAGGGAAGACTGGACACAAGGTAAACATTTCTGAGAACATATTGTAGGGCCAAATCCCTGTAGAGATGGTAGTTTGAAGCTTCCTCAAAGACCATTAGGAACACTCAGTAGACACTATGACCTCTCACCAGTGGGGAGAGGTCAGCCTCAAATAAAGTCCATCTTCTCATTTGCAAGTTGTTCAACCTTCATATGAGCTGAAGGCAACCAGGTCAAAAGATATGCATGCATTTGGATATACCCACTCCTTGCTAAGCCACTGTGAGGCAATTCTGCCGGGACCTGTGGGTAACCCTGAGCACCTTTTCTTGGGCTTAACTGGCCACTACAACTACCAAGCTCACAAGGAAAAGCATTCCCCTGGCAGAATGAAGAACCAAGCAGCAGCACTTTTTAATGGGTGGCAAGTATGCTTCTTTGTCACTACCCAAACAACCCTACATATGCATGCACACATAATGCTGAGCCCATATTTCCCAATCAGACAGGCTGTGGCTAATTTCTGCAGAGATCAGCTCCAGAAAGTCAGAGCTGAACATCTACTTCTCCAAGGCTTAACCCAGTGAGCACTGTGAGTGGGGCAACACTACTCCAAGTCTTACAGAGGGGCAGAAGAGCTGCAACTCCTCCAGACTCACTAGATGTTCCTTCATATCTCCTTTTTTCACCCACCCATTTTGGAAAACATTCTTTCAGCCTTGTTAATTATTCTGTGTACGTTTCCTTCACAGGGAAAAATGACACTTCCATAATATCATATCAGACACTGTCACAGAAGACCTAATTCCTCTTTTATGAAGGGCTTGATCCAGAGCCAGGGAAGTCTCTTCTGCTCCTCTTTGATTCTTGTTGTCCAGATCCAACTTATTCTTTTAACGCTAAGCTCTTTATTCAGCAATACCTCCTAGATTTTGTCACTGCAAGAAAATTTTACCAGTGTAAACTAGGTTATGAGATTGAAAACTAGTTTTACTGGTGAATATATGGATAGAAATTCCTTCCCTCCTTTGTTTTAGTGATGTTTTGGAAGAGGCTTAAATTAAACCAAAAAGTCATTTATTTTCAAAGAATGCCTGCAGGGGACATAAACCAATAGTGCCTTAATTATGCCTGTATGCTCATTTTGATTGCTTTAATGTTTCTAATTACAGTGTTAACACTTCTCCTATTTGACAAGCTGGGAAGACAATTTGGCTCAAGCAAGGAAGTTGGACCATGGGTTATGGGAGATGTACATCACCTCCCAAAACGGCTGGATCCTGCCAGCTTGGAAAGAAAGGATGCTCTCATTGGCATTCTGTTATTCCAGCCTATTCTTCCACTGGGGCACTGATTGGTAGCATTTTCAATGACAATGCAGTGGCAATGAAAATGCTGCTATTGCCACTTTTGGCAAGAAAACTTTGCGGACATACGCAGAGTCATAGAAAACAAAGGTGAAAGAAACTGCAAAGAATGATGTCTCCTTTCCTTGTGGGAGAAGACGAGATCCAAACATCTCTGCAGGCAGAAGGCCCCGAGCCATTTATTCTTGTGCTTAATTACTGTACCATTAGTAAAGGCTTCTTAATGTCTAACGAGATCTTCCTTCTGTTTAAGCCAATTACATATTGTCCTATCCCTCAGGAGACACAGCACTGATTATTACTTCAAAGCACGTTAAGGCCAATTCAAATTTAACAGCAAATGCTGGATTGTGAGAGAGGTATCTAAAGACTGATACTTACACATATTTGGATGGAAGCCATAGCCTGGACAATTGTAAGAGGTCTCCACAGACAGTAGAAATGCTAAAAAACTTCACTACAGAAAATTTTAATCCAATTTGCTTAGGTGGAAGAGGATGGGAGCTTTTAGCTAATGCTTGCGAAGATGAGTTTCTCTTACATCCAGAAGAATGTTGATTCAGATCCCTTAATAACATGGCCTGAACTATAATTTAATTGATAAGAAATAGATTATATTTATATCTTAGTAAATTTAACCTAAGTACTGGAAGGGCTTCAAGCTCCAAGACTTCAGGTCCCAAGGTTTCAACACATCCTCATAGCCAGACAGAGGTTCTGTCACCATGCTATTCACTGCTGAGCCAAGATAGCCCATCTAAGACAGAAACAAGGGCAAGGGAAAGGAAAAAAATACAGAAGTTAACAGAGTAATGCTTCAGATAAGTGTATCACTCTCTTTGTAATCAGTTCCACCCCATTTTTAGTTTCAGATTCAGAGACACGCACACACCCTGTGTGCACTCAGGTCCAAAAATAGAAACCTTTATATTTCCCACCAAAACCACTCAACTCATATCTTTAAAGGTAAGTGCGCCAGCTCCTCTGGAGTCAGCGTTGTCTTTTCCTGGTTAGTCCTCTAATGTCCTCTTTGACTACATCCCAGAAAGGGTGCCAGTATCCATCCTGGCCGCTTCCACCCACCATCTTAGATCATACCTTTGTAGCATCTGGTTCCCTGTGCTCCCAGATGAACACATCAGGTCTGATTTCTGTAGGCACCATGACCACTCCTGCTTTTGAAGAGAACAGTAGTTATTCAGAGTGAGGTGGAGCATGGCCCTGCCCAAGTCCTGCTGATTAGAACATTATGAAAGTCAAAGTAAATTACCAAAGATGTGAAATGAGCACCCATGATTTAAAGCATGTTAAGCTTTGCATGGGTATTTTGGGATAAAGTGACCTTGCTTTGCTTTTGTTGAATTTTCACCATAGTGAACCAAGTTCATTTTCCTTCTGTTTTGGAGCCCCCATACAGAGGTTTAATGCACTTTGTCTGCTGCACTTTAACTCACACCTCACATTAATTTTTCTTAACTCCCCATGTAAACAAGCCCCCAGAGGACAGGATTTTTGCTCTCTCTTGTGACAGTTCACTTCGTCACAAAGTGAAATGTGTTGGAGAAAACTATTAGCAATGAATTTTCCCTCAGCTGTGCCTGCAGTTACATTTTAGTTGTGAATTGCTGCAGAACTTCTCTGTCTAAGCTTCTCTATTTTTTCCTCTTCCAAAACCCTATACTAGATCAGCTTATGATTAGTAAAGCAGCATTCCTCTACCAAGCAGATAGGGAACTGCTGGTCTACTCTACAGGTGAGGTACAGAGGTGATCCAGGGAGATTAACTGCTGGGCTAAGGATCACAGTCTACATCGGAACATAGAAATCATCTAAACCCAGACCTCTTTTGCCTCAGAAATGTCTTTTCTCCTGCTCTCAGTGGATTTTTCCTCATTAAAAACAGTCAATGAGGTTCTTCAACCCTCAGGATCATGCCAGTTGTGTGGGAAAGGAAAAAGTAAAAATTACTGCCATCTGCATGACTTATATCCAGGGACAAAACTTTCACCCTCCCTCCCTTTTCTTCCATCCATCCTCTTTTACTTAAGAGCAGTAGGAGAGCTTCACATTAAGATACTGAACCCATCACAGTTGGAACAAATAAAGCCAGAGTGAAAAGGGAGGTGATGGAGGCTGAGACAATGTATTTTTAGTCATTTTGATGAATTATGGAGATGCGAAGTTGATAATTTATTGAAGAAGGGAAACGGGGGACTCTATGTAAATGTTTTCAGATGAATAATTAATGTGCCTTTCTAGCATCAGGGGGTCTTTAATTAAAGTCTCTGTTAAACAACGGAAGGCAGACGGGCCCAGCTCCTTGCAGCAGCTAATTGCACCTTTCCCATGTACAGCTACAATTCAGAGACAAAGCATCATTTGCATCAATAAAGGACAGATCCTACCTAGGATGAGTGGTGGGAGACTGTGGAGGCCAGCTGAGTGACCCCGGGGCTTAGGTGACCTGCATCACACTCTAAATCAGCCTGGCATATGGGCCAAATGAGGAGGTGTGGGTAAGCAAGGATGGAGGGGGTACTCTGGCCACGAAAATCTTCGAGGAATGCAGAAAGCCACTCATAACCATCTGTAGATTACAGCCTATTCAAGAGGGACCTACTGACAGGTTTATCCAGAGTTTTGCTAAGACTTCATGATACATTTGCCTTCCAAAATCCTGTTCAGTACCATGCCTGCTTCCCTGATTCAATGTAAGAGATGGGTTCACGGCAGAGGGGAGCACAGCAATAAGTCATTCACAGGGTGAAGAAAAAAAGCAAACTTGACTCTTCCCCCTACCCAGCTGCTATCCTTAACCCCAGCATCCTCCCTACACACATATTCCTCAGGTGAACATCACACCTGGACTCTTCCTTCCTTCAGGGGTTTCACAGGTGATGGAGAGAGGACCAGAAGGTTCATTGTGGACTTCAGTCAGAACACAGCATCCCCTCCTTTTCATGCCATGTGAGACCAAACTCAAACATTCTCTCTTACGAGGACTGGGCTTCCCAAAAGGTCTGTGCTGATTTCCCAAGAGAATGTAGAAAATGCAGAATGTAGAATGTTTCAGGAACTAGAATGGGACAATTAAGGAAAGCCAGAATTTCTGCCCCAGTTAACACTGCTGAGGAACTTCCAGTATAACTCCAAACTTATTTAAATACCATGAGAACAGCAGGTACGTTTCCAAACAGGGAACGAAGTCTTATTTTTCTTGAGAATGTTGTCTAAATTAGACACAGATTAATTAGTTTTGACACCTTGGCAAAGAAACAGTATCTCACTTTTTTTTTCATTCATCCTTAACACCACTAACATCCATGGTAACATTATAAGGTACGGGAACAAGAAAGAGACAGCTGAAACTTCATTTTTAATAGAAAGGGTTAAATCTAAGGTAGGATTAGCAGGCTCCCAAAGCAAATATTTACAAACACAGAAGCTAAGGATATTTCTTTCCTGAATTGCCAAAGACTGGGCTAAAGTAGACCTCAAGGGGTTACCTAGTCTGTGCCAGTCATCTATGAAAGAGGTTTGCTTAACCTGCTACAGGTATCTCCACACCTTTTGAAGCCATATTTGAGGCGCTCCCTTCTGGCACTGAGCACGGAGACAAACCGAAGAATACCTCCGCAAAAAAAGGTCTCTGTGATTTCCAGGAACACCTCAGTTTTCGGGAAAGCACTCCATCTTTTGGATTGAGAGCATGTGTTTTCTGTTTGCCCACATCAATGCCCTTGACGAGTCTGTCATGTGCCTGAGAGCTCAGCGAAGGTTTGACGCTGTGCTTTGTGGGGGCCAGCGCTGCCAGAAGGTCTTCGGAGGACTATGCACCCGGAGCTCCTACGAGCAGCTACGAGGCTCTGCTGCTCTCTGCTGGGAAATGCGGGCAGAGCCCGAGCAAGAGGCCGTCCTGACGGAAGAGCGGGATTTACCAGCACGCTCTGGCATGGTCTCTGAACCAAAACACTTCAGAACCACCTGTAGAAAAGCAGACCCCTGGGTGCAGTCTCCTCCTCAATGTCACTATCCGAAGGGGACCCTCACCAAAGGCTGTTGGTGCAGGAGCAATATGAGTGCAAGTCAGCAGCTGTAGTCACCTCTGTTCCCCTTGCACCCCAACCCTCTCTACCTCATGCAGGAGACGGCTTCCTCCACTCTGTTGCACTTACACCTGCTCTCCTCCCAGTCTGTAACGTGGTTACTTTCTCAAAAACCCTATAGACAGAGGGCAGAGTAACCACCTCACCATACAGATAAGAAACCAACGTGCAGGGCAACTGCATGATCCACCCAGAGTCATTAGTCAGCACATGGATTCACAGAGATGTCTCTCCAAGGACCCCAAAGCCTCTTTCCCACAGCCTATTTGTTTGAGTTTTTTAATCATTGCTCCATGCCACAAAACTACTCTTTGCTTACCAGGCCTCAGGAAGGCTTTAACCACATCTGTCTGCAACTGAGCAAAATCACAGGTGTTGTAGAGTCTTGGGGTCACAGAGCAAGGAAACAGCAAGGCCAAGGCCACAGAAATTGATTGGGCTGATGCAGCCTCATGGACTGTGCAGCAGGTGAGGTCATTGCTCCAGCCAGCAACCTCAGCCTGGGCCTCAACAGCAGCTCCTGCACAAAGGAAGGGAACAAATTCCCCAGTCTGGTGCAGACCAAGGCACTCTGCCCCTTTAAGCAGTGACATTTAATTTCCTAATATGTTTCCTCTCACGCATCTTGTTATGAGTTTAAAGTCACAGATGAAGTGACAGAAGTTTAAGATGGGCATTTTCAGGATTTGGCTAGTATATATGTATATTTACAGCTCGATAAAATAAGAAGAAATATTCAAAGTAAACAGACTGTGGAAAGTGATTTCTTCCAGCTCTCCACTGCAGACTTGCAAGAAACCAATCAAAGAGGCTCAGGAGTGGTTTGAGTGTAATTTATTAACCCAAAAGGGTCCGCATTGTTAACCAACATTATTTATAGTGAACAGCCCGACCATCTCTACTGAACAACTGTGTGATACTGCAGGGACAAATGAAATGAGTTACCACAGAGATAGGACAAAACCAGCAGCAGGTCTTTGTTACAGCTGTTAGAAAAAGCATCCCCAGGAGACAGACACTGAATCTCTAATGGCTATCTTATTTCTCTGACAATTTATTTAAGTTTTAACTTAACAGCAGGAATGATAGCCACAGTTACACAGTGACTTCCAATAAAGGACCGTATTGCTGATCTGCAGCTGGTGTTTTCTTATTTATTTGAAAGTCTTTAAGTTCCAGACTTAGCATATGGTGCCATATAAATAATGATATAATAATATGTTTTTGCTTTCCATGTGCCTGAGTAGAAAAAAGCCATGTGATTTATCTTACATGAGCATTGCATTTAAGGCATTATTTTGCTCAGAATTTTTAATGCATTTAAAATGCATCTTCTGCTTTTCGTAATCTGTTCTTTTGAAAGAATAAACAGAGCAGTGATGTTTATTTAATAGAGTCATTCATCTTATTTCCTTGTGCAAAATCCTAGCTTTCCAGCCCCAGCAGCCAAATCCCTGCAGTAGGCAGTGGGGTTAGAAATGGAAAGATCTGCAGTTTACCAATGAGGCACAGATGAAAGGAACACATGAGGCTTGAGATTTACCCACAGCATGACACTATTTGAAGCCAGCAGGCAGCTGAGAACAGCTTAGTCCTGTCCAGTAAATGATAGAGAGGAGAAACCCATGGGAGAAGTTCTGTAGGGAGTCATGCTGTGGAGAACACAGCACTGGGTGCCTCAGCACACAACTACCCATACACACAACTGATATCAAGATGCCTCTTTCAGATAAAGCTGAAACGGTGGTTACCAGAGCAAATAGCATCCCCATGGAGTATGACAGGGATGTAACTGTTCACAGCTTTCCTTTCAGACCCTCGATAAACTAGCTCTATGAGCATTACAACTGCGGAAACACCTAGCTGCAGGGCATGGAAGATCTATTAACTCACAACTCAACTATTTCTGGATGTTGCTATCTTAAGTTTCTAGTATGGCTGGCTGCAAAACCTCATCAAGCAAAAACTTCTTGACAGCTACAAGAGCCTTCACAGCTATAAGTGTTGCAAATGTGGGTTTATACCTGCACAGGTCATTGCAGAATAATCAGAGTACTTCTAAGGGGCGTATAAGACAAACCAGTGAATATCCTACCTGCAAACACAAGCCTGCTCCATTGGTCCACAACTACTAGAGGAAATATGGCAGGGTCCACAAATCAAAGACTGACAACTCCAAGCACCAGCAGTACACTGTACCCTCTCCCATCATGTGAGGATGGGATAATCAGTGGAGATTGAAGGAGTCAGATCCTGAAATCTCCCTGAAAGTCCACCCACCCAACTGCCTAAGACCCTTCAATGAATTTACCAGCTTTACCCAGAATCTTTTAAGATCTTTCCAAGTGAACATCGACAAAAAAACCCCTTCAGACTCAAAAATCCAGCAGTCCCATGATGTCTGGAACCATTGCAGTCACCTGAGAAGGTGGGAGACGCAAGATGGGCTCAGGGAGTTAATTAATGACCAGGCATCAGGTCAAACAGCCATGCTCCAGTGCTCCAGTGCAAGATGATTTGAGAGGTCAGCGCAGCTGAGGATACAGACAGCATTGTCATGAACCTGTACTGGAGCAGTGGGGCACCTGTTTATCTTAAAAGTTCAACAGCATACCCTGAAAAACACACACCATCTGTGTTGCTCTGAATGGAAGTGACATCTCTAAACTGAGAAATGCTTTTGAAGTCCTGTATCTCCCTCCCTCTCACTCCCCATAAGCCCTCATGGCAGTTTCAGCCATTGGTTTCAATCCCAGCTCTTGTCAGACTGGAGCATGAACCAGAATATGTCAGAAGCTGGTTACTGTGGTAACCCAGCACAGCTTTTATCTTTATTCCTTTCATCTCCTCTTTGGGGGAAACTGACAATCTGTTTATTTGCTTTTTCTGACAAAGTTCATCACACAGCACACCAACTGTCTGGATCTGTGTAAAACCGAGGAGAGAAGAAAGTACCTCTCACACCAATGCACATGTAAATATTTCTATTAGCACTCTACTACCACACCTCTTGCTTCCTGCTTCTCTTTACAAGCTATTTGACATGTTCTTTTCCATCTGTCCCTCCATGCACAGCTTCTCTCTGACCTTCTCCTCCAGGCCTCCTCACTACCATGGCACTTATTAACAGAGCCAACAACAGCAAATGACTACCCTGGGCTTTCCTGCATCCCTCACAGGCTCATGGTAGGGCCAAAAGGACACTGGAACTCGCAGTGAAGTAACTCAGATCCTGGAATAATGGAAGGACAGTGGCAGGCTGGGCTATGGGTGACTCTCCCCACCCTTCCCTGTGCCGAGGGAGCCCCCCGAGATGACTCGCTGGCTCTGGCACATGCCAAGAGACCTCTCTGGCTGCTGTGAGGGGAGGAATAACACAGGTGAGGGGGCAGCCACCACAACCAAGGCCGGGACCAGGGTCAGGACCAGGACCAGGCACTGCTGACAGTGACACCCTGACCTGGATCAGCAGTAGTGTGGTCAGCATGACTAGGGCAGGGACAGTCCCCCGGGACACAGCCCCGGTGAGGCCACATCTCAAGTGCTGTGTCCCTCAGAAAAGCTGAGGTGCTGGAGCCTGTCCAGAGAAGGGCAGTGAAGCTGATGAAGGGTCTGGAGCACAAGCCCTGCAAGGAGCAGCTGAAGGAGCTGGGGCTGTTTGGCCTGGAGGAGGCTCAGGGGGGCCCCTGTTGCTCTACAACCACCTAGAAGGTTGTGGGCAGGTGGGGGTTGGCCTCCTCTCCCAGGCAACTGGTGACAGGACAAGAGGACACAGTCCTAACCTGCGTCAGGGGAGGTTCACTTTGGACATTAAGAGGGATTCCTTCACAGAAGGGGTGATGAGACGTTTGAATGGGCTGCCCAGGGAGGTGGTGGAGTCACGTCCCTGTCCGCGTTAAAGAAAATACTGGGCGTGGCACTTAGTGCCATGCTGTAATTGACACGGTGGTGCTACGTCATAGGCTGGTCTCGACGCTGTCAGCGGTCTTTTCCAACCGGACTCATTCCAGGATTCCGGGATCCCTCCTCGCCCGGCGCTTCCGCCCTGACCCAAGATGGCCTCCCACGTGACCCCGCCCGCCGGCACACGTGACTGCGGTTTCCACGGCAACCGCCCCGGCGTCTCTCACAGCCCCCTCCACCACCACCGTCACCTACGGCGAGCGACGAGCGGCACAAAGTGCCGTCCCGGCGCGGGGCGAAGCGCCCCCGGCCCTGCCCTGCCGAGCCGGGGCAGGTGAGGGAGAGCCTCGGGAATCGCTCCCCCGGCTGCACCGACCCGAGCGACCCCCCCACCCACCTCAGGAAGCGCCCGGTGTGCTTTGTCCACAGGCACAACACGCCCCTTCTCGGTCCCAGGGCCGGGCGCGGGTCGTGCTCCCCACGTCTGGGGACGGGAGGGCAGCACAGCCCGCTGGTGGCTGCTCAGGGCGGGAGGGGAGCCCCACACGCGATTCGGCTCCTTGCCGAGCAGCAGCGGGGCTGTGCCCCGTGATCCCGGAGCTGGTGGGAGAGAGCTCGCCAACAGCCCCAGGCTGGGAGAGGGCCTGAGTGGCGCCTGGGATCCACCCAAGGGGCGTCCGCCGAGGCAAAGCTACCCACAAGAGATCCTTGGAGTCGCCCTAGGAAAAGTAGTGAGGATCAGGCACAGATGCACCTGCTGAGTGGTTCAGAGCAGTTCTGAGGGCTTAGACCCCAGCTTAAACGGATTTAATTTCTGCAGCTGGCCCACCTGCACCTTCTGCTCTCCCTGCGAGGCAGGGCGAGGGCTGTATGTCAATAGTTTTCTTGGTCTAGAGTTGATACTAGTTACAGAGTTTGTCTTCTACCTTTGTCCATCAGTTGCAATATGAAGAAAAAAACCCACAAAACCGCAATGGGATTTGCCACTTCTCTTGCTTTCATAGGAGAACTCTAAAACAACGGGAACTTGTAGTGACGGCCTGTGTGTCTGCTCATCCTGGAGCTCTCAGGGGCTTGAGGTCTGCAGGGTGGGGCCAGTTGCAGAAAGTGAAGCCTGTTAGTGCATGTTTTAAGAGGGGTTGAAGCATATTCGCAGAAGGATGCAGTAATGTGATGTATCTGGTCTGTGGAGGTACATGCTTAAAATATTCTTTACTCTTTGTTACATATTTTAGCAAGAGCACAACAGTCATTCAGAATCTGAAGTGAAGGAATGTGGCATACCAACAGCTGCTGAACCATCCAAGGAGCAGACACATATAGTTGAATCCCTGCCATCACTGGATGACTTACTTGAGGTTGAAGCACCAGCATCTGCAGACCAGCCATCTGTAGTGGAACTGGCAGTATCTGCGGACCAGCTGGTTATTGAGAAACTACCAGTTACCACTCCCATCTGAGAAAAAATCGCCTGAGATCAGATCACCTGTGGATGAACTGCCAGGTTCAAAGTCAAGATGTACATGTCTGACTCCACACAGGATGGCAGTAACATACCCGAGACTGCGACATCAGCAACAGAGACTACGTATGAAGTACCAGAGCCAAGGATATATGAAAATGCCTATCAAGTCTCCATTAATTATGTGGAGCAACATAAAATTCTGGAGATATTTCAGGTGAAATACATATTTCCCTTCTCCTTCCAGAGGCTTACATGAAGAGCTTGGCCTAAAGTTAGCTTGAACCAAATTATCCCTTCCCCATATCCCTCCTTGTTCTGTGCTTTCTTAAGTGTAAACTTAAGAAAAGCAGTAGAAAAGGACCCTTGATCATCTTTGGGGTTTGAAAGAGATGCTTGCTTTTTAAAATGCAGATAGCATTGGAGCAGAAAATGCAGCTACCCACCTACACAAAGATCAATAATTCTTTCCTTATGCCTATCTCTGTCTCAGGAGATCACGGAAAAACTCGTGTACCATAAGCCTGATGACCCCTTGCAGTTTATATTGCTGGAGGTATGGTCTTGCTGGGGCTCAGTGGGAACTGTCTGTTAGGGCCACTGCAGAAAGCCAGCTTTGCTGAGAACACCAGAATCATGGACAGCCCAGGACTGTTTCTCTCACTGTGTATCTGCTCTCTTGAGAGGAGGAAAAGCACAGGGCAGGAGCAGAGTGCCCATGATGCAAGGGATCATGTGTGCTCTAAAACGAGAGGGAGAAAAGGTATGGGAGGGTGGGGAAAGGGTGGGGTAAATGTGCCCTAGAGTTACCTGAGAGTTAAGGGAAGCTTAAGGACAGAGTCAGGGCCCCTCTGGGACCTTTCCTCAGCTCCCTCTATGCCTGACTGGGAGGGAATGCCTTTTCTGCCCACACACTTCTGTTCAGGAGAGCTGTCTCTGCTGATCCTGCAGGGTATTAAAACACATCTAATTCAAATTCAGTCAAGTGAGACAATAGTTTGGGAGTGAGCTAGAAGTGTGGGTTGCTTTTTGGGAAAAGGAGGAGGTTAGAGGAAAAGAAAGCAGACAGAGTGAGTCTTCTCCTTCCTTGCCCTCTAGTCAGTCTGGAGAAGCACAATCTTTGGGTATTGCTGCTGGGTACTGAATGATGTACAGATGAATGTCAATATCAGTTCTGGGTACCAGTGTGTAAGGAAATAAGCTCCCAAGTGACCGTTTTCCTTTTTCTTTTGCCCAGGTGCAGTCTATGATAGATGCCAGACAGGCAGAAGCAGAGAGAACATCGGAGGAGAACAAAGATGTGTAGGTGTTTCTAGAAGAGGGCCTGTGCACTCCTTTTGGCCCCTACTGACCTTGCTATTGTGGTATTGCATCATGCTTTTGTAGTCATTGACAATAACTTGGAAAAGGTCTGGTTGTTTCTCTCCTTCATGTGATCTCTGCTCTATATGCTTGTGCTTCCCCTGGCGTTTAAATCCTGCAACCAAATTTTGGAATCACAAACTCAGATCTACCTGTGCGTGGACCTGCATGCACATATGGCACACCTTGAGGAGGCAGGTCTGCTGAATTCCTTGCAGCCTATGCATACAAATGCATAAATCCAATATTTAGGCAACTCCTAGGCTCTGCTTTTCCATGCAGAGAAACCTCACAGCTCAGACAACGCAAGCACAAAACCAAGTAGAATTCAAAAAGCAGCACTGGACAACCCACAACCCTCTGTGTTTTCATGCTACATTGGTGGCTTACTGTCTCCAGCTATGCAAAAGTGCTTATGTCCATCTAATACTTCGATAGGCTGGGTCTGGGCTTCCCCACTGCCCCCAGAGCTCCTCTGATGCAAGAAGCTGTCTTCTTCCACACATTCGGTGCAGCTGCCACACCCTTAATCATCCCTACTGGGTACCCATCATTTTACTTTTTGGGGTTGCCCTGCTTAGATCATTGCAAGTACAGTGTATATCTTGATAACAACAACAGTAAAACAACAGTTGCACACACCCTTAATGGCTTCAGAAAACATTGTCACTCAGGAATGTGGGAGGTGAATAAAACTAAACAAACCAAAACCAAGCACTGGTAGCCCAGGAATTTCATCAGAGTTCAGGTATATTTCATAAACATGTCACATGAGTTGCTTTTGATTCTTAAAACACAATTCTCATACTATCTAAGTGTCTGGTTTCACCCTGTTAAGAAACTTTATCTTTCTTTTTCTTGCCTCATGTCTAAAGATTATTGAAAACATGCAACACAGCATACTATTGTTTTGGCTTCATATATTATGTATGTGCAGTAGATGCCAGAAAGTTTGGGGGATTTTTTTATCACTACAAACTTTTCTCTTTTTTAGGCAAGTGTTCTGATTTCCTGATGGATGGCAGTGTATTCCCAAATGACTGTCTCTATGGCTATGAAGACAACGCCATAGAAACTTCCATCTATCTATTTTTAGCTTAAAGTCTGATGATTAGGTTGTGTGATTCCCTGCAGCACAGCTTGGGCCCAGAAAGTCTGGGAATAATAGAGGCAAGTATTTGGCATACAAATTCCATGTCTGAGAAGAGTTTCCTTTTTATCTAAGGTGATCAGAAAAGATCAGTTAACTCATGTGTTTCCAGGTTAAAGGTAGGTATGCACCCCTGTCATTCATAGGGCAGGAAGGTTTTTAAGGTTATTTTGAGCCTAGAGATGGCTCAAGATTCAGATTCAATCTTCATTTGGTTTATAAGAAGTTTGTTGTATACTTAGGCATCTAGATCCCACTAGAGCAGTGACATGCTTTTGAAATCTCTACTTATCTTTGGCAACTGGAAGAATCAGACACTGGGGCTGTTTTTCAGCCAGATATATTTTTGATCAAGAATTTGTAAGCAGCCCTATGCATACATGCCTTGTCCTAACACATCTCCGTAAAACAGGAAATGTATGGAAGCTGAAGATAGTGGCTGAAGCCTTCTCATCTCTGTGGTCATTTGTCAGCATGTTGTCCCAGGAGATGGAGAAGATGGCATGCCTTTGAATTTTGTTGTAGAAGAGGATTAGGGTGCTTTTGGGTACAGCTTTAACTGTGCATTTCCTGCTTCTGTCATTGGTGTATTGTATTTTATCATTCTCTTATAGTTATGAAAAGCTTTTGACTTATTATATGGTCTCAGACTATAAGTGTATGCCTTCAACTTCATGTCATCATTAAGAGAGTTATGCAAGGATCCTTAATCCTTCTTTCAGGTAGGTTGAAGTGACCTGGAAAGCAGTCTTACAAATGACAGAAATTTTGCAAGAGAGGCCCTACCCAGTTTTCCTCAGCAATCTTAGGGCCAAAATTTTCCTTTGATGGCCTGGCCACCTTATCTCATGCCAGCAAAGTTGCTGTATGGTAACAAGAAGTCTTCCCATTGCACATAAGAAGGAGCATCTGTCTTTTCCATTTCTTAGAAGAGAGAAACAGAAACAGTGTTTTCTGTTGATTTCTGTCCTCAGAGGAGAGGTCACTCTTCTTTGAGGAGCAGCAATTGTGTAGAAACAAATGAGGCTGTACTCAGGACAGCTCTTTGGACCTGGATTTAGAATGTGTAGATGGCAAGAAACTGGAGAAGGGAGTAGGCCAAGGACAATCCTTCAGTTTTCACTGACTTAGAGGGATTTGATCAGCTCAGAGCAAGGACTTTGACCAGAAATCTTGGGGAACACATCATGAGCTGAGGAGAAATGTCACTTCCTTAACCTCAAGCCTCTCAGATGATTGGATTGTATTTTGAATTGCAGTTTTTCAAGGAAAAAGAAACCCAGGAACTCAAAGTTATGAAAATAAAAAAGCATCCTCCAGAATGTTTGCAAATTACTGTGTTTAAGCTAGTGTCACACAGTTTTTGATTTGTGGGAGTTCTTCTGAAAAATACACTTTAGTTCTAGAAAAACTCTACTTCACAGTACGGCATTGCTGTTTGTATGTAAGAAGGTTTTTCTGTCAGGAAGAAAAGGAGAAAAATTAGATTTTAAAATGGAAACTTTTATTGTAGTCTTAATTCCAGAGTGACTGTCCCTTTTCCATAATTTCTTTCTCAAACCATTGGATCCTTATTTCTTCTTCATAAGTGGACATTTATCAACATGACATTAAACTGTCATTAAATTTCTTGCCTTGAGTGCTTTGAAGGAATTAGCAGTTCATTGTGCGTAACCGAAACTATTCCATATAAGTCCTTATAGCACACTAGTCACAGTATATTTGAATGCCCTCCAGAATGTGCTAAGCAATGTGACTAACATCTGTTGTTTGCTCTTTCTCCTCTCTATGAGGGAGATGTCCGTACACTGAAGTGCATTCTTTTTTAAAGTGTGGTTTGTGGGGGTTTTTACACACACCTGTGTATTGCTGTGTGCCTCTAATGGATAAGGATAGGTCATGGAGTGAAAGGTGTAGAAGTTGGAGCTAGTTTGTCATTCACAGGGACAATTCCTCCGTAGCATGAGCTGGGCATTGAGAAAGTGTGTTATTTTCAAGGAAGAAATTTTTTTCTTGTTGGTCCATGGACAGGCACAGGAGCATGACATCCAGTTCATCTGCCAAATGGTATGATCTTATGGTCCATAGAATGCTTCTGTTGTGAACCTTGTACTCCCTCAGAATCAGGTTGCAGAGGAGCAGTCAGAAGGAAAGTAAAATCACTGTAAAACAGGTCTCTTGGGTCAAAACATCAGGGTTTTTTTCTGCCATCTCTGTATGTAACTTAAAATTACTCTGATGCCCCAAGCAATACTGAAGTTGCCTGTGTACTGCTTCTAACCAATGGAAAAAACATAGTGTTGCAACAGCTGATTAAAGATCATTTGAAAAGTTCACACAAACTCTGCTTTGCTTTTTTGTTAGGTGGAGGGCATATTTTTCAATGGCCAGCTGCTTATATCATGAGACATTTCATTATGACTCACTGGATATGAATCATTGCTACATAACACCAACTTTAAGCTAGTTTAATGCCATTGATTTCAAAGTTTCAAAATCTTGTGGAACTCAGAGTAGGCAGCAGCAACTACTCAGGGCTTTCTTGTCTGAAATGAAAGAAACTAACCTCTGGGTGAAGTCTGACAAAAAGCTTAAAAGAGATCTCCAGCTGAAGATTGGAGAATGTGGAAGAGCTTGGAAGGGAATATACCAGGGCGAATAGATCAAACCCTGTCTGACATGCCTTCAGGTTGTATTCAAGGGGAAGCTTCTCTTGACCATTCCTTCAGCCAGAGGAAATGGAGAAGACAATGAAGAAACATTCCATGAAGGTCAGGCATTAATATCCATGTCTGCATTCCTTTTCCAGGAGTATCCTCATGGACAAAACTGATGTAGCACCACCACCAAAAGTTCATGGCTGTAGCTAAGCATACAGTAATGAAAAGGAGAATTTTCAGTTGTTGAGGTGACGTGAATTGCATGAACACTCACCATCTTCTCTTGGGGAAAGGTGGTGGTCTGTAGTGTCATTGCAGAACAGATGAATTTAGGCAAAGCTGATGAAAGAGATTTCTACGTACATAATTCAACACTGGAAACTGACTGCATTGTGGTAGTTGGTCTGTTTTAGAAACACCTACTATGAATTAATGGAATGGCGCTTTCTTTCTCCCTCAAGGCTATCATCTCAATTCCCCATGCAACCTCTCTCAGAAATGGAAAGAGCTCACTCTCCTTTGTCAGACCTTGCTGCTCTCAGGCACTAGGAAGGGCATCTCATTGACTTATTCATCCAGGAGTCTGTGGTAAACCTTCTATCTTCCGTTGTGGAAAACAGGAGAAACCACTGGTGTCCTTGCATAAACTGCAGTGAAATAACACTAGGGAAGAAAACAACTATGAGACAGACTCATTTGCTTTTTTACATTGTTACTTTGAGACCAAAAATAAGCATCTTTCTCATTGTCACTCATTAAAGTGGCAAGAGATGGAGGAACATGGGACTACACAGAGCCATGCTTACAAAGGTGCACAGCTATCAAATACAGTTCTCAAAAAGGAAGGCATTGTAGCTAAAGGAGTGCAACTCTCAATTTACACTGGCCATAAAAACTTCATTATAAATTTGCAAGCCTTTAAGGCAAATGCCTTATTTGGAATCACCTGGTCCAACCTTAAAAATCCTTATTATTAACTAGGATGCAGGATCTATATTAGGGTTGGAGAGTTTGTAAGAAAAAGAGGTGACCTCCGTCCTTCCTCCTTCCTGTCCCCCAGCTTTCCTTCTAGCATAACACAGGAAACTGAGGTGTACAAAGGCATGTGTAATAGCACAGTTGTTTGTTAATGAGAAAACTGCATGTTATACCAGCCCTTGAAGAAAAACAGTTTCCACCCTGAGAAGATGTTGGTGTTTGGACAGATGAGTAGACTTTAGGGAGAAGGGTATATTACATGCAGGTAAATGGTCAGAAACCCAAAGATTTTTAACAGTGGCTCAGAGTTTCATAAACACCACAGCTCCCATGAAGAGCAGAGCTATGCCAGCTCTGCCCCACTATTGTTTAAGTATCCCCTTGGGTTTAGTATAATATCCTGCCTCCTTGCAAGGAGATTCAGGGGAAGGCAGCATTGCCGGTTTGCTGAAACCCCATAGTACTGAAAGCAAGTATTGCCCACTGAAGAACCCAGCCTTTGGTGGTATTTGAATCCTTGGTAGGATAACAGAGCTATCTTGACAGACTCCTTGACTATGGCATGGTGCCATGATGCCAATATGTGTTTGACATGGCAGCTAAGAGTGCATATGGTAGAAACTCAGCCTGTTGCTGTGAGCAACAGCTCCCTACTTTTTGCACTCTAAATGTTTCCAAAAGAAGAGCAAAGCCGTCTAGAAAGGTAAGAGCTATGCAGGGTCCAGCACAACTCCGGACGGAATTGCGTTTCGTGGCTACGTTTTATACACCTTTTGGAACTTGTGCTAACCCTTTCCGGCTTCAAGTGTGGAAAAACGGCGCTGGAGTAGCAGATTAAAAAGCATCTTGAAACAGAAAGAGTAAACCGTAACCTTTCCTACGTACGTCCATCAGAGGGCAGCACAGAACAGCAGAGCCTTCGCTAAAGACTAAGTGACAGCGAGACCAACTCGAAGAGTTTGCGTGAAGCCGTGGAGCAACTACAAGTAAAGGAGGAAAGGTCCACGTAAAACGTGCCCAAAGCACAACCCCACCCGTCGCACACGTGAAATTAAAACCCACGTACAGCTGTGTGCACAGAAAGTTCTCAGGAACGTTTCCAGTTATTTACTGAAACCTCAGAGAGTTTCAGAGGAAGAATATTGGACAGTGCCTACAGTCCTGTCAAAGCAATGAGTTGGTGTGAGGCATTAACCACACCCTTGCCAAGGCAGAGGCTGTCACCCCAGGAGCACTGTAAACTTGCCCAAGGCATGCTTGCTATTTATTTCCATTGCAACGTCACACCAGCCAACACCCCTCTGCTATTCCCCTTTCCTCGTGCTGCCAAGACTCTTGTGATGCAGCTCCAAATTGACTGTGCTCCCTCTTGTTCTTGGCTACTCCAGCCCTTTGGCATGGTGGATGGTGGAGATGCTGTGATAAATGAGACATATGCTTGCAGCAAGTGTGTTGGAAACTGGAAAGTGACAGGCAATCATATGTAGATGGCAGTGCTCCACAGCCAGCCCCTTACAGCTTCCCAAATCAGAAACAACTAATGCAGAGGAGGCATTAGGTCCATTAGGATGGATCTGGGAGTAACGAGGTAACCCAAAACACCCTTCAATAATAAGATGGACTCAATTAATGTGAACAGATTTTTTTTTTTTGCCTCTTACAAACAAGCAGTAAAGGTTCCCAAATAAGACCTCTTCTTTCAAGTATGTTGTGGGTCATGACTGACACACAGGATTTTGGAGAAGTGATTTTTAACCACAGTCCAGAACAATGCAGTCAGTAGGTCCAGGCAGAACAGCCTGGTCCCAGGCTGCTAGATGAAACTCAATTGAACCACCAGTAGCAAAAGACCATCACAGTACCAAGGCATTTGGGAGCTGGAACCTCATCCTAATGGATATATTGACACTGACATATACAATCTTTCAGGGGCCCGAAAGCCCTCAAACTCATAACCTAGAGCCATACAGAAACACTGTGTAGCAGACCTTCCCTGGACCTGGTCAACTTTTTAAAGAAGCTATCTAAAACACTAGCAGAAAGTCTTTTTGCTGTCAGAGATCTCTTTGCAAACCCCAGACCATCCTTTGCCAAGACACAATGAGATTTCTATCCTCCTGTGAGCACCTCTCCTGTGAAGACAGGCTAAGAGACTTGTGATTGTTCAACTTGGAAAAGAGAAGGCTTAGGGGAGTCCTCATTGTGATCTTCCAGTACCTAAAGGGGGCTTATAAAAAGGAGGAAGATTGACTTTTTATACAGGCAGATAGTGGTAGGACAAGGGGCAGCGGTATTAAACTGAAAGAGGGCATGTTTGGATTAGTTGTTAGGGGGAAGTTCTTTACTCAGAGGGCAGTGAAGCACTGAAAAAGGTTGCTCAGAAAACTTGTGAGTGCCTCATCCCTGAATGTGTTCAAGGCCAGGCTGGATGCAGTCCTGAGCAACCTGATCTAGTGAGTGGTATCCCTGAACATGGCAAGGGAATCAGAACTACATGATCTTTAAGGTCCTTTCTAACCCAAACCATTCTGTGATTCCCTCTGGTGAGGCACCTGTTCAGGGAGAACCAGACTGCCCTCATTTGAAGATCAGATTCAAAAGAAAGTCACATCTCCTTTACTGGCCCTTTTATGCTGTCAAGGGTGTTGGCTGGGGAGCATCATTCTTGCAGGGCTTGGCCCTCTTCCCCTGCCAGGAGAAACTCCTGCCGGTGGGAGTGGAGGTAGGGCAGGGCTTGACCTCAGGGCTCCCCCAGGCTTTTCCATGTGTGTTTTATCTTCTGGTCTCTGCGTGTACAAAAATGTGACCGGTAGGTTGCCAAAAGACCTAGGTGAGATCAGCTGCTCTCAGATGTAGATATTTTGGTCTGCATTTTTCTTTGCAGAAATTAGCCTCAGGCCTGTGTCAAGTCTCTGCTACAAATTTCCTTTGTAGTCAACAGAGTAAAAGAGGCATCATTAGGGTGAAATTTAGAGCCTAAATCTCAATGTGTGCAAGAAGGCACTATAAGGGTCTTCTTTATTAGCAGTAGGACTAGCCAATAGAGATAAACCTTTATAACCTTTATAAAAAGGTTATATGTATAACCTTTATTTAGTTTTTATAAAGATCCACTACTTCTCTAAGCTTTTGGATTGAGATCATTGAGGAAGAGAGCCTAAGCATCTGTCTAATTGTTAGCAGTGGGATACCAAGATTTAATTTGCAACTGCCTTTATCCATGCTTGCAAATATCACTATAAACAGTAGTCCAAAAATTGCCAGGGAAGCAGTTCTCTGCCTGAACTCAGTTCTTTACCACACAGAGTAGGTTCATCCAAGTTGTTCTTTCTGTTTGTTCACATGTCAGGAGAAACAGCCTCTTCTGAAAGGCTGAAAGTACATATTTTCCTGCAATGTCATGATTCCAGGAGCCTTGGTCTTTATGAAACCACCCAAAATTTCAAGTCTTAAGGATACCAAAATATAGACATGGTTAGAAGCTCATAAATAAAGCTATCCTACAAAATTAGAAAAATATGATGTATCCCTTTCTTTCCCTAACATATTAAAATCCCCTGATCCTTGAGAGTGTGCCTCATATCACTCTCTTTAGGAATGACGACTGCAATGCCATATTCATTGCTGAGTGCAGAACACCAGGATTACCAGTGTCACAAAGATGCTTGTTATCTGGGTTCTCTGTAACACTCTTCACCAAGGTATATGAGGTTTTAGAAAGAAGATACTTACATTCCACATTATACTAAATATATACATACAGTTCTGCTTTTCAGCCTGTCTGTTTGCAGGTTTAGCTGGGGTGGCCAGTCCAGTGACCCAGTGGTTTATCCTAACCCACTATAATTAGCCCATGGTTGTTGCTAACCATATGCCATTTGTCTCCCCACACTCAGCACTGTTTGGTAAACAATTTCAGAGACAGAGTTGCTCTCCCCTGATCTCACTAGGTGGTGTTCACTTATTTATTCTCCACACCCCGCAGTTATTTCTTTCTCTTGAGACTGAGAGGTATAGAAGTGGCAAAAAAGGGCAAAAATTTGCCAAAAGAGGGAGGCAGCTGTACCAAAAGACACAACTGAACTGGGGAGGCAGGAGGCAAAGCTGGCAGGGGGCCAGGCCAGCTGCAAACCCGAGGGGCACAGCGGACATCTGTCCCCCACAGCCCACATCCTCGCTCCCTGTGTGGATGCATTGAGATGGGAGAGGAGGCAGCCATGAGGAATTCCCTTCTCCCCCTGGAAGGAGTTGGCTCCTGGCCATGGCACGTGGAGGGCTTGGGTGGCAGGCACGAGACTCAAACCCAAATCTGGCCCAGGGAAGGAAGGTCAAACTGCAGACTGGGAAGCAGCTGTTCACAGTCCCCCTGGGAATGCAGGACCAGAGCTGGGTGGCAGGAATTAAGGCTGCAGCCATCAGGAACAGGGCCCTCAGGAGGAAGTCGCTGACCTGGCCAGTGCGGTTGGGACTCTGCCAGGAAAGGAGGCAGCCCCTCCACTCACGAGCAGCACCTTCGCAGCATGCTGCAGTAGGGATGCTTGGCTTTACTCACAGCTGTGCTGCTCTGCACTGCCACCCTGTGCTGGAGGAATGATCATCCAAGAAGTTCCCCTCCCTGGGACAAGCAGGTAGTGCGTGGCTCTGCCAGTGCTGAAGCCACACTGCTAGAGATGTGGGATCTCCCTCAACAGTGAGGTTTGATCATCCCATGCAACATCACAAATGCAGTCAGTAGCCTCCTGTTCATGGATGGGAGTGGCTCCATCATGACAGCGGTATGGGGCAGTCACAGTAACGACTCCTGGGAGTCTGCTACTTTGACCATAAGCTCTTTTTCCCCTCTGTGTGCTCTCTTCCTCCCTAAATCTTCCATCTCATATTCTCTCAGTCTTAAATCATTATTTCCATGCTATGAAGAAAACAAATTCAAAGGCTCCAAGAAGGTGAATAAGTATTCTTAGAGATGAGGAATGAAACAAATCCATTGGAATTACTCACAATATCTAATCATCCCTTCTCAACAATTTTTGGCATCCTCCAGGATGCTTTCCACTCCAATTTTGAATAAACACAACATATTTCATGACAGACATGTTCGCACATTGGTCTATCACCTACAGAGCATGTTACAATAGCCAACTGATAGATTTCCTGAAAAATTTAATTTTCTGCCTCGATCAGAAAATAGGCCAGACTGTGGCCTCAGCATCTAACTATCCCTCCAGACAATATCCCAAATGACTGTGTGTCTTCACCCTCAATCCAGCGCTTTTCCTTTAATTCACACAACAGAGGTGTGTGCATATGTGCACCTATGTCTGGATACACAAGGAAAGCATGTACATGTATGGATTCCTACATGTGCAGTGTGTGTTCATATGGCTCTATGAGAGGGTGTGTGCACCCGTTAGTCTGTAGCTTTCACACGTGCAAAAGAAGTTCTGGTTCATGTGAAGCATGCCAGCACAGACAGAGACCTACAAGGGAGGTTAAAAGAGCTGCAGACACCTCACTGGATGAACTCCTGGAGGCACCTGAGCTTTCCATGCATGGCTTTTCATCCCCACTGTGCTCCCTTGCTCAGACAATGTCTTTGTCTAACCCTTCTCTGCAAAGGCATTCGGGCAAACTTACAGTCTGACCTTGTTAGCATACACCAAAGAAGTGCAAAGAAGCAAACAACCCCTGCATCCAACTCTCCTTCCCCATACCAAATCTTACTCAGATTATAGAACAGATTAAACAACTGTAAGCAGGCAAATGGTGATGGCAGCTGAGGAGTGACTACCACCCACCCAGCCTTACCCTCTCTTCCAGCCCAAAGAAGGATTCACTCTAACACCCTTTTGTACTGTCCTGGACAGGGCTACAGAGCTGCAAGAGCTCAACCACACCAGTGGTCTCTCACAGCAACAACAGTCAGTGCCAGTGATTGGCAGGACTATGAACTCCACCACCAGCTCCCCCTTCCCTCTATCCTCTTTCCTCATTTGCTTTTCCCAAAACAATATTTCCACATGTGCTGTCTTATCTTTTCTCCTCCCAGCTGAGAAAGGGTGTCTTACCACAACAAGCTTGTGTCTAATCACTGCTCCAAGCTCATCCAAGATGTGATGCTCAGGAGGTGCACTGCTTTTTTTCCTGCCAGCTGTTCTTGGTGTCCAACAGTAATGATGGGAGTCTGCCCTCCTAGAACTCAGCACACCAGCTGGTGAAAAATGTCTGGTTCTGCAAAACTGCCAAAATATGGGGTGATAACTGCACCAAAACAGACTTCACATGTAGGGAAGCACAAATAATGGGCAAGGTCTCCGTTATTTAGGTCTAGACAAGTCAGCATCTGTATGCTTGAGGACCCAAATGACCTTGTCCCTGTCTACTAGATCAGGCTGGCTGCAATGACTGGCTCTTCTTTTGCCTATCACTATGATACCTCATGGCCCTGGAAATGCCAAAAACTCCGTCCTTTCTTCAGGGTGAAATCTCATGGGGATCTCATGCAAGAGCTGGATCTCTCTTCAGTTGTCTCCAGGTACCAAGGGATCCATAGGATGTTAGAACTATTGTAGTTCTCACTAATTTCACACAAAGTATTTGTCAGGATGGCCATGTTATATGCATGTTATATTAATGGGGTTTTTTGACTTGTGAAAGGCTCTAAGAATATGGAACTCCCCTCACCCTTTCCAAGCCTATTACTTATTTGGCTGCTTTTTGCACCAGCAGATGAAGAATGCCAAGCACAACCACCTGTGCTCTTGCCAGAGACATGCTCCAGTAACATGAATCATGGCTTTTGGCAGATTTGTACTGGAATGAGTGAGGGAGAGGAAGGTGACATTCCTTTTCTGCTGTGTTTCTCAGCCCTAGTCCTGCTCAGTTCATCACAGGCCAAGTAATATATATATTAATATATGTCTGTGCTTCACTTTTCTCAGTCTTAGTAAGGCTGAATATGTTAAAAATCCAGAGGACCCAAGGAATCAGGATGATCCCACCACTTTTCATATTATCCACAGTGTCTTGCAGAGTAGCCAACACTTACACTTTTGTTTCCAAAAAAAATCCCAAGCAAAATAAAATGAAAATGGATCCAACCCAAAGCACTGATTTTTTCCCATGCAGTGTAGTTAAATGAAAATATTAAAATTCATTTACTCCCTGTTTCTATTCAGTACATGTTTTTTATAGCCACATTCAAACAACATCCCAGCAATCCTTTAGTCCAGCAACATTTACGTCTTTCCAATTTGCCCATCCTCTTTAAAGTTCAAGTACCTCATATGAGTGACTCACTCATCCACCCTTTCAAGAGTCTAATAATAGAAATTCTTTAAAGCTTTGTGTTTTCAGCACAACAGCATTCCGATATGATCTAAGAATCATTGAGACACCCTCTGGTCCCAGGAGGACCGGGGAACAGGTTTGGCTAGAAAAAAAGTTTTACTCATGTGATGGGCACCCTACCAATCACACAGCACGTTCCTCAAGCAACCTGGGCTCTTTAAAGGCCAGCGGAGGTGGGAGAAAGGAGTTTTGTCAGCTTTGCAGGTGGGTTGGCTTTTCTGCTGAGAAGCATCACGAGAAGAGAGGGGTGAGTGCCTTGCTTTGGTCATCATCTTCCTTTTATGACATGTGAGGGATAAGTGTCTGTTAGGAGAAAAGGCAGCTCTTATATTTAGTGTTTTTTATTTTAGTTCCTGGACTGTGTTTAGTATATCTGAGTCTGGTACCTGGATAAGGTTAACTGCAGTAAGTTATTAAGTATTTAATTTTTTTTACCTCTGGCTTCTCTATGGCTCTTTTAATTTGTTTCATATTTTTTCTCCTGAAGACTGGGGAGGAGGGAATGGAAAAATTAAGTCTTTTGTAAATATGAGAGTAAAAAAAAAAAAACAAAACAAAACAAACAAAACAAAACAAAACAAAACAAAACAAAAAAACCAAAAAAACTGTTGCAGAGGAAGATGAATCTTCTAATTCCCCCCGACTTGTGAAAAGAGGGAAAAAAAAAAAAAGCAAACTTGTTTTTGGCTGTGCTGAACTAATAAGGGAGAGAGGAAAAACCTACCTCCCAGCGCTATTTCCGAAGTAATTATGCTTGATGATGATTTACCAGCTCACACAGGCTTCATTTCATAGCAATCTCTCTCCAAAGGAAACTTAATTAGTCTCTGACCCTTGCTTGATGCCAAGCTTTGTTTTTGCTTTATTTTTCTCCCCTGGTAGCACAAAATAACTGTCTGCCTCTTCCTTTTCTGTGTGGTCGACTGCTAGCACTCAAGTAGTTCTCTGTCAAAGGTAGCTGCATTTCAGGATAGGTGAAGCATTGGGAAAAGTCTGGAGGGGAAGGAGGAGTGCATGCATTTGTGTGCACTAGAGGTGTTTGCTTTAAAATAAGTAAACATATGATGAATTAATATTTGTAAAGCATTTGTCTTGTTACAGTGGAGTCCAAGCAACTCATCATTTACATATTAAGTTATATCCTCTTAAAATCTGTGTAACTTTGAAGATTACCCAAGCACTTGGAAAATACCTTCTTTTGAAGCCCTTTTGAGGCTACATTTTCTACTATAACCAATTTTAAAAAAAATTGTACGTTTCTTGCTTAATGCCTCAGATCCCTCAGCAGGTCTGGGTGTGGGCATGTCTGTGGCTCATGGAGTCTTCCCATGACACTGTCACTGGCATTGGCACAGCACCTCCGGCAGCAGTTCCACCTCAGTGACTTTCCTCCACCCCAGGGCTAGCCCAGGCATCTTGCTCCTGCCTGTGGAGACATGCTCTCCCCCAGGGCTGAGCGAGCATGAGGGACAGAAGGTGTGGTGCGTGGGCCTCTGTGCCAGAGGGGTGTATGGGCAAAGACCAGGTTTCTGCCATTGAACAGCTGGGTTTGCTTAGTTGCGCTCCAGTGCTGTGGAGCCCTTCAACCAAAGTGTGTGGAGCCCATGAGTAATAAAACAAATGTGCCCTTTGTCTCTGCCTTCTTGCACCAGGGGATGGGAATGCAACGCCCTTTGTGGGGATGCTGAGGCAAAGAGAGGCAGCAAGGGGTGATGTGATGCCCCTGTAAGCCCCACCCCCCCACCATGCTGACAATGAGCAGGGAGTAAAAGCAAATAATACTCGCAGGGGTGGTTTTGGATGTCCCTTTGTCACAATGCTTGACAACAACCACAAAAAGCAAGACAATCAAACTGTCACTGGCTTCTGCATGTGGCAATGCCAAATCAATTCTTAGCTATTGGCTTTTTTTCTGGATATGGAGTAGAGCTAGGTTAAAAAGGGGGAATTAACCTGTAAAGCCACTGAAATCCTGTCTCAATCTATAGAAATAAGGCATGGAGGCTTCAAAAGATCAAGCAGACCCAATGTGTGTGAGACATGCACAACAGAGCCCAAATCTCACTTGAATCCAGGGACTGCTGGCGGAAGGGCTTCCTTTCAAAGCCTGCACAAAGTTATCACCTAAAATGCAAGGGCAGAAGCCAGCTACTGCAGGAAGGAGCTTCCTTTTCATATCCCACAGTTGTGTTGCAGGTCTCACACAGCCACTGTGAGCAGAAGAAGTGAGGAGAGGTCAAGAAAGCTCAAGGGGCATGGAAATAACAGATCCGCCTGCAACTTGTGGAGGAGCAGGGGTAGAGGGCAGAGCTGCTCCCCCATGAGTGTCAGGAGTGTTTGGGAGAGAGGAGAGGGAAGAAGTTGCAGTCTGGGTTGAGATCAGTACATCAGACAGAGGAAAAAAGCATGTGCTTCAGGAGGTATATAGGTTTCATTTGTACAATGAGAGCAACGTACATCTTGCCAAAGCTACTTGGAGTATTGAGCAAAGTCTGTGGTAGTGATAATTTAATACCTCAGACCTAGATGGGTCACAGTCAAATTGCAGGGCTCTTGGGATGTCCTGAGAAACACCAGGTTAAGGCTGAAATCCCAGGACCTGGCTGCTTTTTCATGTGGAACTGTTGGGTAATGGTTGCACCTGAAACTCCAGTTTCCCCAGGGGTTTACCTGAAGCCTCGGGAAACTGTATTTGGGTCATAAAACTAATCTTAACCAGTCCAGAAAGAAAAGTCCTCTACCTCCAAATGCATTTGTGTCCACAGGCAGAGGCTGATGCACCTGTGTCTCTGGGGGCTGGGAGGAGGGCTGCCTACCAGTGTCACACCCAAGAGTGGTTGTGGGTCACAGCTCTGTGCAGCTTGCCTCGGGCAAGTTGGCCAAGGTTTGCCTCATGCCTCTGTACTCATGTACCTGCACCAAGTGCTATGCAATCTGCTCTTGTTTAATGCAGTTTACCTCTGAGGCGTGAGGAGCAGGCAGTAGGTGCAAAGCTCCAGATCTCCCACAGATTCTTCTCTGTGGCCTGTTGAAGGATTGGTTCTCCAGCTGCCCAGCTGTTTTCATGGCTTTGGAGCACCTTCACAGTCCGTCATCGGTGATGATAATACTGGACCATCTTCAGTGGAGATGGCATCATACAAGGTGTTGCACAGGGGAATGGACTCTTTCAGTGCCAATCATTTGGAGGCAAGGGGAGAATTCATAAAAATACAGCAACATCATTATGGTGTTTATTTTTAGATCTACAGTAAAGGCTTTTCCTTCCCTTCCTCTCTTCCTGGTCTCTCTCCTTCTTGCCATGCTGCAATCCCATTGGACTTAGATAAGGTACTGAAGAGCCTTAGGCTGCCTAGAAACTTACCACTTTACAGCTAATAATTGTGTGGTGGTGACTGTGTCCAGCTTTCCTCACAACTACAGTAGCCTCAGAGATGGGCTCACCCCAGGAGAAGGGGCTTACTTTCTCCAACTCACATGACTGCAGTAATAGCTGCCCAAGGAGTGCTGGAGTAAGCCAAGTTCTGCCTGACAAGGAAGAGGAGAAAGACAGCTTGTGGGGAGGCAAGAGCATGGGCTGGGGGGATGGTCCACATACAAGATGTGAGCACTGTTGTTACAGTGAAGAGGCATCTCACACTCAGCCATGGTATCTACATGGCAGCTGGAGCAGAACTGCTTTTCCATGTGGTAATCAAGAGTTCAAGTGCCTGCATTCAAAAACAGGAAAGATTTCTTTGCTTTTTGGACTGCTCCCTGGCTTGTGATGTTTCTTTGCTTACAATACCTAAAGGCTATTCTAAAATCTCTGGAGTTTGCAGCACATAGATCCATGAGCCAGGGAGTGATCTCTCCAGCTTTCAGATGAGTAGCGAACCATCTCAGGTTTGGCAGATTCTGCAGTGTCGTATTGTATAACACATGGCCAAACATTGCCCAGACCCAGATTTGAACTGCAAAACAGTTTTATGTGACTCGCCCTGGACATGCTCAGAGGTCAGGAAGATTGACAGGGACAGAGCTTCAGGTTGACCTCATGAGCCTCCCATTTTCAAATGCAGAGCCATACAGTTTCATGTATATTGTTCTGGTCTCCAAACACTTGTTTGGGACTAAAAATGGCTTCTCACCTTTAAAATAATGGCCATCCCTACACATGCTGTCATAGAAAAATAGAAAATACTTGTGAGCTCTACTGGTATAAGGATGAGAGCACTGGAGATATCCCTATGCCTAACCCTCAAACCACTGCAGAGTGGTAGGAAATAACTGTTTTTCATCTATCAGTGTTGGAAGTCCAAATAGGGCAGCTGCTGAGTCAGCAATAGATGGCATTGCTAGGGAGATCTCCCCTTCTCTGACACCTGTGTCTGTTCATATATTCCCACAGATTCTCTGAAGAATTGTAAAGTCAGTGACCCCAGCAAGATACACACAAGTACAGGTACTCTGGAAAAAGAAGTGTGTTCAAGCTGCTTTTCCTGTTGTCTGTTCAAGTTGGGCCCACTTCAGCCTTTCTTGCTGGGTCTATATTTTCTTAACCACCTGGCAAATGCAGCTGTCTCTGGGTTTGGGTTTTTTCCCTCCCCCTCTCCTTTGAAAGAAGGGCTTGGTAGGCACTGGCATTTCAACTTCTTTCTCCAAGAGGTCTCACACCTCTGACTAGTGCCTTTATGCTCCTCTCTCTGGAAGGGGATAAATTCAACACGGGGCACCTGACTCCAGACTGCAGGACATAGCACTCTCAGGAATTTGATGGGAATGCTACTTGGCCTGGCTCCCATGAGCCAGCTGCAGCCTGTGTTACTCCCTCAGTCCCTCACACCTGACTTGGGGGGCTCAACTCCAATTCCCAGCATGGGTGGGAGATGGGGCTAACCTTACCAAAGTTCTGCCAAGCCCTGCACCATAGGTATGTGTGTAGGATACAGCTAAAGCACTGTGCTTGCCAGTTCAATACCATGATATCACTAGACAAAATGAAACAGCTAGTGGGGTGTACAGCATGCCCTGCAGTATCACTGGCTCCTTTGAAAGAGGAGCTCGGTGAGGGTGCTGAACTTGTCCACTGTCCATCCAGATGTAGCTGGTGTTTCTGGCTGGGTGGAAATGCACCACCATGAGCTAAGGTTGGCATGGGTGCTGTTGTGATGATGAAAACCCTGCCAAAAACAGAGTTGAAGACACTAACTGCCCCCACAGTGGTCCCAGTCTTCTGTAGCTCAAGTGTCAGGAGAGTTTGAGTTACCAGACTAACATCTGGGGAAGTTTCTCCTCTGAAACTACTACAAAGCAAGAGGTGGGAGGTGTACAGACAGGTTGACAAGTTCTATCTATCCTTCTCTTCATGGATAATTTCTATTTCTGTGTGAACCATATTGTACTGGTGGTCTAATTGAAGATTGTATTTGGTTTTTCCTAGGTTGAGTTAAGAATTAAAGATGGCAAAAAGTGATGACTGCATACACATCTTACAGGGACTATTAGTCTTTGGGAATGTGGTCATTGGGGTAAGTGAAGTGGAATAACTATGGGTGGAGGCTTCATTCCAGTAAGACACTTCTTAAAAACAGCAGTTCTAGGACATGAAATCCTTCTTCACTTGTGAAGTCCACACATAAATAGTCCAATAAAGTGTGAGAGAAGGGGAAAGGAAGAGCTGTCCTAAATTATCAGATTGATGGGAGAGGCAAAGCAAGGGCTGATCCAGAAGACCAAGGTAAGTTCTAGGGGCAAAGTCCTAGAACTGTCAGCCAGAGCTGACCAACATCTTTCCAGCCACCTGCCTCCATGTAGTGATGGAATGGTTTGTTCGCTCTTTCACAACAACATCTTCAAGTCCTAACCCGGACTTCTCAGGTCTAGGCTGAGTGAGATTTGCCTGCAGTTCTTCTGTACAGTCACCATACGAGAGACTGTAGAGTTGGGCAAAGGAGGAGTTGAGTAGCTCCCATTTGTCAGGAAGTCAAATGAAAAGAAAGCAGTCTATGCCTATCTCTGTTATTTCTTTGAGAAAGCTTGATCTAATGGATTTCCCAAACTTGTGCTTCTCAGATGTGTGGCATTGCTCTGACCGCAGAATGTATCTACTTTGTGTCTGATCCACATGGTCTCTACCCTCTGCTGGAAGCCACAGAAAACAATGACATCTATGCTGCTGCCTGGATTGGCATCTTTGTTGGCTTTGCACTCTTTGCTCTATCTATCCTTGGTATTGTTGGAATCATTAAGTCCAACAGGACATTGCTGCTGGTGGTAAGTGTACCAAAGTTGGCCTACCTATTGCTGCCAAACTGAACAAATCCCACCTTAGTTTCCCTTATCACATCATTAATCAACAAATGAGCAAAGACAGTGTTTATAGTGATAAGGAGTCAAAGGTTCTTGATCATGGTTGTGGTGTCCCAGAAGGTGACTCCTGTGAAGATGCATGCATGAGAAGCTCATGAACCAGGATGAGAGAGCTGGTTGAATGGCCACAGTGAAGGTTTAAGCTGACTAGCTTGAGCCTGACCTTGCCCTGAAGCAATGCAGAAGCCCTTGTGCAATCACATGTAGCTGGGATGTGGTTTAGATCCTTGTTTCTCCCCACCCCTTTTCAGCTGTCATACACCATTCAGTTTAGGAGCTGATAAGTAATGACTTCTGTACGAGGCATTAGTAAGTGTCAGTATACGAAATATGGGTGCAGTTGAAAACATTAGACATCAGCAGGCAGACAGAAATTACAGGGGTGGGGACACAGATTTGGATAAACCGAGGACAATGTTAAGATGTGAACAAGTCTTTGTACAGTGTCTTACCTAGTCCTTTAGTCTGGCAAGATTTCAGTGGCAAAACTTGATGCTTGCATGAACAAAGGGTAGAGCTGAAAACGCAGGAATTGACTCTCTCCTGGATGTACATGGGATGGCAGGTGTCTATTTTAGACAAGAGCTGCTCAGAGATCTGAACTCTTGTGCCAGGGAATATGCCGGCAAATAAGCTGAGGAAGTAGAATTCTCTTAACTCTGAATTTTAGTGTTTTGGCTGAAACCTAAGGCTCTGATTTAGGAGATATGAGAGTGTACAAGGGATAAAAGCTGGGGTTAGAACAAAATAAATGTCTTGAATCAGAGAAGAACATTTTAAAAAGTGGGAGAAGAAATAGACACAAGAGAACTCTGAAGGGAATATGGAAAATGTAAAAGGGATTGTGCTGAAAAGGGAAAAGAAGGCGTGAAATAGACTATGAGAGGTGACCCTTGGAATCTGTTTTCATGAACAATCTTTGCTCACAATGTAGGAGTGTTGAGGAAATCTGATGATGAACAATCAGGAGGATGAGAACGACACCCTAAGCTGCACCTTCTGTTTCCCCAAAGTACAAACTCTCCTGCTAGGAGTGAACAGCTTCTTGCTGAAAAACCTGTAGATGTCAAGTGGAAGGTGGAGACAAACACAGGTTGCCAATGAGATGCAACAAAATGGCAAACCTTATTCTAGGACATATCAGACAAAATATTTTACATAAAGGCAGGGTAGTCTAAATGTCATGAGGTTCTGATGAAATCTTATCTGTGAGACAGAGAACAATTTCAGTCAATTACCTTCAAGAAAGCAGATTGAAAATTTAAACAAGCACGAGGAAGGGCTACATGAACATTCAGGTGCACAGAGAGGAATGAAGAGATCATGATTGCCTGGCCACCTTTGCCTTGAGTAGGGTTTCAGGCTTGATCTTGTAAAAAAAAAAAAAAAGCTTAACTGTTTTGCTGAGAACTAAATGTGCTCTCTGTCTCCCACAGTACATCGTTCTGATGCTGGTCACTTTTGCATTTGAAATGGCTTCTTGCATCACGGCAGCAACTCACCGAGACTTCGTGAGTATTTCTTTCCTCATGTATTCTTTCAACTGCACTGGAAAATGCAGTCCAAGGGCACACAGTCGTCCTGTTCAGTGTAGTAAATTGCCTGTGTGATAGTACAGTGTAAACTCACAGGACTACTGCTGAGCAGAAGACAGCCCACAAAAAAAAGACTCCGACATCATTATTCTAATCAAGGAAATAACTTTGTTGTTTCTAACATAGTTTTGCTATTTTTAACATCTTAAAAAGTTTGCAACCTTGTAGTTAAGGAA
Source organism: Formicarius rufipectus (assembly GCA_013399695.1). NCBI lineage: Eukaryota > Metazoa > Chordata > Aves > Passeriformes > Formicariidae > Formicarius > Formicarius rufipectus. The sequence continues at coordinate 655,157 of VXAU01001197.1, read as the reverse complement.
ATAATAGCATAGGCTAGATGAATCATCAATAGAGTGTTTAGTCCTTCAACTGATTAATCCATCATACACACTGAAAACAAATCTTCAGCATTGCCCCAGGCAGTGTTACTAGTGAGGGAAAGATTACATGGGTTATTGAAGATATTGGTGGGGAGGGAAATTATTTGTGGTGCTTTGGTTCCAAGTAACATATCAAATGCAACCCATAGCTTCTGCACATCTCCTGTGGTCTGACATCTTGTAGTGCCTGCTTAAGATCTGTATCTTTCTAGCTCCCACTCTTCAAATCCTGTTCTTTATTCTCTTGTGTGCAAAACTGGGGGAGAGGCATCATTCCTGTTCTCCAGCAGGACACTGAAACAAGCAAACAAACCCTCTCCAAATAACCCCGTATTTGCTTTACATGGCCACTAATTTACACAGTTTTTGCATTCTTCTCTGGTTTGTTTTTTTTTCTGTAGCTCACTCCAAATCTCTTCCTGAAGCAAATGCTGGAGAGGTATCAGAAGTCAGAGTCAGTCAATAACAATGACAAATGGATGACTGAAGGGGTCACAAAGACATGGGATAAAATCATGGTTCAGGTAATAATAACACTGAAAAGTCACTAATTACTACATTCTCTGCAGGTCTGGAATTTCAAGTCCTTCTTGTGGCCACTCAGTAATAAAGAGGATGGCATCTGCCCTGAACCTTAAAGAAAGTTCTGACACACTCCCCTCTTCTGCTCATTTATCAGATGGCAGACTGTCAAAGGCAGGCACTTCAAAAATCTCTCCCATAAATCTGTGGTTAATGCCTAACCAGCCATGAGCAGCATCCAGGCACGTGCAGGGCTGTGACCTGGCCCCATAAAAACCATTCCCTTCTCTCTCGCTGCAGAACCACTGCTGCGGGGTGCTGGGCCCCTCCGACTGGCAGGAGTACACATCTGCTTTCCGCCTCACACACAGTGACGCTGACTTCCCTTGGCCACGAAAATGCTGTACCTTGGATGCCCAAGAGCTTCCTATCAGCCTTGATGGCTGCAAACTTGGAGTCCCTGGCTACTATAACAGTAATGTAAGATCATTCCTGCTTTTTCCAATTAACATGTTGGTCAACAGTGTCTTGCTGGAAGGGAAAGAAACCATGAATAGCCTTTCTCCTCCACTGTAAGCTATGGGTGTTCATAAGTTTTCTGGAGAAGTGCCTGAAGTAGAGTCCTGGTCATGTTGCTGAACACAGGATAGGGTTTTGGTTTTAAGATAAAGATTTTCCTGATGGATAGAGAAGTATTAAGAAAACTCTTCCAATGCCACCAGTAAGAAGTGACATCTCTAACATGGAGATAAACAGCAGCCAAATCAAACTTAGCCCAAAGATGAGTGCATATAATACGAGTGAGCAAATTAAAGTCGTCCTCCTCAAGGACTTTTCAGTAGACCAGTGCGTGCTATTCAAATAGGTTGCTAGGTCATGAGCATCAGCTTCCACACTAGCATGCATTTCTAGAAGGTATTCAAGCTTCCAATTTTGCCTGCAGCTTCTTGATTCTAGAGTTCAATTCTGTGTCAACTGTCTTTTGTTATCTGAGTGTACTTGGCAAGTGGATGGCACAGGAAGTTGTCCTTTTAAGTGTCTGAGATGGGTTTACTTTGGATTTGAAGCTAGAAACAGGTAGGTTATCTGCAAGTTGTCAAAAAGCAGTGTAGCTCTGGCTTGGTTTTTTGAGACCCTATAAGATGTCCAAATTATAGTAGGACAGGAGCATGTCACCTCAGTCTGTCTCAGAGATAGATAAGCTTGTTGCCTTGCAGCAAAAGCTCAAAGCTGATACTGAGTCATCCCTGGTTGTCTTACAGGGTTGTTATGATGCTATTTCTGGGCCAGTGAACACTCATGCCTGGGGTGTTGCCTGGTTTGGTTTTGCCATCCTCTGCTGGATTGTAAGTATTTAATATTTGCATTTATTTCCTCTTCTCTTTTCTTGCTATTCCACACCCAGTTGGGTGGAGGTCGATGACAGGTCTGGCGCATTTAAATTGTCCATAGATTATCATTATTCATTCATCACCAATCTGCCTGTAGCCTGTTCCACTAACTGCTGCATTTATAAGTTCCCCTCCATTCTGGCTTCCAGAGGTGAGCAACTAGATGGCCATTCCAGCCTGATGTGGCCTGCTGCCATCTCAGCAATACAACTCAGCAAACACAGCTTGCTGATACTTCTTCGGGAAGGGTATTGAATCACCTAAACAGCAATCATGATAGATAATTCACTTTTTAGTTTGAAGATTTTGTATGAGTGTTTTAAGTATTCAGAGTTCAGCAGCTTCTTGACAAATAATCCCCACTAAGATAAGCAATACAGTCAAATAGCTGCACGTATCTTCCTTCTTCATTGTATAGTTTCTGCGCGGATAAAAAACTTTAAGCTTCCTCTGCCTGAACAGGCTTTGCTTTTCAAGAATTTCTGGCACTCCCTCCTACCAATAAGACTAAGTGGGGCTGGGGGAGAGGTGGAGAGAAGGAATTGGGGAGCATAGAAACTTAACAGTCTTGTCGTTTCAGTTCTGTGTCTTGCTTGGTACCATGTTCTACTGGAGTGGAATTGAATACTGAAGGCCCAGTGACCTCAGTGCTGTCCTGAAACACCATGTGAAGCTGCATTTGTTTGTCTCCCGCTCCATTCTCCTTGTGCCGTGGAGGATTTGAAGTTTTCCCACTACTGCTCCAAAAACCTGGCACACAGAACTGACTGCAGGGAAGAAACTTCTTGTCCCTTCTTGGCCCTTGTTCTGCAGCCTCAGTGTCTCCTGGCTGAGGCACAGTCCTTTTGTCACGGTGCAAGAAATCCTTGGAGTATGAGAAGTGATTTGATTTTTTCTCTGATGACATCAGAAAAGAAAATGCCCATATACACTTGCTGCAGAAACATGACTCTCTAAAATTAGGTTGAATTTAAATCATAATGTTGAAGGCTCCAGCAAGGGCTGTGTGAGCAAAAACTGTAACCTCCTGTGACTAATAAAGACGGATGCTGCAAGGGAGAAGACTGCAGACCTCTCTAATATATTTTATTGTTCAACTTCTCTTCTGGTCTTTGTCACCCCTTGCCTTAGAATAAGGCAGTTTCTCTGAGAGTTTAAGTGTGTCAGCAGTAAGACTTGTCACTGATAAAAAGTGCTGCTAGTCAAGCCCAATAAAAGGCTAGCTCACTCCTCAGCAATATGCTGCCTATATGCAAGCCTACCTCCTGTCACTGATGAAACTCCTGCATGTGCTCTTACCTTCAGAAGTGCCAGTCCAGGAAAAGCTCCACTTGCTAACTAGCAACTCCTTCAAAAAGCTGTTGTGTACTTCACACAAGATTTCACACATCTACAGGCTAGAATTTGTGCAGAATACAAAGGGTTCTGTGCTGTAGTCGGCTTTGCAAAAGTGGCTGCCCTATGCTCCTAGATTATTGTGCTTCTTGCTTCAGCTCTTTGTATGTATATGGTTACATGTCCTGTGTAATAACCCTTCCACATCCCTGGATCAGGTAGGACAAAAAGCAAATAATGGCAATGAGTAACTCTTGTGAAAAGTGCAAGCAAGGAGCTACCTGAACCAAATCCAGTCCTTGCATCAGCATTTGCAGTTCTCTATCAGTTCAATAGAGGCTGTTTACTTTGGCCCAGACTTACCTGCTGTCTTTCCTAGTGAACACTTCAGTAGTTAAATGTATCATGAGAAATATGCTCCAATAGAGCATTTTAAGATGTTTTACTGGTTCACGTCCTGACACTTGTAATCTGCCTTGATTCTTTGTTTTTGTATATTCACCTAAATACTAATTAAAAAGAAGTGGAAGTGAATTTTTTTTCTTCAGTTCCAGGTTGTGTGTTTGGGAAGAGGAAATAATAAAGGTCTGTATCTGGGACATCTGAGGCAAGGCAAAGGCAAGCTTTGACATCCTGTAATGCCATCTTGAAAAGCAGGCTGCAAAGCAGCATGGTGCATGGTGTTATAGAAACTCTGTAGCTTAATAGTCCCTTGTTAGAGTACTGGGGAAGAGAAAGTGGCAGACATTAGGGAGAGTAGCTTGAGGAAGAAATGGGCCCCTGCAACATAGAAGTTTTCTGTATGAATGTGCTTTCAGAGCAAAAAATCCTCATGACTGTCCTGGTTCAGTGGGGTGGTGACTGTCCTGAAGGCCCCAGAGTCTCATAAATTCCATGAGGAACTTAGTCTTCACTTTTTTTTGTGAGACTTGAGTCATGGATAGACCATGCAGACGCTGTATATCAGTGGTTAGAGTTTGTTTTTGAAGGGAAGGAGGAGGGAGTTTGGTGGTAGGCCTGGGGGGTTTTGTGTCTATTTTGCTGAAAGCTACAGTAATACTTAAATGTAAAGACATCTAAAGAGAATCAGCATTTGCCTAAGTAAAGGAGAAATAGCAAAGACTGGGTTCTCTGCTCCTTGCCATGAACTCCAAATCCCTGTCAACTGCAACCACCAATACAGAGGAGAGAAATGGGGGAGAAAGGACATTGTAGGCACACAGCCTCTGTCTTTGCTTGGCCAAACCCCTCCAATAACTCCACAGCCGTGGCAGATGTCATCAATGGCTGCACTCCTGCATAAGGGTCTCTTGCTCAAGTTACTTCTGAAACTCGAGTAGCTCTGCAAATGCCTTCTGCATATGGATGTCTCTGTAGGTACAGCCTGATGAAAACATCAGCACCACAGAAGCAGATAAATATTTTTTTACTTCTCTTGTCTTTGGCTTCAGACTCAGAGGTCTCTTCCTTTCTGCTACACCTAAATGTGGGGTGGTTAAAGCACTGCACTTAATGTAGAGGAAAATGCTACAAGATTTTGCAGAAGAAAGTAAGTTCAAACTACTTTTGCAGTATTAACTGCTCCAACCAGTTGCTAATGATACCATTGACCTATTACATAAATGGCAGCTCAAGTCAATTAAGTTTGGGTTCTTCACATTTGCTTTCTGCTTCCTAAGCCTCTCCCTCCCATTGCACTTCATGATTTGTGTTCTAAAAAAATAAATGCAGTGAACAAGTGATCCAGGCAATGGTGGATCTATGCAGAAGTCCCAAACATGTCACAGTGCAACCAGAAAAAGCCAGCTTTACCTGCCTAAACAAAGCAGGAAGGAGAAGACTGGACTGATGTCCCAATGATGTTGACCAGAGTAATGAAAAATCCCACATAGCTTTTTCTAGTTTTCCAGCTTCTGAAGTTTGATTCCAGTCTCTTCAAGTTCCCTGGCTTGCTAGGGGGAGGGTGAGGAAGGGATGGAGTCCATGACAGGAATGGTGGTGAACTGGTTTATGTGTCGACTGAGACTTGTAGAGAAATCTTGGTCATTCTCAGCTGTTTGTATCACATGGATGTACATGGTCTTCAGAGCAGGCAATATGCATGCGTGCATGAAAGCTACTGAACTGAGATATTCTGCTAAGATAGGATGAAGAAAAAGAAATCTCCAGGTGGAAGCCATATGATTTGTTTGGAGATTTGCTTTGTGTATTTATTCACCATAGGAATGAATATTCACAGTTCTCTCAGCAATAAAACACATTTCAGCTCTCCCATAGAGTTACCCCATGTATTTTTAGGTTATTAATTTATTGTAATATTCACAGCTCTGAGAAAACAGTCTCACTGAGAAGCATCCTCTGTTCATACTTGATGGAGTACCGTGGCTTCCAAGCCAACAAGAATCCCACATCCTCAGAAACATAACCTGATGTTTTTCACACTGTCAAATGTTTGTAGCTGGCAGTAGTGAAAGTCTCTGTTCCTGCAGGCAATAGGGCAATGGGGGTCTGCCTTTGTGTATTTTGTACCTTGACCCCATTTTTCTAACAAGCTTTCCTACCCTTTTCTCCTTTCCTTTCACTTCTTCTGCATGCGATATCTTTTGCACAGACTCTCTCAGGCTCTGTTTTTCTTTACCTTGCTCGTTCACATATGAAGTGCAATGACCATGAGGTGCCATGCTTACATCCGGCTACCCACCTCCTTGTGGAAACCAGGAACCAGGCTGCTGGTAGTGTTTGGTGTCCTCTGACTCAGTTGATTTATTCCCCATCCTGTTCACTGCCCTGGCATCTTAGTTTTTCACATTCCTAACAACAGGGACTTGTGCCAAGCAAATGTTTATTGGGATCAAGAATAACCTAAAACTAGTTCATAAATGCAGCCTCCTACTCCCAACCCTTGGCAGCCCTGCCCTCCTTGACAACTGGGGAAAGTCCCTGCAACATGTGGTATGCTGGGAACCTCCTGCAAGAACTTTCTCTGTAATCTGTGGCATCTATCTTTAGGAGACCCTGCTGTAGAGGAGTTGAGGATGGCTGCTGAGAGTTTATCCTCAACAGGAAAAAAAGGTGAGGGTGTTTCTGACCGTGTTAACTTGCATGCAAGGTGAAATTCCATCACAGGCAATGCCGTCTACAGTTCTTGCACATCAGCTAGTTGAGATAAACCCAGCAAGAGAGATGAGTGGGGAGCAGTGAGCTGCTCTGGCTACCCGAGGCTGTTGCTAACTGCGAGTGAATGCAGGACTTCTCTATTTTTCCCAAAGCAGTGCTCACCTTTAGCACTGTACTGTAGCTGGCACAGAGTCTGGAGACTGTAATGCCAAGTCACTCAAAAAAAAAAAAAAAAAAAAAAAAAAAACTCAAATAAGCAGCCTAGTCCTTTTATACCTCTCTTCTGCCTCCACTGTCTGACCCTTAGTGTTTAAAGGAAATCATCTCACAATAAAACAAAAAGACATGACCAAAAAAAAACCAACAAGTAAAGCAGTTTGTGAATACCTTTTTTTTTTTTCTGACTTATACTTCCTGATTCCTAAGAAGGAAGAGGGAAAGAAAATGTTACCTGATATTCTTTAGAATGGTTCAACTGTATGTCAAGGCTAGATGTTGGGTTGGTTTTATTTTTTCCTTATTGAGTTTTACTTACTTAGAAACTTTATCTGTTTAATAATCCTCATGTATGTTACTCTCCTTTCTCCAGCTCTGGTTCTTCCCATGTTTGTGTGCCTTGCGGTTCTTTCTTAAGCAGCTAGAAAGTTTTCTTTGAAATCATTTCCTCTCACTGAATTCAAATATCTCCTGGTCTTTTCAGATAAGATATTTAAATGATAGACATATGTAGTCCCTGCAGCATATATGCTATGGAAGAAAACAGGTCCCATTTTAAGATGGATGACTTGATTCCTATGGGTTTTGTAGGTTTGCAAAATCTTCATCTCATGCTGCAGTTTGCCAATAAGATACAAGAAAATACCTACCCTGTTTACTTATGCAGTGAAGCAAACATTCAAGTTTTAACACTCATACTGTATCTATCTTTTGAGGGCGCCAGAACTTGGGCAAGTCTGAGCTTTGCAAGTCCCGTTCATTTCTAATCCTTAATGCTGAAACTGTTCATGATTTACCCTTGTGGTGAGGCATGTTCTTTGAAAAGTTTGTCCTGTTTAGATGGAAAATTAACTCAGAAATCTCACTGCCTTTTTCTATCTCGACCTCTATGATCCTGTTCTTTTCCTGTTGTTGATGCCTTGTGCCAGTCTCCTTTACTGGGCTAAAGTTCTTTCCCTGCACTGCCTGCCTTCCCTTTGCTGCCAGTTGACCTTTAGCCCCATCCAGTGGGACAGCAGCCACATGTCCTGTTGCCCATAGCTGCTGGACTCTGAGGTGCAATGAGGATGTGTGAGACACTGATACCAAATGCTCTTTGGCACTGGGTTAGATTTCTCCGTGGTTAGACGACATCTTGGGAACTTGCTTAATCCTCCTTTTGGCTTAGCTGAAAGTATCCAAGATACTGTAGCTGTGGTTTCCAATACAACCTATACAGACAATTGTCCTGGGTCAGATAGGCAAAAGAAATTGGGTGAAATTGCGTTCAAATGCTTCCATGTGTTTAAACACCCTGATTTAGGGTGTAGTGCTGATTGGAACATGAGCAGGTCTGCAGTGTGCCTTTTACTTAATTTTCAAACCATGGGAATGCTGTTGGGCAGTTTGATATTCTCCTCTTGCCCTATGGCTATATTGCTAGATTCTGTGGCACAAAGAATAGAAGAATACTGTTTCTCATACAGCACTAGTAATTTGCTCTAACAACAATTCCAGAGTTCAACAAACATGGTTTTCTCTCTCGCTTTGTGTGCCAGTTGCCATGGTAAGCAGGAAGCACAATCCAGGCATTTTCCTAAAGGGAAACTGAAGTCATGAAGGAGGTAGGAAAGGGAGACAAGTCCTGCGTTCAGCTGCTGAGTAGGAAAAAAAATGGGGAAAAAAAAGTATTTTATTTAACCTAATGATTCATCTGGTTTTTAGGGTGAACAACGAGCAAGCTACACTGCAGATATATCCACTGAGGCTACAGCCACAAGAACACCCCTCTTCCTTATGTTTTGTTTTGTTTTTTTTAATGTCTTTATTCCCAGGAGAGAAGGGACACATTCTAATAATATTCATTTTCATGCTACACCTCACATATTGGATCAACAAGAGCCAGGGAGCTAAATTCAAAATTTGCTGAAGTTCTTCCTTATCCTTTACAAAGCAACAGAAGTGCATACATGATGCACCAGAGACTTCACACTAACTTCTATTCCAGCTTGGCTTCTGCTGTACAAGCACTGGGATCCCAGAGTTTTTCCATATTCTACTCTACATTTCTTTGCATTATCACAGGCAAGGCAGAATTCTACAAGAGACGTGCTAAATGGGAGGACACGGTTGTACATCATAGAAACTTCAGCATGGTAGCACTAGAAATGGTAAGAAAAAAAGACAATTTTACCCTTGAACATTTAAAAACATTTCAGGTAATGGGAATTCTACAAAAGTCTCCAAGCCCTCAGTTCATTTTCACAGATGCAAAGCAGCTGCAGTCCTCATAAACTCCAATCAGAAAACTGTGGTCGGGCCCTAACCTTCAATCCCCAACATAAAAAACCACACAAACACAGATCAGTGCCCTGGCCTGGCCCCCACAACAGAAGGGGGGCTCAAACTCTGTGTCAGAGGAAGACAAAAACATTTGCACTGCATTCATAAACCAAATCCAGGGAAAAGAAAATGTTCCAAAACATCACTAGGGCACAGGTCTGTTTTTTTTATGAAAACTCCAGTTTAATCTCATGACTGAGACCTGGCAAAACATCTTTCTTTTGTGTCTTCTGTGGTTTTTTTGTTTGTTTTCTTCTTTTTCTTTTTTCTTTTTCTTTTTCTTTTTTTTAACAATTGGGCACAGAGGCAGGCAAGTCCACACAGAGAAAAAATTCATCAGAGCTAGCAGGAAAAATATTCACAAACCAGGGACAGTCCTTTTCACAGTGTCTGACTTCCAGTCCTTCCTCTGACCTGGCAGCAAACAATATTTCAAAGGGGACCAGTGGCTGCAAGCACAAGATCTAAGGTCTGGACTACAACATGTAGCTCAGAAAGCTCTTGCCTCCTGCCATCCTTCCTTTCTGGGACTGTTAAAGTCCTGCTCCATCTCCACTGAACTCAGTGGCAAGCTTTCCATTCCTTGTTCGGAGCAGAACTAGTTATCACAAAGTCTTTACATCAATTAGGAGCAAGCAAAGGCTAAACCAAATAGGGGTCAGCTACAGCTTCTTACACACCCCTAGAGGTTTTTAGTCTTTTTTCTAGAGACTGAGAGGAGCAAAAGGGATATCTGGAAAAGCTGGGCGTGCTTGAAAGGTAATACGTGCTTCAGAAGATTGTTTGCATTTTCAAGGACTGCGGAGAAGCTTGTGAGGGAAGTTAAATCAGTCCCTGCACACTTGGTCTCCCCTGATCTCATCCCTCCTCTCCCCAGACAAGATCCCGCTCAGGAAGGCATATTCAGGCCTTCTGCCCACCATAGGTTAGCCAGAACTGATTAGGTACTCCATGGGCAAAAAGCCCACAATTGATCTCCTACTCTAAGTGCTGCAAAAGTTAGAGGAGAAAACAGTTCCATGCATCAGCCCAAGTTTCACAGATGTGTCAAATACTATTTAGGCAATTCCTTCATTTTAATTACATTTCCTTTTAAATATATTTATATAGAATGATCATATATATATATATATTTTAATGTCCACGACAACAGGCATTTCAGAATTCATAAAGAAAGAAAAAAGATTTTGATTGCACCACTTAGACTCTGGATGAGGAAAAATTTTTCAGGCTTTATGGATGCTCCCTAATACAGACATGAACTCCTCCAAAGCTCTAAAGGTGAAAAAAGTAAGTACTTCAGTGTTTCTGCAGTGATAACACAAGGTGGACAGCCCAGAGGACTGGGATTTATAAGGTAAATCACAGTCCTCATTTCTGTTTATTCTCCTGCCAATAAGGCAGCTCCCACAAGAGCTAACATTAACAGTGTCCCTCCTTTTCATCAGGGGATTCTTTGCCAGCTCAGCCATTTCACTCTGAGCTACATTTAATGGAAGCTGCACAAACCCCCTGACTACATGGGAAAAATAAGTGAAATTTACTCACTTGTCTTCCATTGGTAAAAGTCCACAATCAACACATGCTGGTGATATATTATGTCTGATACTGGGACCATCTGCAAACTTGGGAATAGCCTTTACACTGTTCACAGTCTCAGGAGAGTTTAAATGCAGGGTGCCTGAAATAATCCTCATGGAGCTGCAGATGATGACCCAGTCTATTTAGTCTTTTCACTAATTGTTCACCAAGAAGAATTCTGCTGAACACAAAACTTCAGACTCCAGGCCAGACTCATCTCCCATAAATCTGATCTATCCCTCTACATAATGCTTCACAGATAAACAATGAAAAAATAAAAACAAAACAACAAACAAACAAACCCAAAACCAAGGAAAAAAACCCACAAATCCTTTCTTAGAGAGATCAGGTCTGACCCTGAAACTGACATCAGGGATAGCTTAATGAAGTTGGTTCTCAGGAAGATCGTGCCACACAGTCAGCACCATTCAACAGGAGATGGCATCTGTCTTCTGACTCTGTCCAGATACCAAGCTCTGGTCCCTCAAGCTGACTGCAGCTAGTGATACCAACATGGGTCCATCATCATGCATTACAGACTCTGCAGAAGGCTGAGTCTGGAGTTGGGAGTGATGATGCCTGTGCAATGGTGCACCTTGCAACTAAGCAGGTACTTTCAGCTCTGCAGGATCTGGGGCTTTAGCTAAGTGTTCTTGATACATCAGTTGAAGGCTGGAGATTAAATTGTAGGTAAGAAACAGGATCCAGCTACAAAATAGAGATATCATTACAGCGCCTCCGCTTAATTAAAATCCAGGACCCGGATCTGAGTTCAAACTCTGAAACATCCTTAAAAAGTATAGTCTGGATACAGATTTTAGTTGAGGTTGATCTTTAATATTAAGTAATGAATTCTAATAATTTTCTCTTGCAGGAGTTTCACCACTTATGCCAAAAGCGCTATTACTTACTGGAATGCTGTTAAGAGCTGAGACAGTGTATTATATACATATTGCCAGACCTCATTTCTTGTTCATAGATCACTGTATATGAGAGTTAAGAGAGGGGGGAAAAGCGGTTTTAACATGCCAAGGTTTCATCACAATTTCTTTTTCTTTTGATACATTATTTTGTGACCTTCTCTAGCTCTCTTCCAGGTGTCTTGGCAGTCAAAACTTCTAGAAACTGAGAGAATAAATCCTTGTCCAAAGTAAACTATTTTGTTGATGCCAAAAAAACCTGGGCAACATTTCCACAACTTTTACTTCCTCTAAAATCTTGCCATCTCATATCCTACCTTCCCAAGTCATTTGCCATTAAGTCAGTCATGGTGATTAAAAGCTTTCCTACGAGGCAGTAAAAAAGGCATTTGGATGCCATGTTAAGGCAGTGTAGAGCTGTGCTAGCTATGAGGGACTGGCAACCCCCTGCTTTTCATGGGAGGCTGCACAGGCATCTTATGGTTTGGGAGTAGAATAATAAAATTGTCATGATGCTGCATATTCTGGGCCTGCTGTCCACAACTTGCCCAGGTAAAACATAGGTTGACATCTTTGAGAGAAAATAGACCCAAACAGGAGCTCCAGGCTCCCTCTTAAAAAAACTGACAGCATGAATTTAGTTTTCTGCTCTGCAAAAACTGCAGCTGGTGACAGGGAAAAGCCCTCTTGTTTTTCCAGACTCTCTTTGAATGTGGCAGGAGAAAATTCTGCTGAAGATATATTACTTGCATTTGTGGACCCAGAACTTCTCAAGAATACTCTGGCACCTCTCCCCTTTATCAGTCAAAGAGCACAGAGAAAGCTCAGGAACCTCCAGCCACAATGACACTAATAAAGTGATACAATCAGACCAGGACCTCGTGGGTTGAGTTTACTATCTGTTTGAAATTGCCAGTACTTCAGAAACAAGGCCCTAAATATACATCCTTTGGGAAATGCTGGCTGACACTCATTGTGATGGCAATAGCACTTCCTAACAGATGCTCAGTTACTGCTTAAACTATAGCTCATCATACCCACCCAAGGGCCTACAGACTCAGACATCTCCAGGAATGATGGCCCCTGCAAGCACCATTACAGAGACAGACTCGGTGCTGGCAGCAACCCCTGTGCTAGTGACACTAAAATTGCAGAGACAGCACACACTGTACCTGACTTCAGAATCATCCATGGTCACATACCAGGCAATAGATGAGCCTGTGGTGAATGCAGAGTCAGAGGCTTTATAAAGGAAGCTTTAATTATATTCCCACAGCAGCTGTTGCATAACTGAACATGTATTTTCCTGTAATATGAATGTTCCCTTCAGGAGAGAGTTTAACTCACTTCAAATCTCCCTCTCGGGATTTGTTCATGATCTGTTCTGCAGCCCCACAAATCATCATCTTTACCACCCCTTTAATCAATCTGAAAGCACTGAGGTCCAGGAAGGTGACAACCAGCCATGCTCTCAAAGAAACAGAGTAAAATCACAGGGAGAGGAATTTTAAAGGAAGAAGAAGCTCCTGGGGGCATGCCACACAGTGGCAATGAAAGACCAAGGGTCAAAGATATGTCAGTCAGGGTGCAAGAGAGCGATAGCCTAAGGACATGCAGATCAGGAGATCCTCTTGCTTTTCTCTGCTGTTGGCAGTGTGGAGGTCAGCTGGAGATAGCTGCAGAGGTGTCACCTGGCTTTAAGCAAAGATGAAAATAGTTGATACTGGCCTTTGTTATGACCATGTCTTGGCTTTCATTGATTCCAGACTGTGAAGTCTCCACCACTGGGCAGCCAGCTGCACACTCATTCCTCAGCCACATGGATCTTGTCTGCCCAAGGAAGGTGGGGCTGAGCACACAAAACTCATGAGCAACACTTGGAAGACTAAAAGTACAACTAGGCGTTTCCTGCCCAGCTGCTTTCATTCCAGCCCTTGCACATGGTGGAAAGAGCACATCTTTGATGCAAGGATAGAGCTGGGGCAGTGTGTTTAGGTTGTATGTTTTTATCTGGAGCATCCTTGACTGTCTCACACCCTGTGTGACTTGCTCATGCCAGCTTCACCTTCCTCTTCAGCTATCCCCAGCCTCCTGCACTGTTTATTCACACTGTCTAAATCAAACAGTCCTTCATGGCTGTCTGGGAAACAATGGAAGGAGTTCCCAAACATCTGGATCTACCTCCTCAGCAAATGCTGTGCCCCTGCACCCTGGTCTGCAGTGTTTTGTAACAGGGTTTCCTCCAAGCCCTATTTTCTAATTATACAGAGATTTATTTTTCCTGGTTTTCTGTAGGGAGGATGATACTTTCATAGGGCTTGTTAGACAATAAGCATGAGAAAAGGCACATTCCCTGGGACTAGCTCACAAAAAGCAAAAGAAAAAAAAAAAGGCAGATAGTGAGGGACTAGGCAGGGGTGAAAAAGGGAAGAAAAAGCAAGACAAAGAGACTATGACCTTTCATAGCAAAAAGCTTTGCAGGAAACCAAAAAGGATTCAGGTCCATCTTGCACAAAATAGTTATAATAACAGCAAAATGGCAACAGAGTTGGTCTTGGACACTCCCATCCCAACCATCACAGAAAAGGAATAGGAGAAGCAGCTGCTATTCGATCTGCCTCCCACTTCGTCCATCCAGAATCACAGAACGCCTCTGGGGCTGGTAGAAGCAGCTGGTAGAAGTCTCCAGTCTCTGGCCATTCTTCGGGATGGTCATTTTGTTCCTCAGTGTCACCCCCTCAGGCGTCGTCCGCGAAGTCTCAGACAGGTCACCACAAATGGGGCTCAAAGAGGTGGTCTGAGTGGGGCTCCTTATGGGTGATAATAATACCCTGGAGTCTGCTGAAGTGGTGGGGTGGTCCATAATAGGGAAAGGGGGACTGAAGAGAATCAAACTCTGGGGCCTCCCAGGCCTAGACCTATAGGAAGGCTTGGAGAACCCTGATGGCCTCTCTATTTTTGAAGACTGTGGGTTATCTCCAGCTGTCTCCCCTCCTGACGTGCGCTTTCGGCGTAGGACAGGGGCATCTAGAGCTGGGTGGTGACTGGACTGAGATGGCTCCAGTGGAGAGACAAGGCTGCCATGCCAAGGACAGGCTGAGTCCTTTTGAGCTGGGTCACTGTTTTCTTTTTCTGCTTTGGCTTTCTTCTCTGTCAGTGGGCTCTTGGGGGCCTCTAGGTGACTCCATGCCACCCGTGGGGTTTGTCTGATGGCCTGCTTGGCTTCTGCTTCCTTCTTCTCGGTGGATGGAGCAGCATTCTGAGCCTGTAGGGGCTGGGGGATCTGGGTGTACTGAATCTTGGGTGGTATCACAGGCACTGCTCTAGCCTGACACATCTTTATCATGAAGGAGGTCCTGACTGCTGACACACTGACAGGAGCAGAGTTACGACGGCCAGTGGTGGCATGGGCCACTGCCAGGTAATCCAAGTCTAGATCCACAGGGGTATCGAAACAAGACCTCCAAGGAACACCTCTACTGGAAACAGGGCAGCGTGTCAGCAGGGATGGGACAGAATCACTACTTTTTACTTCCTTCTGCCCACACAGGAGGTTCCCAGGAGCAGATGGCACAGACAGGCTCTCAAATGTGAAGAAATCTGGGGCTGGGAGGAGTGAATCCAAGTTGAGGGATGAAGGCCTAGTCTTTACTTTGCGAGGTGTTTCTTCACCTTTATTACTCAGCTGTGACTCAGGGGTAGAGCATAATGCTTTGGTGGCAGTCTGTCCTTCCAGGGCAGTGTCCTGAGAGATGGACAATTCCTCCTTTGTGTTCTTTGTCTGTGAAGAACTGTCTGGGCTACTTTGGTATGGCAAAGACAGCTCTATCTTTTTGCTCCAAGGATTTGCTTTGCTCACATCCACCTTTTTTTCCTCTGTCTCTGAAAGAGGTATTCTGGAGAGTCCTACTTTCTCAGCTGGTGCTTCCTTCCTTTTGAGAGCACATTTCAGCTCCTCAGGTTTTGGAGGTTCTTCTGGAGGACTTGGGCCATTCTCATCTTGCATAGCTTTGCCCAAATGAGAGGTTGAGATAGTTTGTGTTTTGGACAGCTCAGAAGTCACTGACAGAATGTCACTGTGTGGTTGCTGCTGATCAGCAGCATCTATGAAAGAGAATGGGATAGTCCACAGACTCATCACTGTGTCTTTACTGTCCAGGGAGAGGCTGCGACTGAATCGTGGTCTAAGAGAAAAGCCTGTCTCTGCTCTCTGGGTCTGTGGATTAAACTCCTGTATCATCTTCTCCTGAATGTCCTTAGAGGTGGGGGAATGGAGAGGGCTTGTAACCCACTGGTGGTCTTCCCATGGCTCCACAAGTTCTAAGATCTGCACATTATCTGTCCAGGTATCCTCATCATCCTGGTCACCCGCATCCTGGGTTCTGCTTACAGCACTGCCCTCCTTCACCTCCTGGATTCCAGCTCCACTCAGTGCCTTAGAGGAGAACGTGTCCCTTTCATCAGTAGTCATTATCTCGTGCTTCTCCCTGTGGGTCTGGACTCCAGTAAGACCATCCCTTTCCCTCTGCAGCAGGCAAGTGCTATCTTTGTCTCTCCCTGACTCTGGATCTACTCTTTTGGAACAAGAAAATCCATCACTTGAGGCAAGCTCATTAAATTCAGATTGACTATGAATCTTCTGGTCCAGGGTAGGAGCAAGACATTCACTCCTGCTGTCCCCCATTGGGTGGTGGTTCTTTGGAGTGGCTGTGCCTGTTGGAAGAGTACTCAGTTTGGGTGGTGCTGAAGCACAGCTCTGCTGTGCAACTGCATCAGACTGGCAGTTGTGGACACTGTCTTGTCGCTCCATGCTGCTGGCACCAAATAAGGGCACCTGAGCTACCTGTGATGGTCTGCTTGCAGCTGTCTGTTCAGCTAGTGTTGAACTCTGCCCTGGATCAGAGGAAAGACTATCTGTTTGTACTGAAGAAGAAGATTCAGAAATTAGGCTTGTCTTGGGGACAGCTGCTGGCAAGAGCAAGAGTTCCTCTTCCGGTTCAATAATTTTCAGTTCCTGCTGTATCTCTGGCCACAGAGGTTCTAGAAGGGCATTTGCTGTGTCCTCCTCAGTCTGAAAAACAAAAGAAACGCCATGACCTGGGAGCTCACAACTTACCAGTAAATACCCCTCAATTTTCCCCAAAAAGCCCTCTTAGAATAAGCAGGCTCCTGGAGGAGCACATTCATGGGTACAGAGATACAGACAGGCATACTGCTACCAGTTCAAGGAAGGAAATATATCTATAAACAAGTGGGTTTATGGAGGAGAAAATCCAAGGTTCAGTCAAAATGGGGTCTGGACAGATGTACTGAAACAGTGAGCTGAATGAGTAGCTGGAATGTTTCAGTCTGTTTCTCAGCTCTTCCCATTCAGGCTCGCTTGGCCTTGCCAGAGAATGTGCATTCCCAAACTGCACACAAACTCAAATGAATAATCTATTCAAGGAGCTATGCCAACAGATCTTTAAATAGCTGTCCAGAGATGAGTATCACTGTAGGAAAGTTGGTGAAAAGCCTCTTCTAGAGATACAGAGGAGGCAAAAATAGCAAGAATTAAAAAAAAAAAAAAAATTTGTGTGTAGCAAATGGAAGAAAAAAGGACTGTTCAGGCTGTCCAGGACAAATGGGACAGCAAAAATAGAAGGGAAATTCAGAGACCATGGGTCAAAATGCTCAGACATCCGGACAATCTCACATCTGGAGAGTCTCAGAGCAGACAGATTGTAGGAATTGAAGTTGTATAGTTACAGGAAAGGGAACAGTAGGTATTAATATAAAGGTGAATCTCCACAAGGTGATGTGGACAGAAGTGAAATCAGTTCATGGTCAATTCTTGACACAGGTTATAGTCTGAGTTTCACAACTACATATACATAATTGAACTTTAAACAACCTCACAGTCACTACCATGACATGGTCCCCCACCTTCATTCTCAGGCCTTCTTCCTTACCACATCTCTTAAACGCGATCCTTCTTCTGTGTTAGCTGTCTTGATCTCCTGTTGATCACAGCTTCCTTCTGAGGAGTCATCCTTCATCTTTAGCTGTCTTTGCTCTCCTTCGTCTGCTGGGAGAGGCCCCTTATGAAACTCCAAGGCTGGTGTTTGTTCCAAGGTGGGACTCTGCTCTGAAGACTGCTGGGGGCTGCTGGTGCTGCCTGTGCAGCTGCTTTGCCCACATGTCTTCAGATCTTCTGCTGCTGGCTGTGGAGTTTCTAAGGACTGGGGTTTCCTGGCTGCCACCAGCTCCTCAGGGTGAGAACCTGGATCAGAAACACAAATGAACGATGTAACTATTTGTGACTGAAAACTTGTGCCCCAAGACAAAGAGGTGCTGCTAAAAGCCAATACCAACCAAGAGAGATAAAGAGCTCCCTCCAGGCAGTTGCTCCCTCAGTCTCTTTGCTGCAACAAACACCAACCTGACATGCTTTCAGAATCAACACCCACCCTGCTACAGCCTGACCTCTTTTCTGCCACAAGAGCAGGTTGGAGAAAACTCCACACCATCAAGCTGCAGGGCACCTCCAGCAGCCTGACTAAGGATCCACACTCCTCTCCTTAGCACAATTTACCTCTGGATGCTGCCACTGACAGAGTGGGCCCCAACTGTTTCTCCTTCCGCTCTGTTGCCTGCTCTGTCCTTGTGTGGGTCCCCGCTTCCAGAGCAGAGGGGCTTGTGCTCTCCACCATCAGGGAAGACAACTCCTCTAGGCTGGAAAGGGAAAGCTTCTCCTTCGTGGGCAGGCGGCAGGGCGTGCTGTTGGTGCTGATGACTGCAGATACCCGCAGGGGGACAGAGACAGCAAATGGCTCAGAGATGTTCAGGGCTTTCCTCTGGTGACGAGGAGACGCCTCCAAGGGAAAGAGGCTGCTTGGGAAGCCTGACTTGGAGGCTGTTTCAGAGGTGTAGAACATGAGAACTCCTTTGGCTGAAGTCTGCTCGTTTTCGGCATCCTCTGCTACCCGGAAAACCTTCAGCTGCTCAGGGGGTGATTTCACCTGTGGTGTCCGAGAAGGACCTTTCTCCCCACTCAGCTCTGAGCTTCCTTTGGCCCCCATGGCAGATCCTTCCCACTCATTCTCCTTGCTGAGGTCATATGAGCTGCCTGTTCCTCCTGTCCGTATCTTTGTTGGAACAAAAAACCCTCCAGTAGTCACTGACCGTTTGAACCTGCTTTTTTCATCCTCCCCTGGAGATGGGAACACAAGAGGAAGTCAGTGGGAAACAAAGCACTAGCAAACAAACTTCCTCTGTAAGCAGCCCTCCTCAATCCCTCCAGGGAAGAGTCCTGCTCTGGTGAACACTCACATTTCCCCAGATATATAGGGACAGTAGGTATTGAAGACCTCCCAGGCTCTAGCCATGAGGGCTCTTTCAAAGTGGGCAGCCAGGGCTGGATAGAATGCCCTCCAGTGGAAATCATCAAAGACTTTTATTAGACACCCTTCTTAATCAGATGCAGTCAAGTCTAGGGCTGTGCACACGCCAGACTTTTTTGGCTTATTGCAAGCACTTTTTCTCTATGAATGAGAATTTTGTGCCCAGAATAACAAAAAAAGAAATCAAAGCAATCCAACTGCTAGTAAAGATGCAGCTAAGACACAGTGGTAACTCTCAGGTGCATACACTGAGATAAATGACACAGAAAAGCA
Source organism: Formicarius rufipectus (assembly GCA_013399695.1). Taxonomy (NCBI): domain Eukaryota; kingdom Metazoa; phylum Chordata; class Aves; order Passeriformes; family Formicariidae; genus Formicarius; species Formicarius rufipectus. The sequence goes on along the minus strand of VXAU01001197.1, from coordinate 636,038 downwards.
TGCACACAAAAATGCATGCACACACAACGGTGGGGGTACACATCAGCAGCCATGGCATAAGCCTACAAAAATACACAACATGGTGTGATAGACAAAGATACAAACTGCTGCATCCATTGAGGGCAGTGAGGCATTGGAACAAGTTGTTCAGAGATGTGAATGCCCCATTCCTGGCAGTGTTCAAGGCCAGGGTGGACAGAGCACTGAAAAACCTGACCTAGTGGAAGGTGTCCCTGCCCATATCAGGGGGGTTGGAACTAGATCTTTAAGGCTCCTTTCAACTCAAACAATTCCATGATTTTATGATCCATGCTGCTGAGAATGCAGAGCTGCAATCTTATGGTGTAGGCTACTGATGTCTCACCTTCCACGGGGAGGGAACACAATGAGTCCATGCTCTTCGCGGGCCGAATGGTTGCTTTTTCTGTGGAAAAAGAGTTTTGGAAGCAGGTATCAGATCCTGTGGCTTTGCAGGCTTCAGCCTATAAAGATCAAATACTACATACATATAGACAGGCGTGCCAGGCAGACATCAAAGTTGTTTTCCATTTCCAAGCATTTCCCCCATGTATCTGCACCACATGGCTTATTACCCACAACACTTGTCCACACAGCTGGGGATCTGCTAGTGCTAACAACAGCTTTGCACCTGCTGGACATGTGGAGAGCTATACTTAACCCAGCCAGTCAACACCATCTCCACTGTGAAGCAGTTAAGCATCCCCTGTGCTGTTATGCTCTACTGCCCTCCCTGATCAAGTCAGGCTATTGGTTGTGGGGCACATTTTGGCTAAACTGACATAAATGCCTTCTCACCTCTCATTCCTGATAGCAAATGTTGGGTTATTTTTATGTTGCACTCTCTGGCTCTTTTGCTGATTGAGCAGACCCTCCTGCCAGTAAGCACTCTGGGAAATCTAAGAGGGCAGTAAGCAACTTATTTTCCTGGTCATCCTTGCTGAACTTGCTTGTCCATAAACAAGCTGCCATTTGTTACTAGACATTCTACAGGTCTGTTCCTGACAGGTTTTGGAAGCTTGTAGCTGTTACTGCTCTGAAAAAGGGAGTTGGGGAAATGTAGCTGGCAAGGAAGACAAGTTAGTCTCTGACAGCCCAAAAAGGATCTGTGTAGATCTGGAAAATGTCTGGGAACAAAGTTTGCTGTTTACAGAGTTGCAAAAAGTAGGTAAAACAGAAAGTGAGCAGGCTTGTTGGACTTCATTTGTTTATATATTTAAGGCTTCTGGCTCTAACTTTCACATGAGCATAGGAGAAACTCCAGCTACTTTTTGCATTTAAATGGAGTCCTGGCTACTTTTTATGTTCATATGGCATGATGTCTTCAGCGCTGGCTCGACTTTTCAGGAGAAACAGAATTCAAGCTGTGGATCTCACATTTTATGTGACTTACAGGCTTGTGTGCGTGGACACAAGCTGTGTTAAAGCATGTGCTTAGTTTCACCAGCAAGTTCATCTGTTTCCTCACATTAGGCTGTAAGCAGGAAGCACACATAAATACAACATGGCAGCGCAAAAGTACTGCTTCAGAAAAGTGCTACTTCAGTCCTTTAAATTCTGTGCATGGTTTTGCATTTGTGTGTCCTGCTGGTGAAAATGTACAGCCCCCTGTCGCTCAGCACTCTTCTTGGAACACGACTCGGCCTCCACGGTCACTGGGCTGCAGTCGTTCCTGGGCATCCTTGGGTTAGCTCTATTTTGAGACAGAGTATTCCTTATCGAAGTGACAAGGTGATCCCGTGATCAAAATAGGATAGAGAGTTATTTTGAGATCTGCCATGGGCACCCTATGCAGGGCCATCTGTACGTGCAAAACATGGGGGAAGGCAAGGGTCCAAAAAGAGCTGGATCCAGTATTTGGCATCACATACATTTCTGATCCAAACACAGCCTGTCTTATATGAGGTGGTAATGTTGCCAACATTAACTATTTTATTTTAAGTCTTGCAATGTTTGTTAGTGGTCCTGCAAACACCACCTCCTGAAGTCATGAGATTATATAAATAAAAATTCCATCTTTTATAAAGTAAATTCCCTGACTTGGAGATTCTAAAAATCTAGAGCATATAAACCTAAAACATTTCTTTATGAACTCAAAAAAAAAAAAAAGCAGTATGCTTTTTTTTAAAAAAAGTGATTACTTTTAGGTCAAGTTCCTGATTTTCAGAACTTGAGTCATCATTTCTGAACACGGGGAATTGGCATTGCCATGTGATTTTCTAGGAAGCAGAATGTTTAAGAGACTGCAGCTCAGAAGAGGCTAGAACTTTGGATTACAGCCAGAAGAAAAGACAACTCTCTTGGAAATTCTGCAAAAGCAATGGCTTCCCTCAAAGTCCTGAGAGCCAGGAGCCATTGGAACTCCTGGTGCCTTGTTTTTCACAAGGACACTGAACACAGTTGGTTCTTACTAGCCTTTAGTGGAAGGACAGCCATTCACCCAGTACCATGTAAGGAACATTAGAAGACTGTGCTGGCTGTGCTGGAATGGACTTTTCCAAACGTACATAGCATTTTCTGGTTCCCAAACTTGACAGCTGGACAACAAGAGCCTGTTCAGGTGCCAAAATGAAGTATTTATTGTAGCTGTCTGGTATGTCCTCCTGAAAGGCTGCTTTTTGCCATCACATGAAAATGACAAGTGTGTGAAAGTAGACAAAAAGCATGACCCCATCGGATTATCTCAAATCTAATGGTATTAGTGCTGTGTGGATTAAAGGTGCCCCATGCTAACAGCATCACAGGAGAAAAGCCTCAGAGAGAAACACTTCACCAGTGTTGTATTCTTACCAGAGAGCTTCTGTGCCCTTACAAAGACACTCCCATTTCGACTTAGTTTAGACTTTGATTCTGAGCCAGAGCGGCCCAAGTTAAATATCGACTTCCATTTTTTGGACTTGGTGGATAATTTTCTCCTGGAAGGAAAAAAGGCTCAAGAGGTTACTGAACCCTAGAGACTTTTATCTTTTTAATATCCCACAAAGACCTCTGAGCTGTCTCCCATCAGCACGGTCCCTCTTTTCTTCCCACACCTCATTTAATTCTAAAGCATGCAAGGCATAGCTATACAACCAACTCTTGCTGGTTATATAGCTAGCAATTACCCTGTAAGTGATTTATCTGTATTGCTGATTTAACCATTTCATGGATGAAAAGACACCTAAACCTTCAGATAGTTGGTTCAGCATCATGCTACAGCAACTGTGATTGACTGAGCAATCAACCATGCTTGTGTCCAGAAATGAGAGGTTTGCAAGGCTCAGGCTATCATGCAACACACCAAAGAAAAACTCCCTTTTTAACAGGTTTTAATAATAGAGTGCATGATAAATTCCAGGGAATGGATCAAACTGGTAAAATTGTGCAGTGCACAAAGCTATTCTTTAAAGACCATGTCTTACAATGAAAATAAAAGAATCCTTTAATACAAACTATTAATGCTTTTCAGGCCAACATTAATTTAATCATAGGTGTTAGATATTGTACTAACAAAATAGGAGGAGGCTTAAGGGAGTGAAATCAATTTCTTGTAACTGTCAGAGGCAGTGGGACACCAGTTCCCTGTGCCTCTTTGGAAACCCCAGTTTTATGCAGAAAGAAGCTGCCATTTTTTTTTCTATGCATATTTCTGCATGAAGTTCTGTTCCAGTTCCTTCACACACCCATTGCTATTCCTCCTTCAATCTCCCCTCTTTCAGAGCAAGAGCTCTCTTATCTCCCTGCCTTGTTCTCCGTAATGGGCTTTCTACCCCCAGAGTCCTGCTTTTCTTTCAGATTAGTATTCAGAAGAGTACAAATCAGTCTTACAAAGAGGATTAATATCTTGGGGATAGGACTGTTCTCTTCAAATTAGAAAAGGCACTCTAGAGGAGCAATACATCCTTTTGTCTTAAGTCTGTTATCCTCTTGCCAGTATTCTGTTAGATGGCTCTTTTTTGCTTTAATATATCAAGTGACAATAAATATCTTTGCTCTGGTGCTTTATGGGTCAGTAGATTAATGAGCCTCCTGCTGCAGAGGTTATAATCTGTCAGAACCAGGCAGCAGAGTGGCCATATATTAACAGTTAGATAGACCAATTGATAAATACTTATGCTGGGCAGTTGTGCCAACAACTACAACAACCTCAGCTGAAATCAGACTCTTCTGGCATAGACATAGCTGGCATAGGTGCCACTGTGTAAATATCTCTCCATGCTGGGAGTGAGAATTAACCTTACTGCTTGGCTTGAGTTGTAGAGGAACCTGGAGAATGATGAAGCTGAGCAGTTCAGTGGCACCAGGCATGCCATGGACCAGCCACCAGCAGGTGGAACTCAGAGGTGAGCTGTGCCCCAACCAGCTCCACATTCATCCCATGTTTAGCCAAGTTCTGAGCTGGCACAAGGATGAATAGAGAGTTAATTCCTCCTGCAGGAGGCCTGTGAAGTTCTGCCCTGATGGAGGGATAAGGACTAGTGGAGCTGTGAACCCAGCAACTGCAATACTTGTCAGGAGCAGCTGTGCCTCTTTTGAGAAGGACACAGAATTTTCTCTTGACAGTGGCTGTAGACTCATGAGTGCAGGTGTGGGGGTATCATGATGACAAAAGGATCGTTCCCAATCACACTGGGGAGCCTGCACTTTTTCATTTGCACTTTACACTTTTCTTGGCACTCACTTGCTGTCGGGGAGGTCAACAACTGTGTGGAAGAGGGACCCAGTTACAGGCACAATTTCAGGCAAGCTGTTCTCTCTCCTCTCCTTCCGAGCAGGGTGGGATGCAGACAGACTCCTTGCCTGTGCTTCTTCCAGGCTCACCAGTTTCATTGGCAAGGAGGCTGAGGGGAGGGTCAGACTTTTCACAACTGATGCACTCTCTGAAAAGCAAGAAAATACATTCCAGTCTGGTGTGAGGAGAGAGAAGAGCAAGAGTTTCATGTCTTTATTTGACTGGAACATCTCCTGTGGAGGAGGGGAAAGAAGTGGCACGTGCAGGGAGAAATCTTTTTGTCAGATAAGTCTTTCAGCTCCTCAGCAACCTTATCCATCTGAGTGCATTCTCAGCAGGGACCATGCTTGCCAGCCAAAGGCACTTCTGTGTGAAAGAGGTGTCAGTGAAAACCACCAGGATTCACACCGTCCCTTTTCTCCTCCCTCTTCCATCCACTCCCACCCACGCCCAATATTGGAGCAGTTCAGTCCCTGATCCAAATCTGGTGCCTAGTTCTTTCTCTCACTTCCACATATTTCTCTATGTCTTGTTCCAGGAAGGGCGATTGTTCCAAACACCACCATTACTTTAACTTTCTAATCCATTTCAAAGTCATAGAAAGCAGTGGGACTGACAGCCTGGGAAACTGAAAGTGCCTTTTTACAGAGGCAGTGGGAGAGCCAACTTCCCATATGCCACCTCAGCAATAGTCCTGTCCTGAGGAGATCACCTCAAGGTGCATGAAGGAAGTGCAGGCTCTGGGATCCACTCTGTACTTAGCAGCCCCTGCCTTTGTAGAGGGGCTGGGCTGTAGCTCCCACTACAAAATGAATTCAGACCATGAGCATGTTCTTCTCTTGACTCCATAAGGCTGTTACCCTCCATAAGGGTCAACAGTGTTCAGCACTTATCAAAGTTGGGCCACTTATCAAAGTTTGGTCTGTGACCTGGAGTACAAGCAGAAGTCTTGGAATTTACTAGTCATTGTTTCACTACAATGCTTAAGGCAGTACAGGGGCAGTCGCTCACTTTGTGCCTTCTGCCAGAGCATAAGGATGTAGGAATGCCACCTCCACCACAGCACAGGGGTGTTACAAGTTGAGCAGGACACCACACTGGAACAGTGGGATCCAGGGACTGACTAACACATGTCAAAGTAAAGATGGGCAGGACGAGTTGACATAGGGCTGGAAAGCAGAAAGGTGGATCCTCTCTGAGTTCTGAGGGTATTACAAGTCTTTTCAGTGTGTAAAACAGAAAAGTGCATATTTCTGAAATCATGTGAGATCAATGTGGATCTAAGTCTTCTCACTTCCCAGCCTTTTGCTAACAAAACCATCACTAAACTCAAAATTAGCATATCTGAAAACTGTTGATGTTCCAGGAAAAAAGAAATCTCTTTCGTAAAATGTCCTCAGGAAGAAGATGTAAGTTTTTGGAACAAAAGATTAAGTTTTGTCCTGGGAGTGTGACCTCTGACTTGGGTGGATATGGTGGCTGCAGAGCAAGTATTGTTGGTATGAGGAATTGTAACTGGGGGAAGAGTTGAGGCTGTGGCTGATGGACTTAGAGACAGAGATTAAACCAGGATTGAGAATCAGTCAGGTGGGCTTCCTTTTGTGGAAATAGTTAAGCAAGATGAGATCAGGCAGAAGATGAGAAATAGGGCAACCTGCAAAAACACTGAAGAAGGCTAGTGTTCAAAAAGATTATAAAGATAGGGATGAAGAGATCAAGAGTAAGGAGGTACTGGGCTCAAGGTGTCTTTACGGGAGTCTGTGATGCTGGTAAGAGTTAATATGCTTGAAATAGTATTGAAATATTGATGGGAGAGCTGGAGGACATGGCAAGTGACATGTGGAACGGCTCAGGAAGGTTGTTACCAATGTTCTCTGCAGAGCTGGCTTTTCTGTTGTTGCTGAAGATCTGATCCACATGATTCAGGATGAACTCAATCACCAATTGCTGCACTCGCACCTCCAGGAAAGCTGCATCCCCGTTGCAGCCAACTGCCTCAATCTCCTTTGACCTGCAGGAGGAAAGAGATGTACCAGTAGTGAGAATTGACACACATAGCCCCCAGGAAGGAAAGACCAGATTTCTTGATGCAAGCTGTAGAACAGGGATGATTTCCCCACTCTTGCTGCACTTCTTGCTCTCCTTGCCTCAGAGGCCCTCATCCTCTCTTTGCCTTTTCACTCTTTTAAAAACTATTTTCCCTATTTATTTTGCTACCTTTGTTATTTATTTTCCTGACTGTGTTATTTTTCTTACTTGGTTTTTACATTCTTCAGCAAAGATATAATTTTGACTCTCAAACTCCATCCTTCTCTCTCCTTTATCCTCTTTTAACTATTTCAAAGTTGGGCCTGAAAGACAACACAGGAGCCTTCAAATGATGCTTCTAGATACCAAATCAATGCTTCAATTACCTGTGAGTGAAATCCCTGCTCAGGTCTTCCCCAGCTCAATTTTTCTAATGCTTTGCCCTGTGCCCCAGTAGTCTCTTCTCTGCCCCTCTGTACTCCCACATCCTCACTCTTGCTCTCAGCAAAGAAACATTCCTTATCTTGACATGCCGAAGTGTTGCTGAAGAAATTATCTCTGGGCAATGGATCCTTTGTAAAGTTAATGACTGGTGTGTTAGATAACAGTTTGGGGCATTGCCAAGAGGATAACCCTGTAAGGAGACTGCAGTTGCATTGCTTGCTCCTTTCTTTTCCTCCCTGGGACTAGTATTTATGAAAGATCATAAAAGGAAACAGACTTTATTTTTTTCTTACAAGGAAAGATGCTAGAATGAAAATGTTTCAGTAGTAAAGGCCCACATTATTCAATAGAGTCAGCATTTGATTCTTTTTCAGAACCTGCTCTGCCAGTTTTGGGATTTAGAAGGGTGAGATAACTCTTTAGAGAATGCTTTTCAGGCCTGTACCTCTCTAGCCAAAGTCCTCTGCCAACCCAAGTCTTCCCCCATCAGCTTTGCCATCACACCTTCCCTGTCTAGCTTCAGACCTGGACTCTCCCTGCATGGTTCCTTCCTCTAAATAGAGGGGTATGGATGGACAGGGAAGGCAATTTCATTTTTTCCCCCAGACACTGTTTTGTCTTGTTCTGCTTAGCTCTACAACTTATCAGCCAAGCCTCTTGCCTGTATCTTATCCAGGTTTCTTCCCAGCAGAGTGCAAGGCATAGCAAACATTAAAAATTAGCTGTTCATCTCAGATCTGACACTGGCCACCATTTTAAGCTCACCAAGCTCATCTCACTTCTGTGCAAGCAGATCTGGGCACAGTCTGTAGAATTTTTGCCCTGTTTCTCTCCCTTCCGAGTCTTGCCATCTCTCTCCACCTCACTGCAGAAGCACTGGCAGAACGAAAAATATCATTAACGTTCCCCAGTGATGAGCTAACTCCTCATATTTAAATCTATGCTCAACTTGCAAATAGCAACTTTTTTAATAAGAAACACACAAACCCACAAGCTTCCTTGGATGTTGGCAGTAAAACCTTAGAATATTCAACCTGGAAGAGCTGCTTGCTCTGCTCTTCCCTTTAGTTGTTCAGCTTTTCCCTGTCTTTCTGTTTCCCTCAGGTGGTGGGTCTTCAGGCTCAGGTGTTGGAATTCACCTTGGAGCTCAGCATGGCGCTTTGGATGAGAGGAGTTTCTACTGTACCTGAGGAGGTTTGGAGCCCACACCAAGGCCAGGTTTCTGGTGTGCATGTTGGTCATGTTGCTGAAGGAGGCCAAGTGAGTCAGGTGCTTGATCAGGTATTCCAGGGTTCTGCAGGGATTTCATGTGAAGAAAGAAAAACGAGTCAACTTAGTGGTGCCTGCCCACTGGGACAGCAAGGCTCAGACCCAGCCCTGTCCTCTTCTGAAGGAAGTGTCTGCAATGGCACAGCAGGCCCCACAGGGCAGAGGACACACAGCACTAGCATTTGTATGGGATGGCAGTGAACACTTGAACAACTGTGCTCTGGGGTGGGCAAGGATGGGGCATGAACCTAACTGTCTTTAGCAAGATGGGAACAAAGAAGAGGGGAGATGTGTGTAAGAAGGAGTGGGATGCTGAAAAGGTTGAGCTCTTTGCTCTTGCTCAAGCACCTCCAACAGATCATCTTCTTGATATACCCCAAACACTGGCCAAGGGTGCCCTAGCAGGCAGAGCTGGGGAAGGAGGGAGATAGGCTGCAGCAGGGAGATCCTGCTCTCTCTCTAAGAATTGTTTGTTCAATGATATTTAAATGCCAGATAAATTGTTGTCAGATTTGGAAGTCATGAGTCAGCTTTTGGGAATTGATTTCTGGAAATGAATCCCAAGCGCTGTTTCAGGCAATATTTCCTGATGGTGAGGGTCACCACAGTGATCCTCAGCATTTCATTGGACACTTTCTTACCTGTAATGGGATGGAGGTAGCTCCTGGATGACATTTTGAATTCGTGCCAACTGCTCGTCCTCAGGGAAGCGTGATACGGCTTCCTGCAGAGATACAAGGAAACACTACACCCTGGCAATGGACTCAGGGGAAAAGGAAAGGGATAAGAAGGGTCACACGAGACAGTCTGTCTCAGAGGGAGTGCTCTCTTGTTACCTTACAGAGCTATTGGTAGAAGAGGTTGCTTTGTGGCCTCAGCACAGCAGAGATTTCCTGTTTTTACTTCATGATGTACATCATCCCCAGACATTCGGACTTAGACCTTCAGTTATGAATTATGGGGAGTTTGGGGTTTTATGTTTGTTTGTTTGTGGGGTTTTTTGTGGTTCTTTTCCCTTTTTTTAACTTGGGCAGTGAGGGGTGAAATAGAAAGAGAGGGAAAGAGAGAAGTAAAAATAATGGAAAAAATAAAAAACAGTGAAAAACTTCCACACCCCTCAAAAGCGTATTTAAAATAAAACAGGTTTTTCAAGCTCTGTGTTATGAGAACACCTTGGATATACATGTTCAATATTCTTAAAAATAAGCAATATTTTGACTGTCACATGAAGATAGATGTAGAGATTGTTTGTGTGAGTTTGCATCCTTTATGATGGGAGAAGCCTTAGCAAAATCAGGTAGATTAATAAATATTTATATTCAGGGTTAGACAGAACCAAGATTATGCACCTTGGTCTTCAGCAAATCTCTTGAGCAAACGCAGAACTCAGAGAACCATGATGAACTTTAGTCTGCATTCCTAGGAGTTCACTGCATTAGTATTCATCTGTTCTGCTATTCCCCTTCAATATTTGTGCTGGGAGAGGAAAACCCACCAGCAAGTTCAAACAATACATGACTGTCTGGGAACCTCCTGCCTACCCTACTGCCACTGGATTCTGGAACAAGTTCAAAGAAAGAAGCTGCGACCCGCACTGCCAGCAGAGGCTGTGCCTACAGTCAGACGTCAGCACTGCTAGGAAAGGAAAGGGAGGAAACAACCCTTCCCAAACCACCCGTTGCTTAAATATTATGAACCTGAAATTGCCAAACACAACTAAAGAAGCATCTTTTTGCAACAGTCACTACTACATCCACGCTAATGATGATGCTATCACCTCGGTTTTTGTTGCTGTTCTTTTCCCAGCAGGTCACTTCTTACGTGCAACAATCAGCAAACCAAACATTGCCAGTTTCAAGGACAAAGAAGTGATGGCAAAGACAAGTGACCTCACTATCTTGGTGTATGTGAGATGCAGATGTATTTGTTTTGCTCAAATTAAAGGTAGGTTAACTCCTAGTGCTTTTTACACACAACTACAGTTCTTTTAGGGAAAAAACAAACAAACAAGAAAAAAAAAAAAAAAGAAAACAAAAAGTCTATTACCAACAGCCTAGAAATCCTAAGCTCTTGTGATTCTGATACAAGGTTTCCAGTTGAATAGCCTTGTCCAGAGATGGTGATGGAGAGAAATAAAAGCTTTAACTCGTGCATCTAAAGCATTAGAATAAAAGTAGATTGTACATAATAATTTCTCCCTCAGCACTGATTTTCAGTCCCATATTTAACTTCCAGGTCTCAAAGACCTAATGATTCAACAGCAAGTGAATACCGACTACTCTGAGGTTATGAGCTGTTCAAACCTCTGAGCAGCGTTTCTGACCCATACAAGTTGTGCCATCAAACTCTGAGGCCCCCTCCAAAACTGCAGATGACAGCAGAGGAATACAGAATTCATGGAAGAACTCCTAATTCCATCTATTACATATTGGGTTGATTGCAATATGAATTTGTGTCATTTAGGAATTTTTTTTTACTGAACTAGTGATTCTGAGAGTGTATGATTGATAAGCCTTGGTTAACAAGTGGAATAGAGTCCAGAGAGAAGGTAGGCTTGGCCTTCTAGAGCTGATTTGCTCTGAAGAAATATTTGATCCCTCTATGCCCAGGCTTGACCAAGCCAAGCAGAGTCAACTTAACTATTCTGAGAAACAACCATCCATCACTACAATACAAGATGGCAATCATTTAGCAAAAGCTAATAGTAAGTGAGGTCAGGACTGGGATGTTACACCTGTGAACTCAACATAGTGATGACCAAACAGCCCCCCATCCCCCCCAGACATTAAGAATTTGACTTTCCTTGGACAGAAATCTCTAAATCACTCTGATGACTCCAAGTGCAGCCTATCTCAACTCAGAGACAGCTCTGACTGAGTCAGGCTGGTATTAGCATGTGTTCTTTAATCCTACCAGCCCACATCTGCTGAGGTACAGCTGCCACTGTTCCCTGTTCAGACACCCCACACATACACACGCTCTTACTGCTTGGTCCTTGGGGAATTGGTCTTCTTTCCAAAAAAAAAAAAAAAAAAAAAAAAAAAAAGCCATAACATTTCGGGGAGCTGGCATAAGATTTTAGAAAACAATTGTTTGAGGTTGACCAAAATCATAAATAAATTACATTATAAATTTTGCGCTGTTTAACCCTTTTCTGAAAGACATTTTATGTAAGTTAGATGTGTTGATGGAATGTTGAAACATTTCCTTTAGAAAGTATTTGTAAAAGAAACAGACAGTTACAGAAATGTTTCTCCTCTTGTTTTTGAATAAAGCTATTTACCAAAAGTATCTACTGAAAATCTGCAAGTCATCATTCCAAAACTGCACTTTTCAGCAAACATTCTTTCCTAAAAGAAGTTTCCATCTAAATCTTCATGTTTCCTTTAGATCAGTTTTCTTTCATAAATCAGTAGTGATAGCCAGAAAGACACCAGCCAAATAGCTTCAACAAGAATGAAACTCATCAGTTACAGTGAATGGTTGAATAATATCCTGTATTTTCAAGATCCTATTCATTCTGACTGTCTCCAGAGATCCTAGCCTATATCCTTGGAATCCTTATATCCTGAGGATACAGGTCAATTTTTCAAATCTGCTCAGATTTTTTTCTGAAAATTTGACTATATATCATCTTGAAACATAAACCAATCTTACTTAAAATTTGGCATCAAAACAGCAAGACATCTAACACTATTGCATATCAGTCAGGCAGGACAGTGAGCCACTTCCCTCCTCTTGTTCCCCAGTACAGTTGTATCCTAACAGCTACCTGATTTCTTATAGCAGCATGTGGCTTGGCTGGTTCCACGTGGCTTTGCCCCACGGCAAGTTTCCCTTCCAGAGATACACCTCCCTCTTTCCACAACAGGCAAGAGGCAACTGTCTTTGGAGAGTGTCTTCTAGTGTGGACCCAGTGGATCTCTCAGTGCCTCCTGTGCCCTACAGTGTCACTTGGAAGTGCTTAATTCAGGATTGAGGCAATGCAGAAAACAACACCTGATTTTGCAGAACATCTCTGTAATATCTGACATTTTTGGCAATTACTGTCCCCTCCTCCTCACAGCAAATGGGAATGAGTAGGATGACTTAAATTCTTAACAAAGGACAGATGTTTCTAACACCGAGAATACAATCATTCCCATCCCCCACCACCCCATTTCACAGAAGTTTGTGAGTTCTTTTAGCTGAAAATGCATACCTTTGGCACATAAGATTTCAGCCTCAGTGACAGAATTTAAATTTGTTGGTGTCATAAAAAAAAAAAAAATTGCAAGTGGATTTAGTGGCAAGAAGCAGGCGACTTTAACAAAAGGCATAGCTTGCTGTGCCACCTTTTAATAAAATATTATCTGTCATCAAAATAAGCCAACTCTCCTAAAAATTCAGGCTTTGTGGTCTTATTTTTCTGCTCCCACACAGTCTGCTCCTAGGCTCCAACTGCATCCATGTATAATCCATGACTGTTTTGCAGAATCAAGTAACTAGTCCTTCAACTGTAATCTCTTTAAACAAAGTTACAGATCTCTACTTGGCCAGTTGCCACTTTCCTCTGCCATTTGTATTTGTGATGTGATCATGACCGACCTGATATGCTACAGCTGGCATAATCTGCATCATCATTTGGACTCACACAAACCGTGTGAAAAACGCTACAGATGTAGAAAGGCTGATGTTTTACACATGGGCTGAGCAATCAGTTTGTGCAGGTGTCGGGGACAGTTGGAGAGACAGGAATGAGGAAACCACACCCTTGTGATTATGATCACAAGCCCCAGGTGACCCAGAAGACTCTCAGTGATGGACAGTAATGAGGAAAAGAAAGAGCATTTGTAATTCTGGGAGGAGGTGCACGGTGGGAGAGAGAGGCAGCAGGGAAGCAATGCAGTGAAAAAATGAGCATGATGAAGGGGAGGAAACAGCATACAAACTGAGAAAAATAAATATGAAATGGTAAAAAGAAACAAGGGGAGGGAAAGAGAGCCAACACAAGATGAGAAGGGAAGAACACTAAGAAGTGTTTATATGGATAGATGCACCAGAAGCCAGAACACTGGAGTGAATCCCAAGCAGCTGTCCTGGAGGAATCTGCAGGATATCTGCACTGCTGCAGAGGAGCAAGAACAGCAAAGGGTCTCACCGTGAATTTCTTGTAGAGCTCATAAGTGAGGAGAGGGTTGGGCAGTTCCCTGAAGTACAGCTTGCAGAGTGACCCCACACAGTGGATGTCCTGGAGGTACACTTCCCTTGTTAGATCTGGGCATTGGTCAGAAACAAACTCTTGTCTGAAACAATATGGAAACATGACAATATGGGTTAATAAGAGCTGTAGCAGGCCAGTACTCCATGCTCAGTACTCTTTTAAAGCTAGGGAAAAAACAAACTGAAAAGCAGAGATGCCTCTGCGGGTTGGTCCAGACTGTCTGCCATGTTCAGGCCCCGAGGTTTCAACTAGTCTCCATTATCCCTAACATAGTCCCAAGAGTGGACCACAAACTGATACAAAGAGATTGCTTTGTCTCAAAGTGAGAGAGAACATTTCAGTTCACAGAGTTGTGCCCCTCCATGCCTTTCCCATTAATAGATGTAGATGGAGATAGATTTTTTTTCTTTGCCATGGACTCATCTCTGAAATGTTTTTTTAACTTGTTACCGGCTTCTTAGACAGTTTATCTTCTGCATCAGTGTAGAGCACTGCTGGCCACAGTCTATGTCTGAGGGATTAACACTGAAAAGGTACTGAGCAATGTCACTGAATCCCTCTGACACTCAAATACATTGCCCTTACCTCAGCTTCTGTATGTTGGATGTCACTCCTGAGAGGCGATAGATCCCGTCCACAATGCCATGAGTCTCAATGAACTCTGCACAGCTCTTCAGCACGTAGGGGACTAGAAGAGGAAAGCAAGGCAAGATGCCCAATAAATACACATTTCCACAAGTCACCAAGGAGGAGACAATTAAAGAAAAATCAGCAGAGGCTCTCTGCAGATGCAGGGAATGCTACAGCAATGGGAGAAAATAGGGCAAACCAAAAATACATCTTGCAAAGTGGCCAGAGGATAAGCTATCGTTGTGCCATGACATGCTCATTGACACGTGACAGTAACTAACCCTAAAGTCAGAGAACATTGTAGAAAGAAAGCTAGTGTTTCTTTCTCTTCCCTTTTCTTTTCCTTACAAAAAAAATATTTAAAAGAAGCTGTTTCATTCTAATTGAAAGCATGCAGTAGAGCATAAAGTCCTGGGAACCTCCCACCTCCCCAATATAGGGCTGTAGCCTCGCTGAATTGTGCCAAAAGTCTGATTGGCTTGGATAAAAATCAGAGAAGCATTTGCACTTCCATATAAGCCCACATACCCACAGTTTAGTGCTCATAAACTCCCACAAAGGGGGTATAAAGTTCAAATATTGACTAGATCTGCACACTGACAAAACCTGACATCGGCTTCAAAAGAACTCCAGCAACATAACTAGACAAAGACTTAACCAGACTTAAAACTGAGAGGAGCCTGAGGCACAACATTTACATCTAGACATGGACACAAAGTATATGTTTATTTTTTTTCACCATTATATAGGTATAAGAACCCCCCATTCTCTTGGTCAGAGCAAGCCTCCCTGTTCCCAGCACTATAACAACCCTAGCTATAACAATAACAGTAAGAAAGCCCTTCCTTATTAGGTGCTAGAAACTACTGTATATTTAATGCAATGCTTCACATAGCCATAGGCACAAAAGTCAGTAAATGTAGAAGTTAAAAGTTCCCCATTGTAATTCTGACTCTGCTGCACTGCATATTTGGAAAACTGTATGGAAGCAAACATACTAAGCCATAGATTTGACTAGATAGCCAGGCACAGCGATTACTGCATCTTTGTGACACCACTGACACAATGCCTCTGGCTGGACGTTCCCTGAGTTCTTCTTTTCAGTGTTCAGGACCATACTGACATATTAACATGTGCTGTATCAGGTGGCATCCAATGACAGCCTGAACTAAAAGCAGCTGGTACATTCCTGTACTTCCATGGGAGCCAGTAAGGCCAGAGCCAGTCCATGCATGGACCTGCTCCCACCAGACAGCCCAGGCTGTGATGAGAAGAGCTCTCAAGCTGGTTCTTACCTCAGTGACACACTGCTACCAAGCCCAGTCAGTCAGGGAAGTGCTAGCCCTCTGTCTCCTGACTCTTACCAAGGGAATAAAAAGGACCCTTTTTGTGTTCCTTCTCTTCCCTTTTGGCCAACCCAAATGCAGGAACACCCAAAGAGTCAGCGATTACTTGGAAGCCCAAACAATCCAAACAGACTAATTCTTCCCAGTGAAAGGAGCCTCTCCAAAGCAACAGGAAAAATTTGACTCTATGTTTTCTTGAGCAAAGACTCATAATGCAGGCACATTACACAGGTGGTACACTCTAAGCACTTGTGCTGATTTTAAGAACTCAAGTTGTTGGGCTAAGACTAACAGTGTAGCTCATGGCAGAGGCCCCAGCCTACTACAACAACGTCCAGGGGTAGCCATGAAATTGCCAAGAGAACAAATAAAATCTACAGAGTCAAAACTTTGTCCATAACAATCACAGAGTTACAGTATTGTCTCCTCAAGGACTTCTGAGGAGGCATCACATCAGTGCCTTCCAGAAAGAACATGGGAAGCATTCCTTTCAGTGCCTGCAACACCTAGACTGAACAGTGTGGAAGGAGTCAGAGCAAAAAAAAAAGAAATATGAAATTTCCTTAATATCCTGCCAAGAAAAGTCCAAGTGACACATCAAGAAAGAGGACCTTCCTATCTCTGAGTAAGTTCTGATTATCTGGAACTGCAGTAGGGAACTCAGATCATATGATGATGACCATGCTAAAAATAAAAAAAGGGAAAGATAAATTACTCCAGGCCTTACTCCATTTCTGGATTGTCAGGCTGTAAAACCTTTATGGAAGGAGCTATGTATACATGGTTTATTAAGATTTCCTTCTTAGTAGGGATCTCTTGGAATAAATGCAATGCAATCAGCAGAAATTAAAGTTAGGCAGATCCATATTCACCTCAGATCTATTTGGATGGGAGAATAGAAACCATTGGACTCCATGCAACCTGAAGAAAAGAAGAATTCGTTGAAGAGAAAACATATTTGATCAGGACAGCCATATGACAAGGTTTGCTTGAAAGTTAAACAGTCTTTCATATGGACAAGCTTCCTATGCAGGTACCTGGCTGCCACAAAAATGGGGTCCATGCACAAAGTGATTGTTATTAGATACTTTTTAAAACCTCAGAATAAGAATACCAACAAAAAATGCATATATTGATACTTGTTGTGACTAACTTAACCTCTTGAAAGTAAGACCTATTAAATTACAGTTTTTTTGGCTGAGTTTTAAGTTTCCTTGGAATAAATTAGGTCAAGAGGCCTCAGGCAGGTAAGCAAACCCCCTATACACAAACCAGAGAAAGCTAGATCTGTCTGCTGAGGACTGGTAACCAAAAACAGGGGCCTGAGGGGAACAATCTGTAGCAAATGTATAAAATTCAACCCATTTTTAAAGGCAGGTGAAGACTCCACAGAGACGACCTATAGATTGTAGACAGACAAGATGCACTGAGCTCTGCCAGTAGCTCTGCTGGTATCTCTTACTGCAGCCCTGCACTCTTCTTTTTCCTGTGCTGAACTTCTCATATATCTTTGCTGGTGCCCTTTACTCGTCATGCACAAGATTTCCTGCCATACCAGGTCCTTCGCTCACATGAAGAGAAACAGCCAGTTACACCAAAGTTTGTGATGTCAAAAAAAGTCCCACATAGGACACTTTTCACTTCCAACTGAAAATTACAGACTTTGACCTCAGATCCCTGGAGGTGAAGGGACTACATCAGCTTCCTGCAAATCAAGCCCCTAAATGCAGTGCTTGTATGAAACTGGAGCACAATAAACGTTTTCTTTGAGCAGAACCTGTAGCTCTGACATTCCTGAGCAGCTCTGAGTTTCTACAAAGCTGAGTCTTTTGGGTACTTGGGGGAGGTGTGGTTAGAGCAGCAGTGGGCAGCTCTCTCCCAGGTCCAGGCATTCCTGAGGTGGTTTGATCATTTCAGACAAGGCTTCTGATGAACCACAGCTGTGATCAGCTCTAAATGTAGGGAGGTACAGATTCTGGCATGGGCTTTACAACAGGACTTGGCATTACAGGATGTATGCAAATCACAGAACTGAGTCTGTCCCAAAGGAGGATCAGATGTGGATAGGGAATTGTAACAGGGTCTGTACGTGCAGACACAGAAAGGAGTGGATGGAGGGATGTCCAGTCTTGACACTTCTATAATTAAAACTGTGCTGGAGGCTTAGAAGTTGGAAGAGGCAGCTGGTGTCACACAGACCCCGCTTGTTCTGCCAGACAGCCAAACTGTCCTCATTTAAAACTACAATAGAAACCAGATGGAGGAGGAGAAGAGAGCGTGGAGCAAGGCATCAGTCAGAAAGGAAATTGAGTTATAAACATACTGCACACAAAAGACAATACTTCTCTTCCCCTAGACAAAAATAAAATAGAAGGACACTTGCAGTAACTCCTTCCACTCTCACTGGATATGACCTCTAAGCCCAGTGTATGCAGACAGTCACCTTCACCACGGTCTTTTCCAAGACCACAGCTCATGCCACCTCCTTTACATGTGTCTGCTACTCCTGCGAGGTCAGGTACCACATCTTCCCCCTTCTGATACCTCTGACTTCCAGTGCCAGCAATGGGCATTGAACTTCTCGTCTACCAGCACTGCTGGCATGGAGGGGATGCTCTCCCTTCTCTCCCTTCCCAGCCATAGTGCTGCCACCCACCAAAACTCCCCAATAGCAAGGAAGATGCTCATTCTTTGCCTGTCTGACATAGGCTTCATCTGGCACTAGACTGAGCATTTTGGATCTAAGCTGAGGAGAGCTCTAAGCGTGCATGCACCTATCTAAATCACTAAGCAGTCCAAGTAGGAGAGGACACTGGGAAAGGAGGGAGTAATCCCACTTACTGACTGATGGGAGGATGGCTTCCTGTCCCCCAACCAAAGCCAGCTAGGAGCAAGAAAGACCCTGGTCCAGGAGAAGTTGCAGGCCTTCAGTGTCACCTTCTAAAAGAAACTGAGTCTCTGTGGACTACAAGACCCCAGGGAGGAGGCTGCTAAGTCAGACATCCTAACCAGTCAGTGTGAATACTGCCCAGTAAGGCAGTAAGCTACCTTACTGTCTTACTGGGTCATGTGTTCAGTGTACTCTACACTGAACTGGACTGAATAGCAGCAGGCTTCATTTTTTTACTTTATTCTTCTGCTGTTTCCTCAGAGGGCTCCTTGTGAGGATAAACATTAGTGACAGAGATGTTCGGGACCTCCTTAGTAGTTGGTTTCTGCCACAAGGAGGAGGTTTCATGCCCTCTCTAATTTTATTTTAATTTTAGTTCAAGTAATGGGAAGATAAATGCAGACCTTTCATTTCACCTGAAACATCAACTTTTTGATGTCTGACTTGCAGGAAATAGCTTGGGTTTTTTTTTTTCATTTCTCCCCAAAATGAATTCTGAATTATTAAAAATAATTAAAAAAAAAGTTGTGGGCATTTTTACTTCATAATTTTGGTCTTTTTATATATTAGTATATTTTTAAATTGTCTTCAATTGCCCTCAATAGTAGTGCATGCTTCCTCTCATGCTCTGTCAATAGCATGACAAGAACGGTTAAGAGAGTCTCTTGTTTCAATTACTAAAATGGCTAAAGTAGGAAATATTTCCTTCTCAAAAGTGTTTCAGCCTACTAAGCAAGAGTTGTTATTTTGTACAAGCAAAAATAACAAAACAGAATGAACTAATGTATTAACTTGTTCTTCTAATCACAGGAAAGGAACAGGATTGTAAAAATGGCAACATACTTGAGAGTCAGTATCTCTGATACGACTTTTTTTCTGCATTTCCTCACTTTGTACTGTAAATCACGAGTTTTAAAGCTGATTCACTAGATTTTTTTATTTTCATTTTTGCTGATACTGCTTGATTTTCACTAGGCATAAGGTTGGTTGAGAAACAAATTTCAGATGATCTCACACTGTGCTTCCCTCCCTGCAGCTTGCCCAAGCCCTGCTCCAGCATGTCAGTCACAATTCCAGATTGCCTCCCAATGCATAACCCACACCACCTAAGAATAAATCCTGTCTTGCCCCCAGGTATTATTTCCTTTGCCTTCCACTGTCTCCCTTCCAGTGGTGGACAGGAATGGAAGGAAGCACATCATCTGAAATCCCCGCAGAATGTCCCTCCTGCTCAGAGATGAAGTTGGCAGAGCTGGGGAAGGGGATGGTTTGCCCTGTCTGGACATAACTGCTACAGGGACAAAGAGAGGGCTTCAGTCTCCAGGATGCATACACATACTTTTCATCAGCACTAGATTAATTTTACTGAATTAAAAACAAAAATAAACTGTCTCACCCTCCAATCCCAGTGTTGAGTCTGGCTGTTAGTGCTGAGCTGCCATAACCCCTCCATGCATACACACACCTGTATTTAAATAGCATGAGATAGATAAACAACACCAAGCAGGCTTAAAAACAAAACTACTTGTTACTGTTCATCTTGTCTTTTCTGTGTTAGCTGCCATAAACACAGCTAGAAAAGATAAATAGCTGGTGCCAAGGTGATCTGTCTGCATGGACAACACAACTGATTCACTGTGTAAGTCACACACTTAGTATTTTTTTTTCCCCTCTGCTTCTGTGGGAAATGTCCCTGCAATGTCACAAAGGTTAGCACAACAGTGCCATTCCCTGTGATGAAAGCACCATCCTGTACTTAGCTGTGATTCTGGTGGGCAAAAATGTAGGAAAAATGGATCTCAAATCTGTCAGATGTTGCAAACCATCACCTTCTATGCCGTGCATGGGAAGTGGAAATACTGAGTGCTCTTTGGGATGTGGCATTCTGATTTCAAGTAAATGCATTTCAACAGACCCTGCAGGCCCAGTGTTAGTTTGAAAGAAGTAAATGGCACCACTATCAAGCGGGTTTTTTCCCATTGATGTTACATCCAGCTTACATCTGACATATCTAAATAATACGTGTAGGAACACCTGATTTTCCAGGGCAGATCTGACAACTGTGGTGTTCCAGACAGAAATGAAAGAGCCCGGGGCAGACCTGGCCATTTCATAGACAACACACATCAAAGAAAACCCAGGAGAAAGCACTGCCAAAGCAGACATTGAATGCTGACTCTCAGCCCCGGCGGTCACCGTGCCCCTCTGAAACATGACTTTACCTTGACATAGCTGGCAAATTCTGTCACGCAGGCACTTTTTAAAGAGTTTGTACTAAATACTAGAATAGTTTAGTTAGGAAAACATCCTGCTGTGAATTTCCTGAAAAAAAAAAAAAAAAGGCAGATAACTGAACAGGATATTTCCACTCCTAACTTTTATGACTCCGTGGTACAACCACCTCGGAAAACAGTGGCACATCCTCAGCTAACTGTCTGAATCCTAACAACTCTGATCCACAGTAGGTTAAAGTGGATATTTCAGAGCATTTGGTTCACCACAGCACAAGCAATTGGGGTAAAAAATTCTGGAAGCAGGACTAACAGGACAACTTATGTTGCCTCAGGAAACAGGCATGGATGTAAGTATAGAAAATATCAGAATAGTTTTGAAGCTGCATGTAATGAGCTGACCTCTGTCTCTGTAAATGCCTAGTTACTTTGAGAATAAGCAGACTATAAGACAGGGATTCTGCCATTAGACTCAATTCTGATGACACATACTAAAAACACTGACAAATCCAAAGGCTGCATCAGTTGATGGAGTGCAGGAGTGAGCGGGGCAATGCTGATGCTGCAGCACAAGGGGGGTGGGAGAAGCAGCCTGCAAGGAAAGAGTGCAGGAAGTGTTGGTGCTGGAATGAACAACCAGTGATGTAGGATTCATCTGAAGTCTCTTGAGTGCCTGCTGTCATTCATCTAGATCAATAAACAAGCTTATGGACTGCAGGTGTCATGTTTTCTGTATCATGTTTTCCCTTCTTCCTCTGCTCTCTTCTTAAGCATGGACACTTTTGAAAGCCATGCTAACCTACTTAACTGTTGGCAACAAAGTGATGAAAATATATATACTTCAGAAGTCTTTTTGTCCCCTTAACGGATTTTGTTCTACGTGTTTTCATCTACAAGGCCTTCTGAAGCAAGTTAAGAAAGAAGCACAGTCTCCATCTTTTACCCGAGCCTGCCAGCTGATGCAGACTTGCTCAGTTTCTTACAGTCCCAAAATTACTCTGGAGGCAACTTGTAAGCTATTAAAGATGTAGAAACCAACATCTCTCTGAACACATGGGGATCCTCACATAGGATTCTTAGGATCCCAGAATCTGGAGATAGGTAATTCAAGGGGAATCAATGCATACTTCCTATCTGACTGTCAGCATTAATATGTCTCTTAGTTCTTTTCAACTTGGACTCTAGTGTGCCAGGCAATAGGGGTTCCAAGTTTTTCTTTATAAGGAAGACTTTTGGAACTGTTACAAAGAAATTATGGGTATTTAGATCTTCATGTGCACCTGAAAAATACCAGCTATCTGTTAAATAGTTTTTGAGTCCCTTGTACTGTGCCTTTCACAAACACCACCTCTATACACTGAAATCTACAGCAGTCTCTAGAGGTTATAAAATTTGGCTGCAGTTTCTGTGCTACTCTGTCATGATATCTCACTGTTTGACAGATCCTTGCTCCATTTCTGTAATGATGGCACAGTGGTGACAAAGAAACTAATTTCCAAATAAATGCTCTTGCAAAGCTTTAGGAAGGAGGTGAAGAAATAGGGTGCATTGAGGAATTGGGTTGTTTTCTCATGAACATGCTCGTGCTGCAGCAAAGCAGGCTGCTCCGCAGTTCTCTCTGCTGTTCTTTCCCAGGAAATTTCTATTGTCCCTTCAAGTGAACAAGGATAGGATGGAGGTCCATCATTGTTCTCCTTCCATGCTTGTCACAAAGCAAGTTGTTTACAGGTGTATATGACAGACACTCCCAAGCTTTAAAGCACACATACAACTCTGCCAACTAACGCAGAAAGGCAGTGCCAATGAGCTCAGGTGTGTGAAAGGAAGAAGAGGGGCCCACCACCCCACAGAGAGCCCAGGCTATTCTTTAGTAGCCAGGTATGAAGTTACAGAGAAGCTGGTCCTGGACCAAACTCTCATATGGATGAAAAACTGCTTCATTGAATCTCACAGCACATATTTGTATCTTTTCTTTTTGCCCTCTGTCACACTGATGGAGCGATGCAGACTGACACTAGATTGTGCAGCAATGTTCTTTCATTCAGGCCTCTCACTGATCTTGCCTCTAGGGCTCTCCCAGAGAAGAGCAATATAGCAATTTCCAGAGGCTATTCCAAATGGGCTGTTTTACAGATAGTCAACAATTAAGGGCAGAGAGCAGTACAAATCACTGAGGATCATTATGTATCACAGACAGACAGATGAGGAGACTAAATTCAAACCCATAGCAGCTGCAAATAAGAAGTGAAAGGCAAATGAAAACAGACTTTTGAGAAAAAGTAAATAAGGCTTTATGATGTCAATCTGATTGAAAACAAATATGCAAAGGCATTAACAATAATCAGTCATCACAATTTGAAGCCAAGCAGCACTAAATCCATTCCATCTTTGTTCAGTTGTTGAGCATATATTTAGAATGAGGGTTTTCATTGCAAGGTTACCTGGGCCTGACCCAAAGAACCATACTCGTACAAAAAACCCCATTGAAATCAGCAGTATTTTCCAGAAGAGGAAGAAAAAAGTGTTTGTTCTATGCTCTCTTACCTTTCACTGTGGCATGCAAATACTAGCAAAGGAGATATAAGAATGACAGAACCATTTTTACCAGCTTTACAGGAGCATAAAATTAGGGTGTGAGTTTCAACACACAGTGGAGAATTATAAGTTCTGCTGGCAGTGGAAGGTCACCTAGAAATGTTCCTCCCAGTCCTGCTCAGAGGAGGCTGAAAACAGGTCAGTCTTTATTTGAAGAGGATTAAGCTGTGGGTGACTCGGATTGTTGATGTTTTCCTAGCGAAACAAGTTGCTGTTCTACCCATCCTAAGTAGTGCCCAAGGTATACAATCACCACAGCTTGTGGGCTCAGCTTCTGTGTCTGAGAGGCATGGAGAAAATTCTGCCAGAAGCAGCACCTGGACAGACACACATAATTCTACACATAAATAAATGCATATCTATGTATGTATCAGCATACTTTTGTGTGCATATATACATATATATGCACGTATTTTTACATATGTAACCATATTCATTTATGTCTGTATATGTGTGTGTGAGAAGTCTCATGTGCATTACCAGGAAATTCTTATTAGAGAAACAGCTGATTTTTAATCAAAGCCTAACAGAGTCAAACGACACAAAAATCTTACTAGGGTGATGTCATAGGTCTGAGGAATACAACACCACAAGCTGGATCTCTTGCTTGTTGAAGCTTCCTCAGCCAACCAGAGAACAAGGCATTGCCAGACATTTTCAATGCTCTCCTGTTTCAGGCAAAGGGCATTAGGTAGAGCATTGCCCTGTTTGTTCTACTGTGTAGAAGGTCTTTCTGGGTGAAGTACCTGCTCTCAGCCAAGGAAAGCTGTTGGTTTGGGGTTGTGTTCCTCAAACATGCATGGATTTCTACATCAGTTAAGCCCAGAATCAATCTCAGTGTACTGGTTTCACCCAGTAGCTTAGTTAAGAAGGGCAGCCCATGAGATATGGGTCATTTTGACTACATCTTTTCAGCTCCACAAACTGCAGTACTCTAAAGCACAGTCTTACAGCCTTAATCACAAGGACCATATTTTCCTTTCCATTCACCAGGGAGGGTAAAGAGCTCTAAAAGAAGATGCTGAACAGCCTGGCTTCAGCATCTGGATGTGGTGCTGCTCCTTCAGGGCTTTTTTCAGAAACAGCAGGGAGCACAGCAGTGCTCCATCTGCCATCCTTTGTGGCACATCAGTGCTTCACATATGTTGCAAGAGGGCAGTTCACTTGCTCTCCAGACCCTGAGAGAATCATCAAGGACAGCAGAGGAGACAGAACAAGATTTGCAGATGGTGTCACAATGCCTCCCAACTTTCTAGAGGCTGATGCTGGGCTGGGATTGTTTAGAAGAAAATATTTCCTGCCATGTTGTTTGTGTCTCACTCCACTTCAGGATGTCAGCACACAATTACTGAGATGTACCCAGAGTATATGGAATGGTTTCTCCAAGGCTGAGCTGCAGAGACTGTACCTAAGCTACTGCCTGCCAGAGGGGTAAGAATATCAGAAACAGAACCTAGTTCTGTCAGAAGATCAGTGATGAAAGGAATCACAATATGGCTTTTACAGAGGAAAAGAAACAAAGCTGAATGAAATACTCAGCATGATGGTGTCTTCTTAAATCCCAAAAGGTTTCTATTCCCTCACCTAGTAGGGACAAGTCAGGAGAGATATCCATCTATACAACACCCTTCTTTGTATTCCTAAGGCCCTCCTGCCCCCAGTGGTAGCAGTTGTCCCCGTATCTTTCTTCCTCCACAGAAAATTCCCCCAGTTCCACATGGAATACAAGTCTCTCCCTCCCTTCACCTTTCAATAAGTATGCATGTCAGGGGTTGTCAAGCTGAGGGTCATTCTCAGTGCTAACAATGGGGAAAAAAGCAATATCGAGCTGTTACTAAAACAGTAAATCTAATCACTATGCAATTGTGCTCCTCCGTTTCCAAACCTTCCAACAGATTCCTTACATATATTCCATATTTCACTCTTTATTTTGTTTTCCATTTGGCAAAGGACAGGCTCCGAACCAATATGAAGAAAAACAACCTTCCTGCTCCCCCTGCCTCCCTCCCCCCACCTTTTTTTTCACCATGCTATCTCTGCTCTAAGTCAGGCCAGGTAGTGCTTATCATTTCCTCTGCACAGCAAACACCAGTGTGCATGCGTTTCCTGCCGGCGAGTCCTAAACTGCAAGCTGACATTGTTTTCAAGGCCCCCCTCTCTTGGAGGCAGGAGCAGCTCTGCTGCACAGTGCTTCCTGTTGATGTCAGGCCCCTCTTCCTTGTAAAGCAAATGGGCTTCCTGATGGCATCTGTGTCCTTTTCCATGAGGATTAGTAGGAGCCATTTTCCTACACAGTGGTCGGGGAATAAAAAAAAAATGGTAGTGGAGAAAGGGATGTAATAGGGAGGAGCAGGGGTGGATGGGATTTTTTCCTAGCAGCCTTGGAGAACATCTGGGACCCCACTCAGTGAGGACAAAGAAGAGATAAGAGGTCAAAACAATGCAGCTATGTCTCAGAGATGCTGGTATTTGCAAGTACTAGAAAATCACTTATTAGCAGAGAACATCAGAGACTAATTACAGCTGCTGATTTCCCACTGCTAAGGAATGTAAGCTCACAAAAGAAAAGCTACAGCCACAGCTCCTGCGTTCCAGCAGCTCTGTCATAAGCTGTGGGAAATGCCAAGACCTTTACACCAGACTACTGCCTTCGTTTTTATTCTCTCAAATGGAGGAATCACTACCACTGCCAGCACTGTTTCATCAACAGTGGAGAAACTGGGTGATGATTGCAGAACACAACTCACACCGAGCTGAATCACTTGAGCCTTGCAGACTGCCATTGTGTGAGCCACTGCTATAGTAGGGAAGGGAAAATCCAACCAGGCACCACTTCATGTATTCACCATTTCCCACAGTTCATGGAACTCAAGTTTTCCATTTTTCCCATTAGAGAACCTGATGGTCTTTTCCCAGCTTCTACCCAGAGGTGAACAGTTTGCTGCACACTGCATGGGACATGTGACTACAGGCTCCATCGTCCTGGGGGGAACACAAAACAGGGCAGAGGATGAGGAGCATAGCCAGACGTGGCAGCAGTGTTGCCTGTCCTTCACAGTTTTTCAGCCACAAGAGTCTCATGGACTTCCTCACAGAGCAAGGAGTTGGGTTGCCTTAGAACATCGTCCTCTGCAAGCAGATGTTTCCCATGATTGGGAAAATAGAAGCCCACAGCATTTTCTATACCACATCTATACCACCATGGCCAAACAAGGTGGAGTGGGAATGGGGCTTACTAAGGGTTCCCTAACAATAGCCAGAACAGGCCTGTCCCTTAGCAGACCTGTCAACTATTGCTCCTAATGGTTCTCTGGGATGAGTTTCAGGTATATTTCCATAAAATTTATTGTTATACTTTTCCTATCTGTGGCCTGGTCACCTTCCTGTGTCACTGCAGGAACTAAGCAAAGGGTTACACTTCCAATTTCTGGCCGTGAATTGCCACAGAGGCTGACAAAATTATTCCAGCTGTATGCAACTGTAGCCAGCAGCAGATGTGGCCCCAAGTCTGGCAGAACTGTAAGAGACTGAACTGGGGCTTAGTTTTCTTCACAAGATGAAATTCTTATTCAAGGTGCAATTACAAAATCTTAATGGCTGGCGGGGATGTAAGAAGCAAAGGGGAAAAGCCCACCTACATTCTCACAGCAGAAGTTGGCCAGGGCCACTGAAATTTGCATTGCTGACATTGAAGTAAGCATTCCTGGACATGGAAGGTGTGACCCACATAGCTAAACTCAGTTGGAGCTGTGCCACTGCTCACACATGACAGTGGAACGGAGGACTAGGAAAGGAGACCTCCCTGCATTTTTTAGGGAGCTCCAACCTACAACAGTGCCAGCAGTTCTGGAAGGTGCTGAGAGGATGGCAGTGCCAGCTAAATCCCATGAGTGTTTTGCAGGATGAGACCCCACTTTTGAGGCTGCTCTGGGAGCAAAGCCACACTTTGATGATGGATGGTGCAAGAGGAACAGGCTCCACTGTGCCTACATTTTCCTGTCGCACTCTCCCTCTCTTTTAGTATGGCTTGCTATTTGTGAATGAATTACCTCAATTCCTCTGAAGCAGTGTACTGACCAGGAAAAGGGTGTGGGGATTATTAATGGAAAAATCCTTGAGTCTTTTAGCCCTGCAGCATGGCTACAGTTACAAGAAAAACAGGATACCATGCTGCACACAGGGAGGAGGAAGAGAAAAGGAGCAGAAACCCTAATGATCTACAGAGACTAACTAGCAAGGAAGAACATGTGGTGGTGGCAAATGGGCACAGCTGGCCCGAATGACCAGGAAAGAAATGAAGGCATACAATAGTGGTCTGCACAGGGTATGAACACCACCAAGGGAAATGGCTTGTTCTGGGTGATCAAGAGGTTGTAACTATGAGTGAGTGAATGAAATTACAAAGGGATATTTAGGTTGAACAGTAGGAAAAACCTCCAAGGCTGAGACATAGTATCATGTAGAATTGCCTTCTCAAGGAAGGGGATAAGAGGCACACCTCCTGGATATTTAAATTCAGACAGGAGTTTACTCTGAAAAGAGCAGTCCTACTCAGGCCACTGAGACAAAGACAAAACAAAGACAAATCTTGCCAGCTTTCCCATGTTGGTATCAGGTGATGCCTTAAAGCTACAGGGAGATCCCCTGGAAGACCTTGCTGAGTTAATTATAAAGGAAAGCATATAGTGCCAGCACTCACTACAGCAAGGGACAACCACAACCAGCAGCAGGAGTTTAAATTGGATCCTAAGGCATACAGGAAGAAAGGCTACTTGAAAATCATCCAGTAGAATGATTTTCCAGTGGGAAAGTGTGCATTTCATAGGATCAAAATGTTTCACCAGAATGCAGGGTTTCTGTTCAATTTTTCAACCAAAGAAACACTCAAATTTATTGTTTCTAGAAGGTTAAATGTGCTCATTCTCATATCATTATTTTCAATGTAATATAACTTCTTGGAGAATTTTTGTTTTGGGGAAGTTTCTACTTTTTTATTCCAATTCAAGATGAATGGAAGTCTTGTGGTAGGGGAAGTAGAGCACAGTGCAAAACAGGAAGCAGCTCTAATGGACATCAAGTGATACCATCAATGACTGGCTAGTGTTTGCTCCTCTCTGTACACCTCTAAGGACAGCAGCAATCTTCCTTGCAAGCTGAAGCCCAGAATATCTTGTGTTTCTTGTCAATGAATGAGAGAAAAAGAAGGCGAGTATCTTATGCTTTGCTTTTCGACCCTCATTTGAAATCCTGCTTGTATCTCACATCCTCCGTCGTGAGGATGAAACTCCAGCATGATCTCACAGAATGTGCTTTGCTTCTGTCAGCAAAAATCTAAGTCTTCTGCAAGGAGTCATGAATTAACAGAGGATAAGTATCATTGTCATCCTATAGGTGCAAACAATGAGAAACAGAAATTATTTGGCAGCCTGAGGTAATGCACTGAGATAGTGGATGACCTAATTTTAGAACCCATTCCATTGATTTCCATTCTGCAACTAACCAAAACAGCCTTTTTTTTTCTTTTTTTTT
>VXAU01001197.1:444005-597813 GCA_013399695.1 Formicarius rufipectus | reverse complement strand
AAAAAAAAAAAAAGACTAAACCAGAGATTTTTTTAAAGCATGGAAGTCCTTTTTTTTTTGCCCTGTGCTCAAATGGCAACATTTCTCCAAATGATGCCAAGGCAGCAAGTTGACTGAATCAATACTACACTTGCCATCTTCTGAATCACCCACTCCATTCCTGTAGCAGATTTTTTTTGGCCACTCCCATGCAAGCACTAACCAGACATAAACCTGCTTAGGGTGTAATTGCTGCAAGCGTGGCTTAAATCTGAACAGCAGCACACTTACTGAGCTGCCATGCAGAGGAGCCTAAGTAGCATCCAGTTAATCTTCTCAAATCTCGTTATTGCAGCAGAGTGACAGATGGGTATTTTATCAGGCTCTTAGAAATGAGGCCTAATTAGGACTCCTAGCCCTTCTTTGTATTTCTCACATCAGTTCCTCTCCACCTCAAGCAGGTTTGTGAGCAGTGACAGCAGGCTGCCTGTACCACCACACTCTGCCTGCAACCCTGAGGACAGCAGGCACTGGGTCACCTGTACCCACCTGACCTACAGACTGCAGGAGTATCTCATTCCTCATCTAGGTTCTGGCATCTCACTCTGGAGGGTGAAACTGAACTGAAGTTACCGGGATGCAGAACTGATTTCCTGACTTGGCCCGTTTGTGGCTTTACTCAGCAAACATTAAGAAGCAGCATGTAACTCACTATCAAGCCAGGAGGGAAGAATAATGGACTCAAAACCAGCTCTTCTCATTTCTGCTCCTAAGCCTGCCTTAGGCTCAAACACTTGATATATCGACTTTGGCAACATGTGCATACTGCCATCCTGGCAATAAAGTTATGGAAATGGAGGGGGACAGGAGGGGATAAAAACAAACAAACAAAAAAACCTAATTAAGTGGGGGGAACTGAAAACACTTGAGAGAAGGGAGAATCCTCCCTACCCCCATTGCAACCCTGAGCCATTGCCTCAGGCCAAACCCCATGCTCTTTTTAGAGATTCCAGGACATTTGTTTTAACTTTTTTTTTTTCCTCTGCATTCCTCCGTGCTGTACTTCTGGTTTCCAGTTGGGACTGGAATGGAGAGAACAGGATTATAGAAGGAAGTCTGTTGCTCTATTTTTCTGGCTTGATTAGAAGCAGAAGATGCAATAAATCTCACAACAGAGTTTGTTCTCATTTAGCCTCTTGTATATCCGATACTACCTGACCAGAACAAGGGTAAGGAAAATGTAGTGCCAAGGGGAGCACACCAAGAAGAAAAAAAGAGAAAGAGTAAAGTGGTGAAGCTGTTCCCCTCTCTGATTTTGCACAAGAAAACAATTCAGCCCCACTGACATCTTATTTATTTCACACAAATCGCAGCACAGATGCAAGGGCTCCAGGAGGAGGCTCACCCTGCCTGATCACACCTCTGAACCTCCTGAGATGTGACTGCTACCACTAGCAGCAGTCCCATAATGAGAAATGAGCAGATAAACGAGCACTAGTTGCATGTGGAGTACATGGTTTTGCACAAACTGGATGGGCCTATTGTGCTGCCAAGCTGCCTGTCTGCAGCAGTACTGACAGTCACATTTACTGCTGAGATGGTAAATGCAGAATACCAATAGTATAAAATATATCCCAACTTAAATATTCAGATACACACACACATAGACACACACACATAAACCCCTTTCATCCGGTATTCTATGTCTGCTAAATCAGCAGTTTTTGATGAACCAGGGACTAGAGATGGTGAGCTCAGGCACAGATCCAACCTTCATTCTCAGACCTGCATACCATCTGTAGAGAAAATTTGTGAGCACGTTCAGCATCTTTCAGATAAAAAGGTGGTACCAATGCTGCTGTATTTACTGAAAACCCGCAGTGGTATCCTTTAAACGAAGTTTCTACTGGAGAATCTGACCTGATCTCCTGTCTAATGTTCTTCAAGAAATAGATTACACAACTGTCTCCTGGCCATTTGAAATTTCAATCCCTATTTCAGAGATGGAGGTATATCTCCTCTTACCATTTTCTCATGTGACAGTATTTAATGACATTACAAAACCAAACACATGTATGTTTCCAGACTGGAGAGAGCAAAGGAAAGACATGAGATTTAAAGAGAGCTTTGCATTTGGTTTGGGGTTTATATTTCGGTTCCTTTTTTAACTGTTCTGTGCTTTATTGAACTAAACAAAGACTCCTGTTCCAGATGATAAATCTTCACGCTGCTCCTGGCCCCAGAGAGCACAGGAGATAATAGCATTTCCAAAGGCATTTAGTTAGCTGAGCCTTGAGTGTGGAAGAGGGCAGTGAGAGAAGCTAGAGATAAATGGCTACGAAACCAACTCAGCTGCTCAGGGCATATTTCTAAGACCAGCAGCCACAGCTGAGAATCCTGCAGAGGGATGCATGTTTCTTCTTCCCCTGCTCAATTCCTGTGCTGGAGAAGGGCTTGTAACACAGCTGCCATTAAAGACACACAGTCCACAGTGCCTTGTTTTGGGGGGGAGAGGTGGAGCTGTTACAACCACCACTTGAGAAAGATGTGTTGCTTCAAAGCATTTTTTGTAGACTTTCTGCTAAGCCAAGGCACTACACAGCTTTCACAAGATGCAGCACATCAGTATATTATATAAAGCTTACATTAATTCATTTGAGCTGACCAGCATCAAAACAGCAGAAACCATTAAAGAACAGGGGCCCTTTATGAAAAGACAACTTATTCTGAGCATTAACCAGGGAAGAAAGAGCATTAACCAGGGCAGAAAGGACCCTTTACACTCTCTCAAGTGCACATTAGTTACTGACTGAATTTGCCAGCCTACACTGGAATACCAAGGCAAATTTATGATAGTAACTGTATAGATTACTAAGAACATCAGAAAGAATTAGGAGGACAGCTGCCAACAGGTTGAGAGAAGTGATCCTTCCCCTCTGCACTGCTGAGCCCACACCTGGAGTCCTGTGTCCAGCTCTGGGTGCCACAGTACAAGAAGAGCTTACTGGAGCAAGTCTAGCTCAGGCCACAGAGATGATTAAGGGATTGGAGCATCTCTCAGATGAGAAGTGGCTGGGATTGTTCAGTCTGGATAAGAGAAGGGTCAGGAGGGATCTGTCATTGTGAATGAATACCTGGTGGGAGGAAATGAAGTAAAGGGAGTCAGTCTCTTCTCAGAAGAGAACAAGACACACAAATTAATAACCATGAGACTCTATCTGAACACAGTACTTTTTTACTGTGATGGTAATCACAGAGGTTGTGGAGTCATCAGCTGTGGAGATTTTCAAAACTCAGCTGAGCACAGTCCTGGGCAACTGGCTCAAGCTGACCCTGCTTGTGCAGAGGTTTTGCTGTAGCTAATCTCAAGAAGTCCCTGCTTACCTCAGTAATTCTGTGATTCTGTGACATTTGCTAGTGCTATTAGGGCAACTCTTCCTTTATGGACATTTGACTCACCTAAGTCAAAGCAGTGACCCAGCC
Source organism: Formicarius rufipectus (assembly GCA_013399695.1). Taxonomy (NCBI): domain Eukaryota; kingdom Metazoa; phylum Chordata; class Aves; order Passeriformes; family Formicariidae; genus Formicarius; species Formicarius rufipectus. The sequence continues at coordinate 594,351 of VXAU01001197.1, read as the reverse complement.
AACCTGACGCTGCTTGGAACTGGATCTCTCACATACATCATCAGCTGCTGACCCCAGGATGCAGGAAGGCTGTTTGAGCCTAGGCTAGGCTGCTGTTCCCAAACAGGAATGCAGAGACTGATGGAGAGAAACTGAAGGCAAGTGCAAAAAATGTGAGTTTTGCTCTGCCCCTTTTGATGCACTGTTAAAATTAAAAGGGCCTCCACTGGGGTGAAAACGGGGATTCTAATCCAGCTGCAATATCATGTTCAAGGAAGGAGGGTGAAACAGAAGAGGACTGGGACTTCCCTGCATGTTTATGTGCCAAAAGACTTGTATTGTTAGGGGCTGAACTCCTCACTTACACAAAGATAGCACTGACCTGGCACTTCAGTGAGGGTGAAGTTTAGTATTGGTGTCTTTAACTTCATTATATGCAAAGGCCACAACATCTGACAACCCACTAGGTTTTAAGCCCATGGTAGGTACTTTCCTATCTGCAATCACACTGGTGCAGAAGATTAGAAAGACTGCTTGTGGTTTCAGATAAATATAGAAAACAGAGGTCTACATTATTGAATTAAGTATGAAAGTTAATAATACAGTCAGCACAGTTGTACAATGTTATTTCATTTAACTCTAAATTCAATTTATGTTGCACTGTTCTCTGTCTGTGGCCATTGCAAACATGCTGCAGATTCTTCTTCTTTTTGTTGACAATGCAAAACACATTACCTGAAGTTATCAGCAGAGAAGCTGAAGGCTTTGGCATACAAACAAAGGAGAGCTGGGGCTTGCAACTCTGGGAATTTATGGAGAGGAGTCACTAGTAGGCAGCGAGCAACACTAGTTGCCCTTATAACAACCAGCAGTGCAACCATTTAGCAGCCTTTGCATTTTAATAAGGTTTTTGTAGGTCTCCATGTCAAAGTTCTACATGTGTCTGGCAACTTGATGGTGGTTCAAGACTGGAGGCAGATGCTGGTAGCTCTCCATCCGTTAATCACCCTCCAGATCAGAGACCCAGTCCAAGCCATGGTGTGGGCAGTCCATCTGATGGCCACCCCAATCCAGGCCTTTCAGAACATGGCTGGGTATGCTGTTAGTGACAGGCTGTTTTCATTACTGTTAAAGGAGAAACATAAATTTTTGGCACAACCCTGACTGCCAGCAAATGTTGCTGCTGAAGGACTGCATCATATATGCAAAGCCCGAGTTACAGATGCAAGCTTTCTAGTATTTTACTTGTGTCATGAGCTCTTCAAACTAGAACCAGGCCTACACCAAAACTCTGGATCCAAGCACCCCAGACTAATGAGGATCTCCCAAGTTTGTTCATCACATCTTTATCAGCCTATGTTGAACATCCACCCCATGCAGTGGCAGCATTCCATCCACCTTTGAGAGCTGCGATACCACAAACAGTGAAGTTTGGTTCATGCCTTCGTTTTCATGTTCAGATGAAATCAGTTGTTGCCAACAAAGAGAAAACATTTGCTCAATCAAAATACATTTTCTAATCTAGAATCTGCAGGCAAGACATGTGATTCATGCTGTTCACAGGGGGAGAGGGAGAAGGCAGGATCAAAGCAGGGCTCAGTGCATGCAAACAACACGTCTGCCTCCCGCGGTGCTCAGTAAGGGAAATGTAAAGCAGGAGGCAACATGGAAGAGCTCTCTGCTAATCACACGGTGCTAGCAATGGAAAGTCAATACAGAACAAGGAGCTGAGCTCTCAACATGAATGTTAAACGGCAGTAACACTGTGCCACAAAGACGTAAAAAATCCAGCTCTCAGGAACCAGAAACAGATTGAGCAAGTAACACAAACATCATCCAAAACAAGGAGGAACAGCGGAGTAACAGAAGCAAACAGATGGCTCCTGCTCCTGTTGTTCCCAGTGTCTTTTTGCTCTCACTTGTTGCCATAGAGGCTGGTATCTGGGACTCAAAATGTGATGCTCCGCTTGTGAGAGGGTGGAGAAAAAGCAAGATTTACATTATTAACAATTTCCCCCACACTGTCCATTTTGCCAGCAGAGTTTTTCATTCTCCTGTCTGCTGGGCATGCCTTGGAAGACTCTGAAAGGCCAAGGAGCTGTCTTCCACCAAGCCCAGCCCAGCCCAGACCAGCCCAGCTGCCAATACCTGTACTCAGCTCTCAGAGCCCCTCTGCCATAGCTCTCCTTCACTGTACAATAGTATAATCCCACTTCTTTTGCCCTCAAGCTTCAGAGCTGTCCCTTTTCCTCCTATCACAAAGATGAGGGATGCAACCTTAAATACCCACACAGCCTGCATGATTATAGCCAGGAATAGATCCCACAGACAGCAGGTCATGGGGCTTCTCAGCATATCAGCACTGTGAAAATGTAGAACAGACCACAGCAGCACATCACACACACACACAAAAAAGAGGACTAATGCATTCCCAAGCCAGCCCAAGAGGCCACTCTTGTCCTGTTCTCATTCCAGCCCCTGCCGCTTCCTTCCTTGAATGGAGACAAGTGTTTGTATAGCCACAGAGTAAGGTGGGTCAGGGAAGAGATGTAGGTTGAAAGCAATCCCGCTACAGAAAAAGGTTTCTTTTCAGCTTGATCAGTTCTTGAGGCAGATATCCCCAGTGCCACAGTTTCTAATTTTGAGAATGGGATGAATGCAGCTCTTCATTCTTCTGGAGCAGATTAAATGAGTGTGTGGCATTTTCATTTTTCCAAAGGGACTTAAAAAATAAAAAGGTCTTGTCTTTTTCCTCCACTTTGTCATTAATGATCCTTCAGCAGTTTTCCCAGGACTTTCTGCATGCATCACCAACTGCAAGCACCTACCCAAAAGTATGGGCATACATTCACTTCAAAATATCACTACAAGAAAGGCAGCCTAAAAGAATGTACTAAGGGAACAGAAATGCACCTCACCCTCCTGCTCATATCTGCGTGCTCTTATCCCCTAAACACATGCAGCTGCACAGGCAAGTGTGAGGAAGGAAAGCCACATGAGACAGAAAAGCTGCTTCACATATGAGTAGCAGGTTTAGTGATTGGCTCCAAAGGGACTCTGTTCTCAAAACAAACTACTTTTTTCTTGAGTGACAGGTCTTTTCATCCATTCAAGTATGGATGACGCAGCTTCAGAATGAAATACAAAACGTCAGTCAGGCACAAGACAGTGTGCTTAAGGGGCTGCACTGAAAGAGCCAGAGTATTTAGTGCCACCTTTCATTTGTACAAAGCACATTATTGCTGAAGTATTGTTACCATTTTCCCTCAGAAATACCTGCCTATCCTACAGCAAAGCCTTTACCTACTGCAGCTCTCAAAAGCATTTAACATCCCGTTTGTGGAGCCGATACTACCATGTTCTTGAGATGACTAGCCCTAAATGAATGCTTTTCTTATTCTTTCATTCAAATGTAATTGTGACAAGGCAGAAGCAGTCATTGCACAACCACATAGCACAGAAGAGTATCTTATGGGCTAGCCATATTATTGTCTCCTTTCCCATACTACAGTCCAGGGTCTTGTAAGGGTTTCCTCACATGTCTCTCTGTGCTACATTTGCAGACAACAGCTCCCTTTCCCTCTCCTGCCTCAGGGAGGGCTGCTGGCTGGCCTTTCCCTCTGCCATGGCAAGAAGAAGCCTCAAGTGGGGAGCACAAGGGAATTGGTAGCTACAAAACTTCTCAAATGAAGCAACCCTTTTTCTAAAGCAAAAAAACAAACAAAGCCAATAAGCAGCATTAGATGAAGAGCTAGAAAGTGGTTTGGGTGCTAGAGGCTCAGGATGAGAGTCATCGACAGAGCTGTGGGGAGTGTGGGAGGGGGTTGAGAGGAAAAGCTGAGCTCATTGCATCCCAACCAGACAACATCAGGCAGGAAACAGATGTGGAAGAAACCACAGAGGGGTACAGTAACAGCAGAATTAACTCTGCAGCAAATAGGGAAATCTCAAACATACAGAGCTGACCTGCACCCTAAAAACAAGGCATCGAATCTGAGACTTGGCTTTTTGCAGTCCTGGTAGCATCTCTTAGCCCAGTTGGACACCATCATACTAAAAAGTGAAGGAAACAAATTAGTCTTTTTCCGAGTTCTACCTGACTCAAAGCAAATGAAGCAAAGGTAGGTCTGGATCAGTAACAATTCCTATGCAAAAGACTGGACTGTCTTTTACCAGCACAATCCAGTTTTTGTAGATGCTGTGTATATTTCTATTCCAAAAAATGGAAGTTGTACCTGGATGTGTATCTGAAATTTCAGTCTTAATCTCCCACAGTTAGAATCACTGGGGATATTCAACTACTTTTTGACTTAGTCCCTCTCACTTTAACAGCTTTGACTTTTACAACAACAGCCTCTTAGAACACTTCTGTGATATAACCAAAAGCAAGACTACTCTCTCTGACTGTTTTTTTAGGCAGTTCAGACTGTCCTCCCCCAACTGAAGATGGTGCACAGCTTTGTGTCTTGTCTTCTCTGCTGGCCCATCTCTCACTAGAAAATTATACTGCTGTTATTCCAGGAACTGAGGGCCTGATGTGCAGCTCCAATTGACTTCTGTATGGGCACAACACATTTTTCTCCTCTGGAAACCAAGCTGGTTATCAAGAGGCCAAGACATGATTCTAATGTTAATCCTTCAAGGATATTGTCTGTTAGCCTCATTACACCTGTACACTTCAATAAAGTTTGGCACAGGAAAATGTTTTAGAAGAGGGCATTAGCATTAACTGCTTCCTGCATTGGTGCCTATGTATGTCCAAAGCCTGGGCACAGACACTCTTTTCTAGTGAAGCTCTGACATTCCAAAAGATCACTTGTCTTTGTGTGTGGAGTTGGTGCTAGCAGCGACACAAGAGGGACTATGTGAAATCAGACAACTTTTACTCATTGATATTGCCAGCCATCATGCCTTTATGTCCTATGTGAGCTTGGCGTCAGATACACTATTTAAGTCATTGTTTGATAATTCTAGTGGGGAGGAAGTAGAGTTGATTTTCCCCAAATTTCTAGCCCTCTCTCACCAGAAGACTTGAAAACATAACTCAGATGCATACTGAAGTTTCAGAAAACAGAAAACCCAGCACTGATTGTTATTCTGTGTCGTGGTTTTTGTGGCCTGAGTCATGATTTTAAATGCTTGTGGGCACTGATAGCAGTCTGCCCCCGTAAGGAGTGTGACCAGTGTCTGTGTAGAGACTGCCAGCAGGAAAAGGCCAAGTAGGGTCAAATGCGGTAGTGACAGGAACTGACTTGAAACACAGTAAATTCAACACATCTGAGATTCTAACCAGCCACCAGACAGCAACATCTGTCCATCACCACTGACCTGTGCCAGATCTAAAGAACTGACTTAGAGCTAAAGGCTTTGTATCACGTTTTTCTCTCCTGAGCTACCCCAATGTACCTGCTAAAGTCTTTTCATTTGGCTGCTTTTAGATACTTTGTAGTTCTGCCACAGCTTTTATTGTATAATCATAAATTTCCTACTAACAGAGGCTTAGGTACATGTGTCTGGTAAGGAAGACAATAGGATCTTCAGCTGTCTCTGAAGTGGACCATAGCAAGTTATTAAACAGTTAAATGAGAGGAGAGGAAATGCTGATACCTTAAGTAGAATATAATTCTCTCCACTGGAATTTGGCAACAACACAGGGACTAAGGTCCTTGCAGAAAGCACAAGCTGCTCTTCAACAACCACAAGCATGTAGAGGCTCAAGCTGTGCCTCTCCTGCACAAACCAACACATATGTAGTGCAGCACCCCCTAACTGTAAAGGCCATGTACTAATCCAGAGGGAAAAAAGCCAGTCTGAATTGTCTACACTAGCCTTGGCCATTCCCTGTGCTACCTGTGCCAATGCCAGCACCAGCAAAGTAGGTCTATGAATCCCTTTGCCTGTGCAGGACTGTCACACAAAACAGCCCTGCAGGATGGTGTAGAGCTTACCTGAGCATGAAAACACAACCAATATGACTCATGTCCTCCCTATCCTACAGCGTCTTCTTTTCCAGTTAACCCTTCTGAGTGCCTTTTAAAACCTGCTTTCAGAAAACTCCACAACAAAATGTTTTCTGGACAGCAGCCAAAGTGCTCTCCTGCTCTCATCACTTCCAGATGCCATGAACAGTCTTACAACTTCATTGCTTCCTAGTAGGGAACAACCTGAGCCTGCATCCTACCAGTGAAACACATAGTACTATCTAGGGCAGAAAGAAAGTTACTGCTTTATGTCTCTACCAAAGTCCGTGCTTGCAGGAGCACTGACTTGGCTTTGGAAATAATTCTTGGCAGGACAATTCAACAGTCCCCAAATCAACCATTTCCCATACTCTAAATGCACTTCTAATTTCGTATAGTTACAGGTTGCAAGTTTGTGATGTCCTGATGACATCTGAACTCTCATTTTCCCAAGACATCACTTTGGCTTACTTGATCACATTCCTATATATCCTAAGAGCTCTACTAGTAACAAAATTAATATCTCTAATACTTTCATATCTTCTCCCCCTCTCCCAGTGAATAGAACTGTACCAGACTAATACACCCTTCCCAATAAACCTGTAACAATTGAGTCTTTCATTTCTGGATCCCACCACAGTGGGCAATGGGATGTGCTATTTAACAAATTGCAGTACTGCATAAAGGGGAAGGAACTTCATATTCTCCCCCACTGCTCCTAAGCACAAAGACATAAGTAGGTTGAAACTGTGGACCATCCCACAAACAAGACTTGAAACAATGTCCTTCTTCCCTGTCCAAAAAAAAAACCAACCCAACAACAAACCAAACCACAACTATGGGGATTTTGGGTAATAGATTTAGCTCTTGTAGCCTAATTTCTACTGCAGTAACTATGTTTCGCCCTTTTCTGCTTCAAGTGAATATACTGCTGGTGCCTGCCTTCCTTGGGTTGTTTTCCAGGATTCCTGTAAACAGCTGCAAATAGTTCCTCCACCTCAGCAGTTCATGTTAGCACTGGATGAAATTTATCTATCTGCACCTCGCACTGGCAAAAGCACGTCAGTTTCTTAAGTATGTTATTTTTGCTTTTCCAATTCTATTGCCATTAAAGGCTATTAAGTTAAAAGATACAGTACCTGTTATGAACAATCCACAATGAAACTGAATGACTAGTTTTTCCCCAATTACAAGTAAACGCACATATATAACATTTTATCTTAGTGTTATATTTACTGCTCTGTTCACCGTGGAAAGGACTACTGTTATGTAGTCCATCCCTCTGCCAGTGCGGTTCCACACTGTACTTCATCAGCCATGCTCATCAGCAAATGAAAGACCTGATTGTACAGCTCTGACTGTACAAAGCTGACATTGCTGCTATAAGGTTTTTTTGGGTTTTTTTTTTTTGGTTTTTTGCTCAGAGTAACTTGACATGGGTAGAAGTTAGTCAATGCAAACAGGAACAAATTTGTAAACCTGGATCATAATGCTAACATCAGGGATGGTAACAGGCATGTATTTCTTTTTTCCTCTTGCTAAACTGCAGGTCTTTCTGCCTGCCAGACTCACAACCGCTTCTCTCATCTTTCGACTCACTTTAAGAAAAATCATTGCGCTCCTTCCCTTGAGGACTGACCATTTCAAACTCAGGACTCTCTGGTTTTATTGGAGTTACCTCTTGTCTTACTGTGTTCTTATCCAATACCTGGGGGCATGGAGGTCAGAGGAAGGAGGAGAGAAAGATAACAGGCAGGGTAGTGAACATGTTAGCTCAGTTGTCCCCTACACCACACACCCTACTCCACCCCTTACCCCAGCCTCTGTCCTGTCTCCATCCAGTAGTGAAAGGACAACATGGGAACTGTACTGGAGTCCAGTTCCTCCCTACAGTCCTGCAAAATTCTAGTCTCATGGGCTTCAGGAGGATATTGAAGTCCTGGAGAAGGCAACACTAAGCATAGTTCAGATTTCCAAACCTGACTCCCTAAAAGTCTGCCACTCCTTTCCACAGCCAGGCAGATGAGAGAGGACATCACAACATAAGTCTAGCTGTGTCTGTACACACTTAGGCAATCCAAGAGCCCTAGCCCAGTCCTTTCCCCACACACAGTGCTACTCATGCAAGGGTCATGCAGACGTGTCACCAAAGTAATCTTCCAATCATTCATTCATTCATTGTGAGTAATGGGGTAGTGACTCCACTTCCCAGGGATAAACCAGCTCCAGGTTGTCTAACCCTTAGCCTTGGGAAAGGTCTGGTTTGCAGTCCTGCCAGCAAAAAAAAAGGGGGACGCGCGCTCTGCTTCTCTGCAACCATAGTGAGAATAAAGAAGCATTTACCATCCTGCCCAGAGCTCTCGAGATACTCCGTCAGGTCGCAGCCGAATGCGCTTGCAGCTCCCTTCCTCTTGAGTTTCTGTTTGGCTCCCTTGTTCTTCATGAGGTTAGTCCCAAAAGAGGTTCGCCTCCCCTCCTGCCTTGCCCCCCTCCCCCCAACCTCACGCTGGGTGACAAAAATCTTGCTCTTCTCCTCAGACCACCGCCCGTGTCCCGCTCCTGGGGAGCAACATCGGGGGTCCTGTACAGCGTCCAGCCAGAGAAGTAAACATTAATCCCCACCAGATGTTGGGCTGCTCCTGTGGCAGAGGAAGGTCAGGGCGAGAAGAGGCTCCACAGCCAGCAGCAGCAGCGATCATAGCCTGAGCCCGGAAGGGTTCTCATCAGAGGGAAGTGGGTGGTGGATGGGTGCCTGCATCAGAGCTGGCAAGTTGGGTGCAGGAGATGGTTGGGGGACATCTTTCTCTCAGCGCAGTCCTGGGACGCTCCACAGCCACCTCCTGGGTCTCGTCAGTCACGCTGTCACCACTTCCAGCGTGGTCGTTCTCCCCTTGGCTTTCGCAGGAGACTGGAAGTTCAAACGGACTAATGAAAACGGACCGGGGAAGAGTCTGCACAAGGCTCCTCTTTGGCTCCCCCCCTTCCCCTCCTCCTGCCTTTGGACAGTTAGAGGAATGAGAAACCAGCTTCCTGTCCTGACTCCCGCTCACTCGCTCTCTCCTTTCCCCCGTTTTACAAATCCTAGGATTATCCAGCTCAAAAAAATGCTGAAAGGAAGTTAGCTGAGGAGGGGGGCGGAGGACGGTTTTTGGCAGTAAAATGTGTGTGGGGTGTGTGTGTGCATGAGAGGCTGAGGGAAGGCTGGGAGAGGAGTTGGGGGACACGGGTGGGGATACAGGGAGGAAGAGGGAAAATTTGTCCTGACAGCCGGCAGATAGCGGACCGCCTGAGAGGAAATCACGGCGAGCCGAGACGCAGCCTGTGGAGCGGCCGGACGCTTCCTGCTGTACCAGCGCTCAGCAAAGGCCCGAGGAGGGTCCAGCGAGGAGCAGAGAGACCAGGAGCCCGTCCAGTAGATCTCTGTCTCTGTTCATCGAGTCCTTCATCACAAGGAGCCTTCCTGCCCTCAAATACGACTCTGACACTTCGGGAATTGCCTTCCTCTGCAAAGGTGCGGGCTGGAGCTACTGAAGTGTAAGAAGGGGGTAGAATGTTGTGAAACTCAGGAGAGGGGGGAGGAGGGAATCCTTCAGCTCCCTCCTCCCCAGCAAGCAGAAACAGATGCTGTCCGGGAATCTAAGTTAACATACTTTTGAGTCAGCCCCCAAAAAAGGCTCCCCCTCACTAACAAAGGGGTTTAGATAAGGAGCTGAAATGAATCAGTAGCAACAAGAAGGGAAATGGGATAGGTCTGCCTTTGGGCCATGAGTCTTGTACATGTCATCTCCTCCCTCTCCCTCATGAAACACTTTTCTAGTCCAATTTTCAGTACATGCATAACTCTGCTAATAAGAGCACTCACTTGCACTTACTCTACACTTTTTATCCTGGAGATTCAGACTTTTTTACAGGGTTAGGTATGTCCACTAGAACACCTAGGGAGGCAATTTTAACTCTGCTAAGGCTTCACTGACCGTTTTTGCTCTGGGCCAAATGTTGCTATATGGATCTAGGTGGAAAAATAAACAAACAACTTAAAAACAGGAAATTGCAGCTTTTCACTAAAAATCGGATCAAAGACAAGGAGAGTAATTTTGGTTCAAAGAAAAACTGGCCAGGAAAAGGGGCAAAGGACTACCTTAGCCCACCTCTCTCCACAACCCTGGGCTCTGCACCCCCGCACATCAGAAAGACTCCATCTCCTCCCACAGACCTCTACAAACTCACTACCTCACGCCTTTATTTTGAGAATCATTTTTCAAGAAAAATCAATCTGACCACTGCCAAAGTCAATTCAGGTTCTGTCTGCTGATACGGTGTCCTTTTTTTTCTAAGTGTTGGATGTTATCACTTCACACACAATTAAAAACACGGATAGCCCTAATGAAAGACTTTGCATAATTACAACTCCTATTGTGCAGTTTATCACTGCAATTATCATAATTATCCTCATTTACAGCTTGCTGGCTGATGGGTTGAGGGGGAAATGATTTGCAGAAGGTGTCATAGAGATGTCTGTCCTGTCATCTCTCTGTCTTCTACTTCCACTCCCAGGTTAGGGAGGAAAACTGAGCTCTCACCACCAGACCAATGGTTGTTCTCAGTAACCCTCAGTCCTCATGAAACACTTAAAACTTCTTTGAATTTATTCTGGGCTTCTCACAGCACCTTGATGTTGAGTCAGACCATGGGATCCCTCCCTGTACCGGCGTGCCGCCAAAGCCATCGCGTGCCACAGCACATCCTGCCTGCCTGACAAAGGCCAGACTTCAGACGGGTTGGACAGACAGCAGGATGCTCAGACCTGGATGTCTTGCCAGGCCATCCTCCTGCTGCTGGGTGTCTGGCTGCCTTCTGTAGGAAGATAAGGCCTTCTCCTTGCCCTCTCGTGGAGGAGGCTTGTCCTCCTATATGTGCCAGCCCTCTCCTGCATGACTGAGTCCCAGCACCAGACCAGCAGTGGGAAAACAGGTTCACCACAGTGAGCAACACCATCTTCTTTGAAATCCTGAACTCCCTGCTGCAGACCCTTTCCTCCATGAACCAAACAGAATATTTAACCTCACTGTGCTGGTCTCCTCTATTGCTCTATGTCAAGTGGAGGTCACATCACTAACAGGGTCTCTGTCCACAGCCTTCACCTGAGCTTCTGCCTGGTGACCCACTGAACCACATTCTACCCCACCTCCACTGCCCTCCCTTGTCTTGGGCATGGTTTCTCCTCTCCTCCCTTGAAAGTTTATCCAAACAAGATATCTTCAAAAGAACATGGTTCTATTTAAGAACAAATCAGTAAATAAAATTAACCCCTGCACGTATGGAGCTTCCTCGTGTCATCAGTGAGAGAGCTCCAGCCTCAGGGGCAGCAGGGAGAATCCCATGCAGTACAGAACTCTTCCCCTCCCTTGCACAGCCCTGATTCAAAGCCTGCAGGCCCAGAGCATGGGCACTCAGCAGCACTGCTGGGTTAGCCCATCACCCCTGGTGTCTCTTACAGGCCAGTAGGCATTTTCAGCTGGAAGCACCATTTCTGGAAGTCAGTGCTGAAGCAGCTGCCTGCAGCCCCTGAGTGAGGTGCCGTCTTTGGAAGTCATGGTGGATGAACACTGCAGAAATTGAGTGTTGCTGTCTGATTTCAGGTATCTGAGGACTGTGCTAGGCTGCCCTGATGCCAGCTAGGATCCTGGACCATGACTACTCAGAGACAGACTGCAGGACCCACCAGAAGCAATTGCCACCTCAGTGCTGCAGTGGGGAAAGAAGAGAGACTGCCAATTCTGTGACAAGAAAAACAGTATTTGAAGCACAAGCAGAGAAGAGGAGATAGAAATAAAATAGGGAATATTCTCAGTTTATTCACAGGGTCTCTTTCAGGTACTGTAGATTTGCTGCCGTGCTGCCTTGTGCTGATGCCCATATCCTTGTTCCCATGGAGGGAAGAGAGAGATGGAGAAAGGAAATGGCAAGCAGGACAAAAGAGGTGTGTGCTGCAGCAAGTGAAAGAAGACATGAAGAGTTCCAGGAGAGCTCTTGTCAGGCAGGCTGGTCTACGGGGGTGGTTTTCCCCATGCCAGGATGAGGTTCAGCAAGAGGACAGAGAGGAGGTCACTGTGGGGTTGCCCAGGGATCCCATGGCCAAGAGGAGGAGGAGGAGAAGGAGGAGGAGAAGGTCAGGCAAGGTGAGAGGGAGCCAAACAAGGGAGGCTTTACAAACAAAGCACTTCATATCGTAGCCTGAAATCAGTGCTGAGCCAAGGGATTTTTCTGAGGGAATGGGGCGATGTTCTCCTCCAGAGAGGAAAAAATACAAAGTCTGGATTTGCGTAAGCCAGGAGGCAGGGAATGTCGCTGCACTAGTTTGAGGGAGCAGGGCTGAGGAGTAAGCCAGTGTCTCTCCTGGAAAAGCTTTCACAGACAAGATCAGGCAAAGCCAGAGAGAAAAAGAGCTCAGGACAGCAGTACAGAAAGCAAAACAGAGTTCAAACCTGGAATAGCTGGAAAAGAAGGGGGAATCTCTCTCCCTCCTGACAAAAAAAAAAAAAAAAAAGTCTGCAGAATGAGAGCAACACGAAGCCAAGCCAGAGCTCTCATAACAGCCATCTCTCTGCAGAGATTCCTTCCTCATCCCTGCTGCCATAAGCACAGTGTGATGGCCAGCTGCCCCACAGTACCACAACCTGAATGTGGAAGACGTGGCCCATGACATTTAATTGAATTCCTTCCCTTTGAGCTTCTAAATGTAGGTCAGGACTTTAAGTTAGTCACAAAGGTCTCCCTGTCAGCAAGGGCCACAGGTTCACGCAGGAAGGTGGGGCACCCCCTCACCTCGCCTCACTGCTGATCAGCGATGCCTCACCCGTCCTTCGGCTTGAGAACGGATGTGGTAAGCCAGTGCCTTGTGTGAATGAACACAGCATGGATAACAACATTACAGTTCTCTGTGTTCTCACCCGAAGCAGTCAGAGAGCCTGGGGAACAGCTTTGGCTGGTAGGGTTAAGTATTTCTTCCCCTTCTCAGTGTCAGGGGCCGCAGCAGAAGTGTTGCACAGGCTGTTTCTGGGCACCCATCTCTCCCCTCCCTGCTGCATTTCCTTCATTGTGTTTGAGCTCTTTCCTATCCGTGGCTTCTAAATCTCCACCGATCTGCCAGGCGCCACTCAACACAGAAGAAGGGGTGTGGAAGACCCAGGGAGGGGGAGATCTGAGCCCCTAAAAATAGCCCTGCCAAGTACGTCTGTTTCCCTGACACAGACGGTTCATTGTTAAGACTCTGACACGGCAGTTCACCCTCCCTCCCCACCCCTCGACATACTCTCTTTCCTCTCCTGTCCCTGTCCGGCCCAGTTTCCTGTCTACTCCCATCTCTGTGGCCAAACCTGGAGTGTATTGTGAAGCCAAAGGCTGGTGTGAAGGCTTTTGTTTCTCTGAGTACATTTCAGACCACAGACTGTGGGGTTGACCCTTGTCACAGGGCATCTACCACTCTTGGTTCCTAATTTCTTTCACTGTTCACAGTCATTTGAGACATGTCTTGAGTACAGAAAACAAGATGAGGAACATACCTTCATTCCCTTTTTCAGAGCACAAACTCACGTGAACCATTACATTTGCCTAATCCTGTGTTTGTCCAGCATCTAACTCTGATTCTTGACTGGGAACTCCAATTGTTTGTTATTTAAACAACATAAAGACCATTATGTTTCTCTGTGTAAAACTTTATTGAAAGCTCCATAATACAGGATAGTATTATAAAACAAAAATTCAAAGAAAAAAAATCTATCAGAGAAGGCACACAGCTTAGTAAAAGATTCCTTCATCTCAGAGACATGTTCTGAACCTTCTCCAAGCATCTTATCAACCACATGACCCATTTGGTGAGGCAGGAAGACCACAAACTTCACATAATGGAGCCATTCCAAACTCACAGAGGCCTTTTCAAGAGCATCCTGCCTGCAATTTTTAGGACAACAGGGAAGAGGCAGCAGGCAGCTCTATGCTGAGTACAAGCAAGGTAATTTTTCATAGAGAGATGATTTCTTCAACACATTGTCTTACTGCAAATAACAACAATAAGGATTTCCACCAAACCAGGAAATGTTTTTGCCTGCTTTCCTCCCTCCAGTCAGCTAATGAAAGAGGCCTACAGGAATTAAGCAACTTGCTTAAAACTATATTATGGCTCTGTAGGAAAGCAAAAAGCCAGATCAACAATGAACCATGCAAATTCCTTAGCCATAAGCCCTTTTCTTCTCATGTCTTACCAGCTTGTGAACATAAGTAATAACCAGGATTCTCAAGCACAGAAAGAATCTCTAGGAGTTGAGAAAACTCAATACATTGGGGAAGAAAATCATGAGATCTATCTATCTATCTATCTATCTATCTATCTATCTATCTATCTATCTATCCCTTCAAACACCAATTGCTTAGTCACTATGTCCAGCAGCTTTACTACCACAGTTTAAGGGACAGCAGAAGAGTTTTAAGTATCAATCTCTTCCTCGTCATTTGCAACCCACTGGTTTCATTGCAGTTTCCCCTGCCCTTTAAGCCTATAAACACTGTTCTAACAGTAATGAAAAATCTGTTGAGTCAAAGGCCTATAATGCAAAAAGACAAACTATTTAGTTTCTTCTCCTCTCCATTCTGCTAAACAACAGCATTGGTAGTATTCTGTAAAAGACCTCATATGTATAATTTCTGATTAACACAGCTCACCACTATTCAGAGGACACTGACACCAGCATCCACTTCTCTGCCTGTATTTCCACTTTCACATGTGCCTCTGTTATTATCTGTTCTGCAAATCATGTTGCCACGGGAGAAGGAAGTTGTAGGTTAGCCTGACTGCATAGAATCAGTTGTACTTCCATTATTGTAATGGTGATGCAAGGCTGAGGGCTGAAAAACAATCTCTATTTTAAGGACTAAGATGGAAGGGAGAAAAGAACTGAGTTTAGGGGTTCACTCAAGCAATCATCCATTTGATAACCTTCTGTAGAAGATAAGGGCTGTTTCATAACAGTCTTTTGGGGGGTTTTTGGTTTGGTTTTTTTGCGGGGAGGAGAAGCAAAACCCAAACAACAAATAGCTCAGGGGATGCTCACTATTTTAGGGATAAAAGCTAGCCTGATTCATGCTATTTTTAAAAGTCATTTTAAACCTGACTTCTTTTATTCTGAGGTCTTCTCTTGGTTACTTGCAAGAATCATCTTTTCTGTGACAGAACCGTGTCTTGTTTTAGCACAAGCTTTCAACTAGTTTCAAGCAACAAACTTTCTAGATTCTTCCTATTAAGCCTGAACATCTACCACAAGGATGAGTTCCTATGAATAATTACCAGCTATCATGGTGGTCTTCAGCTAAGACAGTCTGACACTTCATCCCTTCTCTCTATCTCTAACAAGGCAAAGTATGATTTGGTGGCAGAAAAGGAGGAGAGAGGAAATATAAGTTTGCAAAAGCCACAGGTTCCCTTTGCCAACACCTCTACAAGAGGGCTGTCAGCTGTGACGTGTGGAGTGCTCGCAGCTGCGTCAAACAAGGCCAGGTGCTCTTGCAAGTGGCAGGCTCCAGCACAGTTGTTTCTTATTTCTACTCACTGAGCTAAGTCCCTGTAGGAAGTGTACTGGTGGGTCTGCACAAATGATCTCCTATTGTCTTCTCTGCAAGGCTGATCATATTCCCTCTTCCTTCTGGGCTTTTTCTTCCTGTCTTGCACCACACCTCTCTTCATGGTCAGGCATGTGCCTATGTTAAGTGGAAAAACACCTTGCCTTTCTACTGTGCTCTCAAATGCTGAAGGTATGAAGTAGGAAAATCAGCTATGTGTGGGGATGCCTTCTGCCTGAGATTTGAGTGTCCCCTCCCTCAGAATGTGTATTAAAGCTCTCCATATGCTCTGTCAGGGAAAGCCACATTTCTCCTTTAACATTTCCTTACCTGTGCCCTGGCTGTTCTAGCAGACTGTGTTTTCAGTGGGGATGTGCCAAGTTGTGGAGGATGTTTTTTAACTTCTTTGGCACACTTGCTTTCTCTTTTCCTCTCTTTTCAGAAATGTCACCAGCCCTGCAGTGCTGTCAGCAACATTATTTAGTTTGAATCCTACTGAGTCTCAACACCTCCAGGCAAAGGTGGCAGCAAGTTATCTTCTTTCCATCACAGGTCAAAGGGGCTTGACTTGCTGTCACTCTGACACCTCATTGTCTAAATCTGTAGTTCGGATTATTTCCTGACTCATGCTGAAGTTATACTGGGTGTGAATTATAGCAGAGTACTCAGAAGACTTCAGGCTGGAACCAGTAATATTCTCTCGGTGTTTTGAATTTACTTACACAGCTTACCAGGCTACTTTCAACTTTTTTGGCTAGTGTAGCATCGTTGTAGCTGGCCAATACAACTGGGACATCTAGACCCCTCTCCTATGTAACTGGGGTGCCTATAGCAGAACCGGTGTCTTTTCTGCAGGCTAGCAGTGGTTTTGTCATCTTTAAAGTAAGCTTTTGCTAAGAAGCCTGGCTCCCTAATGCTGCTCTGCTATATTTAGACCCTCTTCTGGTGTGCCCACCCAGTGCTGTTCCTCTTGTTTGTTTCCTACCAAACAATGAGACTTGAAAGAATTGCTTGGAAAGGAGCCAACGCTCTTGCAAACGAAACTGTCAGACAGCCAAGCTTTGCAACGGTCCTTTGTAACATACTGTACTGGGAAATGGGAAGCAATCGTGCCTCTTTGCTCCAATCCCCAGCACAGGCTTCTTCCCCATGCTAAGAGCTATGTGGTGGGGCCTAGGCTCAGGGACTCTTTGAGGAGGTGTCAGGAGACATGGGGGAAATGCCAAGAGGCAACATATCAGGATGGCAAGGAGCAATGTAAGATCTGTTCTCTGTTCTCCCTCACCCCTAATCCTGTATTCCTGTCAGAATGTATTTTAGCAGCAGGTTGTTCCTGGAAAGCTTTTGCTATCTGCCCTGATTGTAGGAGAAGCTGGCCATGTACATATAGGGTTACAGGTGTGGTCAGATGCCCTTCTCCTTCACCCCATTTTTCTTTTCTGTGCTCTTGTGGTGTTTGGCCGCCATTCTCTGCAACATCAGCACTGTAAGGGAAGTGAAAAAGCAGCCCCAGCTCTACTGGTGTGCAGAGCAAGAGCCACATTAAGATTAATTTTGATTGTTTTAAACAAATGGAGCCAAAGTGAAAAACAAAGGAGAGAAGAAAACAAAAACAAACCTAAAAAAAACCCATTAGACAGGCAAAAAAGAGAATGAACAGAATGCACTTTTAAGACAGAGAGGTCTGCCTGATCCACAGCAGCCTAAATGATGAGAGACTGAAAATCACAGATTTTGTTCCATTACCTTAGGTTCCAACGTTGTTGCTTCTTTTGGCCTTCTGAGCCAAAATTTCTCTAGCCAGAAAAGGACATGTGTATCCCTGAGGGAGATTCCAGGAACATCCTTCAGTTGGATCTGGTTTGGGTTTTCCTTTAGACCCATAAGAATTAGAGAGGTCAGAGCTTGGGGAAAAAAAAAAAAAAAAAAAACAAAAAAAAAAACAAATATGTGCCACATTTCCAAGTGGGGAAGAAAGGTGCTGAGCACCGGAATGGTAGTTTGGGGGAAGAAATCAGTTAGAAAGGTATCTGCCTAAACCACACAGGCGTTTGCTAGTCCTGCCTGAGAAAAGGGCTGTCAATCTCCTGTGAGGAATAGGAGAGGAGTATGTGTGACCCCATTGTCAGTGTCATACTCTCACTCCACGGATCACCACATACCCGTTGTTCCCTGGCAAATTTAAGAGATGGTGGTGGCTCGCATTACAGTTACATAGGATCTTTTTTTGTAACAATAACAAGTATTTGCAACTTGAAAACAGAACCAACTTTTAAGAACAGCTTAGGAAAACACATGCTGGCAGGATTGCAGCTGGGGTAAAATGAAGTAGATAACAATATTTTGACACCATTGGCACGCGACACTAATTCATGGGCATTGTAGGACAAATCTCTGAGAAACTGTGTAGATATATGGACAGTACAGGGAACTATTCAAGTGTTACAATTCAAGTTTTACAGGTAAATCAGGTAAAATAGGGAAATTAATGCAGCAAGGAGAGGCTGCATTTCAGACTGACCGCTAGCAGGCAGGGTCTATAGGATGCAGTGAGCAAGACCATACACTGTTGCAATTCGACATATCACAGGAGACAACTTGAATAAGTCAGAGGTCCCTAATAAAACTGAAGGAGTCAATTGGGAATAACCTTATCATAGGAAATAAGACAATTATTAGAAAACCCAATATGCATTGTGTTTTCTGGGTTGTAATATTATTGTCATACCTAGCAACTGTCTTAAAATCCCGGCTTCTGTAATCAGGAAATTTTATTTAAGACTCTCAGACTTCCATATAAACTACTACCAAAAAAATTCATGGTCATCATTAGTGTACAGGGAAATTTTATAGATGCAAACCCTAAAAGCTTGGAAAATTTTGGATGTCAGGCTGCAAAACAAAGCCCTGTCTCTATAACAGCTTCCGATTTAGTGCACAAAGGCTGGAGGAGAAATCTGTGATCCTCTTGGTTCGTGCTGCAATAAAGAAGGGCACTATTTCATGCTTGCTGTTTATTTCAGAACACAGATCCACTGTGCTCAGTGACTAAAGATCATTTATGGAGCCTTAAGAGTCAACAGGAAATTATATTCTCATTTTGCCAAATCACTTTATCATTATGCCATTTTGTAAAGACTGTTCATCTATTTTGGTGGTTGCTTAGGAGATGCAAGAGGGTCTGCAGTGGTCTGCAGCCACATTCCTCTTCTGACTCTCCCCAAGATAACACTGCAGCCCCTTACCTGTAAGAAAGCCACCATACAAATGCTTGACTGTCCGAGAAGATTTTGCACTTTGAGTCCTTTTGTGACATGTTGTGGCACCACAGCCAGGTGGAGGAAGTCCTGAGGTCCAGATGAACAGGAAACAGAAAAGGTACCAGCAGAGAGAATCAGGAGAAGAAGGTGGATTAGTGACACCCTGAGAAGCCCAGGGATGGCAATGAAATGGCTGTTCAGGTGGTGCTAATTCTTTGGGGAACCTGCAACAAAAAACTGCGTTTGGTGTTTGGATAGTGAACCCTCTTTCGGGAGGAGACTCTTGCAGAAACTTCTGTTTAGATGTGAAATGGAGTAGGAGCAATAGGACTGCTAAGGAGGAATCATTGCAGGCTTTTCTTTTTTTTTTTTTTAACTGTGTTTTTAGCCTTTAAATGAAATGGATCTTCCTTTTAGAAAATGAAGCTGTTTGAAAAATGAATGTGAAATGTTGACACAGCACATTAAAGGCTTACTCTCACACCATCAAAATCAGGCAAGTCACCAGTGCAAAGTCTAGGAGAAGTTTGCTGAAGTCCAAGAGCTCCCTTCCCTACAATTTTCAGCCTTCCCTCAATGTTCCAGGAGGTTTCCTTAAACTTATTATTTATTATTATTTTGACTCAATAACTAATGCTCTGATCAGCACTGCGAAGTTCATAGCAAGTCAGAAACCCAAGGAAGACTAAATTTTCTTTTTTTGATCTCACTATAAGTGAGGCTTGAAAAGCTGTTGTATTAGGTCTAAAACCTTGTAAGACATAGGAACCAAAAAGAAACAATTCAATTCACTACCTATAGATAGTATGTCCTTTTCTTGATAAATCAGTTTTTATCAACTTGTATATCCTGCACAAGTACTGTGTAGCTCCATTTTCTAACAAAAAGCAGAATTAACATGCCGTCTTTCTGCATCTTAATTGAATTCCAATTCTTACCCAAAAATAGCTTGACACAAATCAAAGTAAAGAAAAAAATAATTATCATGTAAATAAGCAAAGCCACTCTCTATTTTCTAACATAAGTCAATGCAAATTATGGATTTGAATAAATGTGAGCTATTAGATTGTTCTATTTACATGTGCAGATAGCCTGGGCTAGCAAAAAGTTACCAAATTTAGGGGAAGAGCTATATTTAGTTTCAAATCAGGATGTTTTAATTGCCAGTTAACAGGAAGCAACCTTTTTAGTTTAGTTTTGTTTTCTGGTAATTTTTATGGAGTTTTGGAAATAACTACAAATATGAAACATAATTAAAATAGATTACACCAGTCATCATTTTTTTGCTCTCTGATATTTTTAAATCACACAATCTTGAACAGATATAATCATATATCAGTCATGTGGAAACTTTACAAATGCTTTTCTAAGATATTCCAGTTTCTGCCAGCTCACATTTTTCTCCCTTTCAAACTATCTGGGCTAGCCACAAATGAGTTGGAGCTGGTTCATCTTTTTTCAGGTTAACCTTTGCACTAAGTAACACAATTTCTCATGTGTTTGCTGGTTTTTTTCGTTCTTTATGGCCAGAGAAGTGGACTGCATTGGAGACCCCCCACACTTAGTTTGTGCTTAGCAGCCTCCAAACAAAAGAAGAAAAAAATGACAAAACACTGTTCAGTATAGTCTGACGCTACATTCTGCTTATTACAGGCATGAGAAACCACAGCCACTCAATACCTGCAGGTTATAAACATTTTTTGAACCTGTTTGGAAATGCCACTGCCTCTGAGTACAGCCCTTGCATCAGAAATAGTTAGGCGCCGCATTTCCAGAAGACCTTGGAGTCTCTGTCACCCCTATCAGTCCTCTTGCTCTGCCCTTTCCGGGTACAATGTTTCCCGTACTTCAGCTTTTCATGCCGTCCTTGGGTTCCCAGAGCCCATTTGCAGACTGCAGAACAATAGGAATTGCTGAAAATATGAAATAGGAGCAAAAAAATCCTCTTGGTAAAACACTCACACACTGGGAGCGGGATATAAAAATAAGATGTGACAGCTCAGCTCTGGGGCCCCAGGATCTATAGGTTGTGGATAAAAACAGCTTCTATTTTTCTTCTACAGTCTTACCTCTTGTTCTGCTTCTGAAAAACACCAATAAGGAGACAGATCCTCTTTGTCATCTCTCTTAGGAAGTATATTCCTCTTGTGCCAATACCATCATACCTTCTATTACTGTAAAATATTTTGGATCCTTCTCCCTTCTTTCACTTGGCTCCTAAGGCTTGGTGAATAATCTTGTAATGAATTGTTTATTCAGCAAATCTCACTTCTTTTTCCATTTTTGGAGTATCCCAGAGCAGATTAAAATTTCCTCAGGTTCTTTAGTGTCTTATGTTATCTGGCAAGTTTGCTGCAGTTTCTTCCTCTCGTCCATGGATTGACTGTGAACTTTGACTAGTTGTGGTTTCAGGAATATGAGCCAGCTGTGATGGGTTAGACCGCATGGCCAGAAAAAAATAAGAGTGTAGTCGCATGCCAATGTTTTACTGTAAAAAGATCATCATTATTACTTTCAGTTGCTATTAACTTTTACACCTGTATCTTTCACTTAAGAAGGATGCTGAAGGGAGAATCATTTAAGTATAGGAGTGCATGGAATAACTTTTTAAGTATATTCAGAACAGGATATAGCCTCAGATATAAAATTCAGAGAGAAAATTGATGACTGAGAAATTACATTGTCAAGCAGCCAAAAGCAGCTTCAGTTCATTGCTATCCTGGGGCAGCCTGATGTTTTCCATGTCCCCATTCCCTGCCCCTGACAATTTGTTGTTTGCTTGCTGGAGGCACCTCTCAAGGCAAGTGAAGCAGGTGGTGACGTAGGGATAACAGCAAAATGATCCTTCCTTTAAACACCATGTGGGTGTGAGTTGCCATAGTAAGGAAATCCCAAGAAAGGGTGTCCCAACACTGGTATGGTATGAAGGAGCGCCCTTTGAAGGGAATGCTTGTCTTGGCTGGCCTCTGGTGTTGTGTGCTGGCCACACCTTGCTGTAATGGGAGCTTTGGTGGAAAGTGCAGGCTTGTTGCATGCTCCTGTCATCCCTGAACTCCTTCACTTACCTTTCCAGTGAGGGAAGGAGAGCCAGGGGGTGGAGAGGAATAGCAAGATGGCTTTTTTGAACAGACACTGTCCAAGAAGAAAACAAGGGAACTCCACCCTTTTACCACAGAAACGTCTCAACCACATCCCAAACCTCAGCTAGCTAGGGAGCCCTTTCTCACATTGAGAAGCAGGATGGAAAGGGAGCCAGGACAAATGGGATGCACAGGGACCCAGAGATATTTTTAAACATGCTGGAGGTTTGGTTGCTTAGTTTTGGCCTGGTTTTTTTGGCACAGGACTTTCTTTGCTGGTTTTGATAGATCACACTTCCTAAGGAGGTCCTCCTTGTGTGTCAAGATGACCTTCTCTGGCTGAGGAGACAGCTCTGGGCTTTCCTAACCATGCTTGTTCTGCAGCCTTTTTTGTTAAGGAGACCCTCCTCTCAGACCTGCTGCTACATGTACTAAAGTAAGACTACCAAAGAGGGTCTACTGTGGGCTTTTACATAATGTCTTCAGATAAGGACTTTGGGCCAAGACCGCCTTTCCTTCCCACACAGCTCATTGGCTGTTCTGCAGCCAGAGCCTCCATTCCCTGTGTAGGAGGCAGACAGCCACCATGCCATGTTGGACAGACCATCTGTCCTTACAGAGCTGTGCCTCAGGGCCTTTTACCAGCCTGGTAGCCACAGAAGAGGACCACAGGAGGAGGGAATTGAGTAGAAACCAACTAGGGACATGAGCCATGACTAAACTTTGTTTGCACATGGAGCATATATGGAGAAGGGACAGGGAGAGAACTGTGGCTGTATTCAGGGAGGGAGCCCGAATGCCTTACACTTTTCAGAGGTGTAAGGCACCACTGCTAAATGAGAAGGTCAAAACCAGATGGTTAAATTGTCCTGATTAGGCTGTGGAGAGAGGCTCTGCACCTGGTATGCTTGGTCAGTCTTGACCCACTGGGAAATTATGACGAGGAACTGGAGGCAGGAGAGGCCCAGCCACTTCCCTGCACATGGCTGATCTCAGCCCATGTCATGCTGCGGCAATGTGCTATGTTGTGGTGATGTGGGACATCCTGTGACACAGCTTGTGACAAAGCCAAGAAAGTTTAAAAGTGCTAGGGAAGAAAAGCCTCGGTGTGTTTATTTTTGGTAGAAACAGGAAGGATGCTGGTGAGGCTAAAAAGAGCCTAAGCGGTGTCCTTTCAGAAGCCTACACCTAACAAACTGTATTTTCTGACACAGGGTAAATGCAAGGTCTCATCCTTTACGTAATAGCTTTCATGCAAAAGTTAGATGGGAATTTCTTCACCTCCCTCTGAGAAGCAACCTTATCTGGGTGGTAACAGAGCTGTCAGTTAAACGTGAAGGTGTTTAAACATGACAAAAAGAAGCACACATCTGAGAAATCAAACTCGTGGTAGATAGTGAGTTCAAACCTGTTCAGAGTAACAGTGCCATGGATCTTTCCCAAGGAAGGAAACACAGCACTTGTAGTTAACACCCTTTATTAGGGACTTCAGTGTTCGACTCGTCTGCAAGGGAGCACCTCCAGTGCTTCCAAACTAAGGTACTCGAAGGAATTAGTCACTCTTGTGGGTTTTGTTGCATGCTGATTACGACTTTTGTGCTTCATGTACAAGTGCTGCTTGAGTTGTAGTCCTAAGCTAAAGGCTCCTCAGTTTTTCTTACAGATTTTTGTTTTAAAGTAACTAAAATTTGCCCAGAGAGAACAAAGAAATAATATAACCGCTCTTTCTGTTATTTTAACTTTTCCCCTATGAATCGATATTAATTTCTTATTTCATGAATGGTGTAAGCAGGTAGATTTAATTTTTTACCAAAATCACAGTTAGTAGCTGTTAGTAACACCTGAGCCTGCCTCTCTGGGCATTATACTTCTTTAGAAATCCCTGTGTCTTTAGTAACTAAAGCCCTTTAATTCAATCATTTGTAAATGATTTTCCTCTGAAGAAAAATTACACCTACTCTGACCCTGTCGCTGAGAAGGCTGCAGCGGGACCAACATGTAGCAGCCTCCTTCACTTTACACTGGAGGTATTTGTGGGATCTGGGACACAGTTTGACATCTAGTGGTAACGTGTGGTATAATCCCAGAGTTCACACTAGAAAGTGCAAGGGTCACAGTCCTGCATCAGGCAAACTGAGGGAGGATCCCTCCACCATCCCAGTACACACTGGTGTGCTGCATGTACAGCCTCACACATCAGTGCTATGTGCACATCAAGTCAGTGCACTTTCTTTTCCTGTACTGACCTGATTAAGGGTGAAAAACAGCAAAGAGGTAGACCTCTGTCATATTTCATCCCGAAAAGCAACATCTTTTAAGATTTGTGTTTTGATCTCCTTGCTTGTGAACTTTTAGATCATTATGCATGCTTCTACCATGCTACTGAAGAAATAGCAGGAGGGTCTTAACCCAAGTAAAGCAAGAGAAAATGTGCAAATAGTTAATTCTGAAGTGTGGTAGGAGACTGACTTTAAAGAAATTTGGGATATTTCAGCTTCAGGTTTGATTGGTGCTATTAATGTTTGCAACCCGGAGAGTCTTGTGAAGCTGATCTGCCACTAGGAAATGGATAATGAGTGCACTGATAGAGCAGTATTTATTAACAGAAAATGTAGGGGAGAGCAAAATTATTCAGGTGACATGAGCAGCAGCCCAAAGTAAGACTTCTGGAGGGCTACAAAAAGATTGAAATCTCTTTTTTTTTTTACTTCTCCACATTTCCTACAATCAGAATGGGAAAGTATCATTAACCTTCAAGAAACATGATTTTAGCCCAACCTACGTTCAAAATCTTAGCGGGGAATCACATGATCTCAAAAAGTTTACCCAATTTCTAGCTCCAGGGTTCAGCATGGACTACAAGAGGAAGAAATTCTTCTGAACTTGCAAGATCTGCTTTTTCCCACTGAAATCAACCTGTGCAGACAGAGAGTGGTCAGGTAGTTTCTTTGTCTGCCTGGAAATATTAGATTAAGTACGTATGCAGGGGTTTATTTGGCCCACTGTGTACAGCTGCTGAAACAAAAAGAATGTTAATTAGAAATTATGAGTTTTCAAGCATTTAGGGCTGTTGTTTTCTTTCTGTGTATTTTTATAGAAAGAAAATTAAAGTAATCAAAATAGCAATTATGAGTTAGAGGTGGTGAAATAGCATACCCTGTCCTTAAGATGCAGCAGAGTAGAGAAATTGCCCCTCCCTCTCGGGGAAGAAAACCATTTTTTTGTGTGCATAACAGCAGGGAGCAATGCCCAGTCTCTGTAGCACCATTACATGAACCCTGTGTGCAACGGTGCAAATCATATTTGAAGTCCACTCTCAGGTGCAGTAACATGATGCTTGCTCCTTCAGGACCAATTTCTCTGTCTCTGGAGTGTGTTGAAATGTGTGGTTTTAACTCCCAGGATGTAGCTCAGTTGGTCACCTGAAAATTGGCTTTTCAGCTTTTTCCTGGGAGAAACAAACCCAAGATTTGTGAGTGTCCAACAAATACATATGGGGAGTTTCCACTGACAAGGCCAAAAGCTTTGGCCAGCTTAATCAGCCTGCCTGCTTGGAAGTATCCCCCTGTTTAGTATGTAAATCAGACAAATGGCCTGACTGGCTGGAGAGTCAGGATAGCTTGATTTTCCCTAGCAAGTGGATGAGAACCAGGCTTCTTCTGCAAGTAAGTCTCCAGGTTGCAGGAAGCCTCCAGGTGCAAGAGGTGCAAAGGAGTAAGAAACATCACTGAACATGGGCTCATGGTAAAGGAAATGTGTTTTCCCTTTTCTTGCTCTGTTCCATGGCTCATTCATACACCATAAAAATCCAGTGTCTGAATGTAAGAGTAT
Source organism: Formicarius rufipectus (assembly GCA_013399695.1). NCBI lineage: Eukaryota > Metazoa > Chordata > Aves > Passeriformes > Formicariidae > Formicarius > Formicarius rufipectus. Next base: position 568,629 of record VXAU01001197.1, on the reverse strand, counting down.
CTCAGTCAACCAAGGATTCAAACTCTCTTTACTGTCCTGTTCCATCACTCTCTTCGTTCTATTACCAAGTTTCTATTTCTTTTATTTGGTTTGCTTTGCTTTGCTTTAATGCAACTGCAGTCAAGAGTTCCTCAGGGCAGGAATCACCTCTGTCTATCTGCCAGAAGGGTGCCACAAACACTTGTGGCACAAGACAATGTAGTTGTGTTTCTTCTAGAAGTTGGTCACTATTATAGAAAGAGGAGAAAATCTAGAAGTAACAGGAGATTCAGAGTAGAAGAATCATCATCCTGGTCAGTGGCAGCTCTAGTTTTTCTAGTTGGTGGGGATCTTGAAAGAAAACTTTATATTAGATAATGCTTATGCATGAGTAATGTGATAGAGGTTTAAATGAAGACAAGAACAGTGGAAAATTATTTATAATCAAGATACTACTATCAAGGTGAAAGTAGATAGAGTTCTTTTGAGGGTAGGGGTAAAAGCAGAAAAAATGGCCATTACTTCACGCAAGACCTTGTAGCCTTTGTGTCCCATCTTTGCAATCAGCCTGTGTCACTGCATGTCCATCTCTAAGCCTGGGAACATCTTGTGAATCCCCAATGAGGACTACTACACAGGAGCACAAATGCAGAAGAACTAAATGTTTCAGCATTGTTTATAAAATGTATAAATATATGGAAACTGATCATGAGTGCTCTTAAGTTTCAATGAATGTATTTTTTTAAATAACAGTTGAATATTTGGGAGAGCAGCAACTCAGATGGACACAAAAAAGCCTACATAGGAGAACGTTGTAAAAGTGAGTCCTTTATAAGGTAATGGCCATGTCTTCAGCCTTCCAATACATAAGAAAAAAGCCTTCTTGTCCTGTTAGTATGATCTTGATAATGTTAATGATAATTGGTGCTGTACTTGCTTTGTACAGTATTATTCCTTAAAATACCTGTTGCATTTTGCAGTGACTGTACATTGCATTAAAGCAAAATGACAGGGAAAGATTTTAGTGACATTTATAAAGTACTGGGTCTGGATGATGCTGTCCCTATGCTAACTGTTCTAGTCTTCCAAAAAGGAGGAAGAAGTAGGATTTTCATCCCTGTTTAGTTCCCCTTTCCTCTTTCTTCTCCCATTACATCTTCTCTAACAGTCCTACAGCCCTTTCCAGCTGCAAAGGTGAAATGCTGAATGCTCAGAGGAGTGATGGCTTCTGCTGTCCAGAGAGGGGATCCTGGTCCTGGTGTTTTACACTGCAAGTCTCTCAGCCTTGAGGGTATGCTGTACCACCTGCCCAATATCAGTTCTCTATGTTCTTGTTCTTCAGCATCTTGTTCTCTATGCTCCTGTTCCTCAGCCAACCTTTTGCATCCTAATAAGCACATTGAAACAAACACCAATTCATTTGCTATAGAGAAATGGCTGAAAGAACTCATGTATTGGAGTGTATCAGCATCTCTGATACCTTTTGCAGACACAACACAGCAGGGACTTTTGTTTCTGGATATTGTTCCTATTTATCAGTAATGCCTCTTCCGGTTATAGCTTCCTGTCACTGTCTCAGACCCTCTGAGCCCACGGAGACCATGCAAAGCCCAGAACAAGGTTGGTAGGGCACAAAGCAGCCAGTTGCCACTGCCCATTGTGCTTTCTGGCAACAGCCCCAGCATCACCACAAATTAAACACAAACCAAACAATCAGGGTAAACCCACTCATGTGTTCCTGGGCAACAGTTTCCTTCACAGCCCAGACATCAGACACACACTCTCTGCAGCAGTGCAGCTCACAGGCAGAGCCCACGTGGAGGCACTGGAGGAGCAGACCTTTCCATGCCCTCTGGCAGGTGCCTTCCTTATGCAATGCCTTTGCAGAGGAAGTGCCATTATTGCACTAGCTGGGACCTGTGCCCACCACGTGCCCTGCTGTCCTTCCCCTGAGGTACCATTCACATCATCTTTAAAGAATTAAACTGCAGCAGCTCCAGGGCTGGAGCTCAAAAGGTTTTCCCGACAGATTTTCAAAGGAGATGTCAGGAGAGGATTCTGCTCTCCCAGCTGTGCAATGCCTACGTCAGACCTTGACATCTACAATATCTCTTTTTATGATCAGCCACAAGGAACAGGCACTTGAAGGGCATGGTTCATTTCTTTTTGCTGACTATAAAGGAAGTCCACAATGATGAGCTTAGATGCAAATGTCTGCATTCAATTAAGGGAGGGAGATGAATTCCGTCCCAGTGCCCAAAATTTTTGAAAGCTCTAAACATTTAACCCCATTGCTTAACATTCAGAAATTATTCCACATTTTTTAGGCTGGAAGCATTTCTCTTTTTTTCTGGCAAGCTAAATCCCTCCCTTCTTGCACGCTATTAAAAAAAAAACAAAAACTTGGCATCATCTCAAACTAAAATGGTGTATGCTAGTTAATTGTCTAACAAAATCAATTAATTTTTTATCTATCTATTTATAAAACTTTTACCACTATGACGTGGTAAGAATGCCATGTTCTTGTCAATAATTAATGAAGTAACATCTGGTGGACACAAAGATGGATCACGGTCCCACAAATTAAGGTACACTGTGTGAACTTGAACACTATTTTTAGGTGAGTGCAGTTCATTACAAGCCTTCACAGAACAGTTTTGCCGAAAGAACAGTCCTTGCCTCTCACAGCTTTTATTGTTGTGCTTGCTGCAGCTCAAATAAAATAGTAGCCGAATACTTTGTTTTCATCAGGATTATTATAGATCCTCGCTCTCCACTCTCCTCAATTTCTGGAAGCACACCAGCAATTGGGATACCTGGTCTCCTGCCAAAGCTTCAATGAGCATCTGTCCTGTGAGCCTCTCCAGTACCCTCCCCAAGAGGTAACTTCTGTGAGTGTGTGTGTGTGATGGTAATGAGATGCATGTGGCTGCGTTTGATAAGTTCAGAGAAATGTGTTGTGCATTTGGGTTCCAACCGATCCCTCCTTTTCAAGGCTGCAGGAAGTAAATCAGTCATGTTTTAAATGATCCCACGCTCCAGCTGATGCAGATTGGGAAATCGTTAATGAATGCTGCTCACAGTGTTATCTGCTTGTGGCCATATGGCTCTGTAGAGAGAACCTTCCATCCCAAAGTATTCTGCACACCTTTCTGCTGTACTTGCAGTGATGCTGGAAGACAACCACCACTGGACTGGAGGGTGACAAGCAAATCAGGCTCAGTAGCCAGTGCACTGCAGCTGGCCATGAGAGAGAATTTTATTTTTATGGCTTTTACACAGGCTACTGGGGCAAAATTTGGGTTTTGTGCCAGTGCAGAACAGACTTTAAAGGCCTTGACTCCTAATGATGTGTAGACAGTGTTCTGCTTGGCATATTAATGCATGAAATGAATGCTTTGTGATGGTATATTCTGACTTGGAAACTCTCTGATTTCCTTCTCAAGGCTCAGCAACCTTTGGAACTAATACCCATTCCTTCTCACCATACTCCGGTGCCAAAATCCTCTCCCCTGCATGTGGCTAATGTGATGCTTTACCACATGGAATGTATGTTACACACCAGATCAGTTATTCTTGGGTCAGAACCACCTTGTCTATGAGTGTGTGCTGGGAAAGGGCTGGGCTGGCTTTCCCAGAACACAGGGGCTGCAGCCACGTGGTCACAGGAGCCACTGGCTGGGCTGCAGCCAAGGGAGGGCTGCCTGGTAACCCACCCACACCACACCCCTTGGAGCCTCTAATTAGCTGTGGCACCCCTCACTTCGGCTAAGGGGACAGCGGATGGTCAGTGAACCAAAGGTCCTGCCTGGAGGGCGTGGCCACAGTAACCAAAGTCTATAAACAGGCACCCACGAGGTGTCCATCGTGGGACGCGGTCTGTCCTCCTTGAAGCCACCAATATGTGACCTTCTGAGTGCTAACTATGCTCTTTCTCCCCTCTTTTACTATCTTTACTATTTCTTCTCTTAATCTCTCCTCCTTTATTATTTTCCTCCTCTTGTGGGTTACTTAAACACCTATTTTTCTGTATTTAGCTTAAATTGCAAGTACCTCACTTTAAGTAGCACAGAGTTTGTGTTTGTGAAGTATAATAGAAGTTCTCTATAGCAATACTTGCTAATCCAGTTAACTTGGTGTAATGCTTTGTGAAGTTGCACATTTTTTGCCAAAATGCCTATTTTCTCATCAAATTAAAAGAAATTTCACAGAGAAAAATATATAGCTCTTCTCTGGATGTTAATGCAAAGTACCAAAGAACCAAGGGCTTTACATGAGTCTGTGGTAAACAAAATCGCTTGAAGCCTAAAATTAAGATGTAACACTGGGTAAAGTTGGACCAGGTTGTAACTACATAGACAAGTAAAAAAATTATGGGTTAAAAGGTATCTCAGGCATTCCTTTTATCTGTCTCCTGCCCAAAAGAGAATTACTTATATCTGGACCATTCTAAGCAGATATTTATCTAAACTTACCATGATGGAAACTTACCCATCCCAGACAATCTACTTCAGTGCATCTGTAGCCTTGAATTCCTCTTGCTGCAGTTCATTACATTTTCTTTCCTCAGCATAGATATAAATTTTTTTCCATACATTTTGCAGTGCCCTTTAATGTGTTGAAGACTGTGCATCACATCCTCCTCCTCAACCAATGTCATCTTCTCTAGATTAGGCTAACCCGACACTTTCTGTCTTTTCTCACACATTTTGTTTTCCTGACCATTGACCTTTGTTGGCACCTTCCTCCCAGACTGCCCAGTTGATCCACAGACATTTTGAAGTGTGGTGCCAATTGTCAAGATGAGATCATGCCAATGCTAGTGCTGAAAGATAACTTCCCAAGTTCTAAACAGGAGTCTAGCCATACGTCTTAGTATGGTCTTGCACATTTCCACAGCAGTGTGACTTTGATGATTCACAGTCTTATTTTGATCTGGTGGAAACCCTTCCCACCCACCCTTTTCTCAAACCCCTCTGTACAGGATTGTTACATAGATAGCAACAAACAGTTGCTTTTCAGTATCTAAGGGACTTGTTTCTCTTTGAATGTTACTGATTTCCCCTGAGAGGGATGCAAAATCCCCTGTGGCTTCCAGATATACCTTAGACAACCAATCTCCAAATCCTTAAAAAGATTACACCAATTTGCATGGCTATTAAAAAAAAAAGGCTTCTCCACGTGAGGTCTTTCTAACTGCTACATGAAGCTTTCACCCTGTTTTGATTGGCATCAACAGGGAGCCTTAGCCCTCCCTGGCAGCAGAACGTAGCTCACCCCAGCAATGGGAAGGTCTGGAAGGGGTTGACTTTGACTGGAGAATCCCATGTGGATCAAAGAGTTTAGCCACCTCTCCTGCTGTAAGGGAGTATTCTGATAGTTCAGAGGGCGGACTCTTAGCAGAGCCCTTTGTTAGGGAACCAAGGGCACAGTTAGCATAATATCTTCTCTCATTGCTTTGTCTTGCAATGGAGGGCTGCAACAGTCCCCGTAACATTTGACTGCAGCTTCAAGGAAAGGCCCCTTTGAGTGTTGCTCCAAAGACTTCAGTGCCAATCAAGGAAAACAGGCAGGGATGATTTAACTACAAACCAGCTGAGGTGAGCTTGCCACAACCACAGATGGGCCAGCCAGTGCTTGTTTTCTGTCCTGAGGGTTTTCCTTTTGACAGAGAAGGGTTCTGTCTCCAGTCAAACCACTTGCTATGCTGAAACAGGGAGACAGGGCTCAAGAGAGGAACTCCTCAGTGGCCCAGGGGAGGGAGATAACTTCCAAAGGGGCTGCTCCACCATTTTCATGGCTATTACTATGCTTATGTGGCTGGAGGTGAATGCTCAGGGGAAGGTCTGCAGCAAAAGCTGGCTTGACAGCTCTGTGAGGATGATGTGACTGCTCTGCACAAAGCAATAGGTGGGTTACTTATCACACTATCATGACAACACTGAGAGATTCCTACCTGCCTGTGGCCCCTTTCCCCTCCTCCTATTGCTCAGCCAAGTTCTTTGACCTCCATGCTCCCCGCTCAGCAGAGAGGAAAACAGCCCTGCAGCAAAGCTGAGGACAAGGCAGAATTGTCAGCCTCTGCTGCTGGTGTCAGGGTCAGGCCAGCTGATAGACAAGGAATCATTTGAGCTCAACACTTTGGCAAGCTAAATGAGCAGTGCTGGGATCGATCACACAGGCCTGTAGATATCCATCATGGGTTAGATGCACTGTCACCAAAGGATGGTGCCTCACACAAGGGGCACCCCTGTCTCAGCCTCTGTAGTTAAAGAGCTGGAATTAGACAGAAGAACTGAACTGTATAGAGTGACTTGTAGGGAAGTTAATGCCATAATATGTTTTTAAAAAAACCTTTTTCTTTTATTTTCTTTTTTTTTCTTTTAACAGAAAATCTCTACCTCTTTTAAAATGAAGCTAGTTGCTGATCTAATTCCAAATGCTCTCTGCTTGACTTGAAAGTGATTTCAGCAATGCTTTGATCTACATCCAAAAGCCACTGGGAATAGCACCAACTGCTCAAATAGGCCAAAGCCAAGAAAGGAAAGGATCCCTGCACTAAAAGGAAAAAAAGCATCCTGGTTCCTAGGCCTCCACCAGATCCATCCTGCACCCAGGCAAGCTCACAGGCTCTTAGGAATTCTTCTGTTCAAAAACAAAATACTCTCTAGAAGGTCACGTGCTGTTAGGATTGTTTCCCTTCTCTTTCTCGATCGCTCTATCCAGCCTTCTAATTACAGCTGGCTAGATTATTTTTACAAATAAATTATCCAAGTAATTCAACCCTTTATCCAGCTCATGAATCATTAGCAAACAGACTTTGCTTTTTGTTGCTCTTGGTAATTATTTCATGAGTGGTTCATGCAAATAAACTTCAGTCTGTGGGAGGTGTCTGTAGCTTGCTCCCCTCTCCTCTTCAGGCCGCATAAGTGGCTCCCTCGCTGATGTGCTGCACTTTACAGCTCTTGAACTGCATATCAGAATGCTTTTAATTACAAGATTTCTCTTTCCTAATGCAGAAAACAGCCCTGCCACAGCTGTGTCCCAAACATACATGCCAGGCAGAATCCCTTTCACACCCGTCCTCATGAATAAGAAACAAAAGAGAGTGGGGGAGGAGTGGAGATGGGCAGCTGTGCAGAATCTGAATAAATATTCACTGATTCCCTTTTCTGCAGCATCTGCTGTCTAAGTTTCCTCCTCATGTGCAAATAACACATGAAATGTATGCAGGGAGAGCTCAGAGACAGGGGTATGCCACATTTTTCTAGGGACTGGCCCACAGAAGTTAACAATCCTAATCATGTTTCCAGACAGAAATAAAGATCCTTCTGGTTATTATAATCCTCATTACTGCCTCATCTTCACACCTTATGTTTCATGGTCCCCCAGCCCATTTCCCTGGTGCATGCAACCTGGCATATCCAAAGGAGCCAGAGGAATAGCAGAAGTTTTCATGCTAGAGCAGCTTTGTTCATCATCTATCATAGTATCCCCTCCTGAAAAATGATCAAATGTGTTCTAAGATGTAGCAAAATAGATGATGACACATCTCATGTTTTCATGTACATTTTGGAAAGAAATGACTTCTTTACAGTGATCCATTTAGATCTTGACACGTGACAATTGGCAGCAGTGGTTGTTTTCACCTACTGGGTTGTCCTGCAAATTCTGCTCTTTCGCACAGGCTAAATTCTTCCACTCCCCCTGCCCGTCATTTCTTCCTAATATATACCTTGCTGTTCTGTGTTCAATCCACAGCTGTTCTGCTGAGTGATGTGTATCCTTTGTGCCCAGGTATTACAGCCTGTAGCCCAACACAAAAAGAAAATGCTTTCTATCCTTTACAAAAAAACAAAAAAAAACAAAAAAACAAAAAACCTTGGAATAATCAGTTCACACTTAGCCCTAAGGCAATTATTCACAAGATGCAATGAGCCAGCTCCCTTGTGGTTGGTGTTCACATTCTGTTTAATGGAGCTCCCCTTTATTTACAACATTTTATCTGCCATGCCTTGAAGGCATTGGCAGACCTTAACTGCCCTGGCTGGCTTACCTCTGCCCATTAGCTCAGACCTGAGCTTCAATAAATCTCCTGGGCTATGTTGCCTGTGTACCTGTGCTCAGCGCTGTCCTGGCTTAATTAATTCCTCTTCTGGAGATGTATTGGGTCCACCTTGTAGAAAGCCTTGTCTTGTCCCCTCCGGGAAACCTGGAACTGACTCATCATCTTGCCTTTTCTGGGGCTGTCAGAGTGGACTCTGCCTCTATCAGCACCCTGCCTGATGCTGTGGGACTGTCCCTGGCCAGAGAGGGCACCACCTGGGCTCTGATCACCTTTGTGATAATAGGTTCTCCAGGCTGCTTTGTGACAGGAACGGCATACTCCAAGGAGCTGTTATTGACTCACAGTGTTGCACCAGGAGTTCACAGAGCTGAAAAGATACAGAAATTTGTTTATACATCAAAAGATGTGAAGCTTCTGACTTTGAAATAATGACCACCTCAAATCTCTTTCACTCAGGAGTAACCACAAGTGGCCACCATCCAGCAATGGCTATTTCTTATGGACAATCCTCTCCTGCTGCTTTTGTGGAACTATCAAGGTTAAAACTGTCACCACAGTTGTCCCCCTTAAACCCAATCTCATCAAGAAAGCATGAAAAGTTGCTGGAGTGTGTCCTACATTTGGACTATATTCCACTCTTCTGTAGAAGATGGAGGATTTCAGTCTTAACAGTTGTCAGAATGACATCTTTCAGCAACAATAAACTTGACAAAGGGAATGAAGGGCACTATTACAGACAATTAACCTGATTTCAGGCTATATATAGCCCCTATATGCACTGCAGACATTCAAAGAGATTCCTGCCAAGGTAAAGGGATTTCTGTAGCACAGTAGCCTCAAGCTGGAGGTGGGAAAGTGTCTTGAGGAAGCAATGGAGGACCATGCTGTGCCAAGTTCACTAGTCCATAAAAAGCCATCACAGGCAGTTATCTGTTTTAAGAGGCTATTTTGCTCTTCTTGCTTTGAGAGAGTTTCATTTATTATCTTGGTTAGAATGAAGTGCTAATAAGTTCATCAAAGGCTTGTTTTTCTTTTTTTCTTTTTTTTTTTTTTGAACAAAAAATGAGTTTTCAAAGGAACAAATGCTCATGAGAAATGCCTGTTCCCTTAGAGATTTTAACTCTTCAGAAACTAAAGAAGCATTTGATTCTTCTCCAAGTTTTTATTTGTTTAGGCTGAGGAGGAGGTATTAAAACAAACAAATATTTTTGTATTATAAATTAAATTGGATGAAATTGCTTAATATGACTGATGAAAGATGGTTCACATAAAATGAAACATAAATTATGATTTAGTGGTCATAGCTAAATGAAACAAAGTTGGAGGTGTGGGAAACTGAATTAAAAAGTGAAAGCTGTATATTTGTGAGGGGGCCTCACGAGTGGAAAACAGACAGCATAGTTTGCTATTGCTAATCATTGGTAAAAGTGTTTGGGTAAAGTTGGTGGGAATTTATAGTTACTGCTCATCAATTTTAATCAGAGTTCTGGCTGTGAATTTCCCTGTTCATATTCTTTTTCCAGACCCCTGATTTCATTGAATGCAGAATGCAGTGTTCATAGCAAGGAGTGAAACTAATAGCAAGACTGAAGTCAGCTAAGAAAGCATGCCAGACTGCAGAAACTCTGGCATCCGAACACTGATTTGGGACCCTGGCAACAGGATCATAGAGTAATTTAATTCAGATTGAAAGGGAGAACCTCAGGAGATCATCTGGTCCAATTCCCTGCCCTAAGCAGGGTCAGCTGTGAGATCAGACTGAGTTGCTCAGGGCTTTGTCCACTCTGATCTTGGAAACATACAAGGATGGAGGCTGCTCTTGACACATCAAACTAATGGTTAGTGACCTGAACCTTATCATCCTGAACCATTTAATCCATTTTATGCATCTGTTTATCTCCTCGTGTTCCCATATCCCAATATCTCTGATCATAGCTGGAGAACGTGACGCTAAAAGAGCTGCTCAGAGAGGAACTGTCTCTAGCAGATAACTACCCTGCTGATTGACCACCACTTCCCTGCTGTCTCACTGCAGGATTTGTGTGCATTCACTGTTAGATATAAATAAGCAAGATCAAGTAACAGACTGAGAAGCCCTCCACATCATTTTAAAATGCATCATGTCTAGTAAACCCTTAATCCAAAGGTATTTGACAGGAGTTCTAACATCCTTAGACATTACTTTTTAGATCTGTGTCTGTTAAGCACCTGTGCTGCCTGCTGATAGGTAGGCTGACATCAAATACATGTTGGCTAAAATTCAAAGGCACAACTGTTTTTAATCCCCAAGATACACTCAGAGTTAAAGATTCATGCTTCATACTTGCAAGTCCAGAATAATGACTCAATGCCTCTTACAAGCACCTAGGAAAGATCTTTATATACAGGAGACCTACTAACAAATGTGTGAATCATGAGTGGATAATAGAGTTTGCGAATTTCTCATGTTCATTTCTGCTATAATGGAAACTGAGGTTGATCTCCAAGAGTGGGTTGGCTCTACACCAATAAGGATAACTTAAGTGACTTTCAGTGCCAAAAATAAAGTAACTTAAATGTTAATATTCACACAGCTACCTATTCTTATTAGGACTAATTCCTGAACCAATTAGTGGACCATGCTGTATAGCTGTAGATTGGGAAACTGTAGTATTGGACACTGGAGAAGACAATAGATGGAAAGGTGGATGCAAAGTCATCTCACTACCTGTTTCATCATGTGTTCTGTGAGACTGGGCTCCTGGTTAGTGAAGGTGATCCTTGTTGTCTAGAAGACAGTCGATGATAATGACAACAGTTATGTTTTTCATTTATTTCTTGTCAGCTGGGTCTAGGAGACAGCCTCAGCATTTAGCCACATATTCTTTTATCTACACTGGCATATGCCAAGACAGATAGAGTCCAAGTGCCTGTATGTCTAGAGTCTTCATCCTTAAGCCCTTACAGGAGCAGAAAAACCTCAAAGTCAGCAGGAAGGATGCCAGCAGTCAATCCAGAACTGCCTGTGAATGTGTCCACACTGCTGCTTTACGGACACAAGGAAAATGCTCCTTCTACTCTTAAAGTCCAATTTCACCTATTAGGGATCCATTAGATGGCTGAGAAGCGCATGTCAGTGGTGGCCCGAAGGAATCAGTGATTCTTGACTTCCTAAAAGCTCTTGGTTTTTATTTTTCACAAGTTATGGGGAGCAAGGGAGCCTCCTTCTCTTAAAATGATTTTTATAGGGCATAATAGACTTTTACTCTGCTAATGTCCTGCATTCCAAGGGATGGTATATTTGTAGGGGAAATTTCAGAACAAGGGCCCTAAAGAAATAGAGGTTTTTAATATCTACACTGAGTGCCTCTGAACATATTCTGGACCTGATTTCAGGAATTCAGTTTAGGTCTATATTTTTATGCTATCATATTTATGAATGTTATGGATGACCCATATATTTTGTATGAAAAAAGAATACTGTTTTTAAAATAGTTACAGATGCCTAATGCTAAAATCCACTCATAGAAATTGTTACTGGCAAAGAAAAAGGTCCTTTAGCTTCCCCTTCTTTAACGTATCTCAGCCCAGTAGAAGCAATTCACATTTTCAGCTAACTGAATCCCATCTCTCAGGTACTTTGGAAATGAGCAGTAACACAATAAATGCCAACTTTCTTGTAAGTCACACTGAAAGTCAAAAGTTCACCTCTCTGAAAAGCCAAGATGGATGTGCAGCTCAGAGGGTGCCAGATGTGTTACTTTTCCAGGGGGAGGAAGAAGTTGTACTCAAGATTTTCCATTTTAGTGCATTTAAGAGAAATTTTTTATCCATTTACTCCTCCAGCATCAGTATCAAGACAGTGTGCATGAAAGAGATTACTGAAAATATAAAGCCATTCAATAAATCAATGGTGAGCTTTCACATGGAATATTGTGTTCATTCCTAGCCACCAGCCATCAAGTGATGGCTGTAGAAATGGAAGGAGCTCAGAGACAGGTGACATGAATAATTATCTGCTTGGGAGGCTGCTGTTAAAGAGAGATTGAGGAGGATGGATCTCTTAAAGAAGATACAAACAAGAATAGTTAAGTAAGAGAAATATAAAACAGCAAATGGAAGAGGAAAAGTAGAGTTAGCATTTCTTAGGACTCTTCTTGTTAAGATAAACACTGTGAAAATTCCTAGCCTGAATCATTTTGGCATGTGATTTATTCTATATTATTATAATAACTACTATTTAATAGAGCATCATTTAAAACTGTGTGCTTCATAGACAGACTTAAAGACAAAAAGCACCCATTCAGCATTCAGCCTCACCATCCTGTGGGACAGCTGTAACCACTCTCAGTCAGCATAAGCCACCTCAGAATGCAAATTCTGCAATCACACACATAAGTTTCAATAAATATTTCTACCAACACATATAGAAGTACTGTACCCTTCTTCCTTCCTTTGTTTATTTTGACTAACACTGGAATGAAGCACAAATTTTCAATAACCTGATCATTAGGGACAGCTAATTTAGGTTCTGTAACATTTAGGGCTCAGTAAATTGACTTCTTTGAAGGTATCAGTATTCAGCAGCTGAACTTTCTCTGCCACTATGGCAATTGTTTCCTCCCTTTGTTTATATGCTTCAAAGGCTTTCATCTTCTTTGGTCTTACATGGGGTCCAAGGAAGAAAGGGGTCAAGCCACATAGCTACTTGGGACTTGATCAATTTATAAGAAGCATTGTGGTACAGTTGCTTTTGTTAGCAGGGGCTAGACTAAGTCACATCGGAGAATCCTTGCATTCCTACATTCCTAAATCATTGCACATCTAGCAGCAGAATAGTAAAGTGTGTCTCTTATAAAAGCCTGAAGCATTTTGCTCCATTGCAAGGTAAACTTCTGGTCATGCTCCTGTTTCTTCCCACTGCAGGCTAAATATATGACCTGTAGGACAGTTTACACATCCTAGTTTCCTGCAGTGTTATTTGCTATTTCTTTTATTCACAATTAATATCTTATTCCCTCAGCTGTCCTGCTGAAATGAAGAGAGCCGCCAGTGATGAAACAAAGCAGAGCTACATGCTGGGGGAAGTGGTGGAATTTGTGAGATCTAGTTGGAGATGCAAATTTGTCATATTGTCTCAGAATCTGGTAGAATAAATCTTGACACTTCAGTCCTGAAGGCATGGAGTACACTTGTACAGGGAGACTTGGGGTGTAAACATGCTTTGCTTAGAGCTTAGGCAGTATGAACTGCAGTGCTCATGTCCTGAGGTGGCTCCAGGAGTGCTCTTGAAGCACCACTAAGGTATGTTGCAATGTAATGCTTTGATTTTTTTTTAATCTGTAGTCTTCACTGGGGCATCAGGAGGCCAGGAAAGGTAACAGCCACCANAACATATCCCCATTATCCCAGGGTTTCAATCCAGAATCTCCTGCCAGCATTGAGGAGCCCTAAGCTGTGACAAATATGCTTCTCTTCAGCTACACCACTGTTAAACCTTTTTGCCTGTAGCACTGCTGCCAATCCATCCACGATTAATACTGTTCAGATGGAGCTGAGCTTCTCTTCCATTTCAGCATGCAGACACAGATGAAAGGCTGAGGAAACAGGTGATTTTCCCCTCCCTGTGATGTATTCTCTTTTAAAAGCTTGACTCAGCGGAGAGGTGACCAAGCATCTCCTGAATAATTTGCATCGTTGCAGGCACCTGGGCTTTTCCTCAACCCAGAGTGACACAAGTGCTGGTACTTACTGACTTGATGCTCAGAATGCATTGAATGTAACAGAGGAAGAGATGAATTAGAGGCAGGCAGAGAAAGCAGTTGCAGTCTGGGGCAAAGGAATAAGGTACCCATTCTGACCCATGTTCAGTGGCAATGGAAGCTATAGCTTATTGTTGTTGGCTGGACTTCACAAATGAAGATCTTGGGATAAACCTGCGCAATGGATTTTTTAAGTGAGGCACAGGGTGCGCAGAACTGGCCCCACTCCCTTTACTCCTGAGGCTCATCTTGCCATGGCCGAGCAGCTCGGACGGCGACAGCGAGTTCCTCCAGGATTCGAACCGGCGTCCTCAGAGGAGGAGCCGGCTCCACAGGCGGGGGCCTACGCCACTTGGCCAACGCCCACCGCCTCTCAAGTGTAACATACAAACAGCAAAGCAATAATGTCAGGCTGTTGAGAAATCCTGGGAGCCCACGTGGGTCAGAGCACCAGGGGAAGACCTCGCCTTGTCCTCTCTGCCACCGACTGACACAAACGTGGCACTGCAGCCACGCCTGTAACACCAGCTGGGGCAGGCCCCAAAAGGTGGCAAAGAAGCTGTAGCTTATAGCAAGCTGGACAACCATATCCCACATATTTTTGCATAGAGATTGTGTTGTGAGCATACACCAGAACCAGATTTTAGACTAATTGCTATCTTACATACTGCATTTTTCAGATAAACCACTCATTGCCTTTTTGTTTTTTACAGTTTGTTCATTTATGGTGAACAAGACCAAGCTGAGGCATATGAGAAAATAATATCTCTGTCTGGTGTTGCACTAAGTGATAAAAGATTGTGGTTGAGAGTCTAATGATAAACATGGATCAAAAGCAAATTGCTGATAAAGGTACATGTTTTGCTAGGGAGATAAAGGTACGCATTTTTCTTGCTTGGGTTTGTTCCCTAGTAGCCATTTGGTTGGAGTGTAACCAAAGAGTCTTTCCATCACAGAGGAGATAAGCGTACTGACTAAGTACATACTTGTCTTGCTCTAGGAAGAACCAATGCTGGCTCTCTCCCTGTAGCCCACTCCTAGAAAACCCAACAAACCTGCTGTGGTTTAGGAAACCGCTTGTCACTTGGGTCAGCTTTTCTTTCCTGGTGATCCCTACGATTTGAAACCGATGAGTGATATTCCAACACCTATGGTTTCGTCTATTTATAAAACCAAGAATTTTTTCAAAGGATAATAATGAAATTTTAATCTATATTATCACTCTATGTGTGTATGACTGTGAGTATTTACAGATGTCCTGTCTAAAATTTATTATTGATGTTTGATGTCTTCTACTGCAAAGATTTTTCTCCCAACTAACCATCTGTCCCCTGCTCAGAAAACAGTCCTCATTACCCAGGCCCCAGGGATGTTATGGAAGAGGCATCTTGTTATGATGGACAGTTGCTCATTTGCCTTGAAAGCTCCTGCCTGCACAGCTTAAAACACTGCCCTCTGAAAACCCTTGGGAAGATGGAGAGATGTCACTGATTCCCAGTCTATTGCTAAATTAAGCATGTGACATGGCCAGCACCCCTGGCCCAATTTCAATGGACCCTGTGGTATTTAACTAGAAGGAGAGCAATTCAGGCAAGAAAGACATTTAGCTGAAGCATAGAGGGAAATAGTCTGCCTTGCCTTATGGCTGCTATCAAGGAGACTTTCCTGCCCTCCAGAGCAGTTGCACAGATCCCAGATGTGTCCTGGACTCTGTCTCATCAGCTTTGGACCAAAGTACAAGAGGTACCTTTTCCAGTGCCTCCCACAAAACTCCCTGCAGCTGTAAACACAAGAAACAAAGACATCTTTGCCTTCCCTTATTTAGCATGTCTCAGCATTAAATATCATATCATAAGCTTACTGAAGACAGAGAGACTTGACAGGTGCCAAGTTTCAATGCAGTAATTTTTATGGTTCTTTTAGGCAAAAGAGAAAGCCATCTCAAAAGCTTGCCTTTAGCACTGTTACAAAACAAGGATGCTGATATAATCCTGGTACCAGATCACACACTCCACTCCCTGTGAGACAAGCCACAGAGTGCAGGAATGAAAAACTGACATTGAACCCGGCTCATCACAAACAAACTGCACTGATGGGGCAGCATATATGGGAAGAAATGCTTCAGCTGCTCGTGTTGCAGTGCAAAGAGACTCTGTAACATGGAAAAGAATTAGAAATTCTCATTGATATAATTGGCATTGCTGAAACCTGGTGGGACAATTCACATGACTAGAATGTTAAAATCCATGAGTTTAATTGGTTTAGGACTAAGGGAGCGGAAAAAAAGAAGTGGAGGTGGTGGTCTGCCTTAAAGACATCATTACTTGATTTAGAGTTATTGATAATCCAGAACCAAAGGATGTTGAATGCATATGGATTCATGTGTTACCTAATAAAACTCAGGAGGCATGCAGATACAGGGATGTTTCAGAGTGCTAAATCAAAGCAGAAAATAAGATGGGTTATTCTTTAGGCACCTGTTTCTTCTTCATACCTAGTGCAGAAGGAAAAAAATGAAAGCACTGTTTTAACGAGCTTTGATTGTAAGGATGTATGCTGGAGCTGACAGAGTTTAAAGGTTTCTAAAATTACAGATGGTAATGACAGCAAGATGATTACATTAAATGTGGGCAAACAGAGGGCAGTTGCAAAGAGCTAATTTCTCAAGAGTAGAAGAAAAATGCAAGAGAAATTGATGGGGAAAAATTAGGCATGAAAGATGAATGAAAATTGGCAGGTCTTACAGAAAAGTTTGCTAGAAAAGAAGTATGGCTTTGCAATCGACAAAAGGGATGCTTTGCCTGAGAGCTCATCATATTTATTCAGCAGCAAAGTCAAAGCAGCAATCAGAAACTGGAAAGACAACAACAAATGGGTTGTAATGTATCAGGAAACAGACAACAGTCAATCTCAATTAGAAATTGTGAATATAGAAAATTGATAAAGAAAACTAAACCTCAAGTTGAAAATAAGTGCCTGGTAGAGCTAAGCATAATAAAGGAAAAGTTTAAGTGTGTTAAGAACTAAATAAATTCTATGAATTGCACTGGTTGATGACTACAGGAGATAATATTCTATTACATATTGGAAAAATGGAAACTGACTTAAATACTTATTCTGGTCCGTATTTTAAAAAGGGGGGGAAAAAAAAAAAAAAGAAAAAAAGAAAAAAGAACCAAACATCATAAAAGGATGAAAAAGTGTTTTTCAGTCCATTAGCACCTAAAGCTATTAAGCATCCCCTGCTAAGGTTAGATATTTTAATGTTTCCAGATCTGAATGACTCGTAATTAAGAGTTCAAAAGAGTTCACTGTGTCACCTATTGATTAGAGTCAGTAATCTACAATAAACAAATCTTGGCACTAGTGTTGGGGGCTGAGGGAATCTCAGAAGACCAAGAGAACGCTAATGTTGTGTTAATGTAGAGAAGTTGCAAGCTTTTTCCAAGTAATTGTAGGTCAGGTAGCTAGATGTCAGCTGCCGACAAAGTAATGAGCAGAAATATAATTAATGCCAATCAACATGTTCTTACTGAAAGAGAACTTGTCAAAAGTCTTGTGATTTTCCTGGATTCACAAGTTTAGCTGATGAAGATAACCACACAGATTTCTATTCACTTAGTAGTACATGATATTCTGATTAAAAACAGACCTATGATGACTTTACAACACCCATAAAGCACATCATAAATGGGTTAGAATAAACAGTTGTATGGCCTTTAAAAAGAGTTGTCAGGAAAAAAAACTCTTCAAATGGGGATGGTGTCTCACACTGCTCCACAACCATAACTGGGCCTGATGCCTAATGATCTGGAAGTAAATAAAAAATCACAGCCAGTAAAGTTTATAGAGACATAAAGTTTGTCAGAGTAGTAAATATAAGAGAAAAGGTAGTCATAGACCCTGAACCGCATTCAATAGCAAGTGGATGCTTATGGACAAAATGCATTTTGACACGGTTCAATGCAAAGTTGAGAAGAAAGAGTACAAGCTATTCCTACCAGAAGTGTCTCGGGACACATCACCTCTGAAGACAATCTAGTGACAATGCCAGACAAGCATTAAACATCTTGTACCACCATGTGACAAAGGATAATAAGAGCCTTCAATGCAGAAGAAATAAGTGATTCTTACTTCTCTATTATAGACAGGTTATATTATGTTTGTATAACAGTCTTAGTCAAAGTCTGGAATAATATGTTCAACTCTGGTGTCTGTCCCTTAATGGATGCTGAAAAATCAAAGAGAAAAGAAAATAGCAACTAAAATGTTAAGAGGACTGGAGAAGGTGCCTTACAATGAGAATCTGTGTTGAGTTTATTTAGTTTATCAAAACTAGGGCAGAAAAGTGACTTGACTGGAACTTACAAAATGCCAGCTACTAAAGGGATATCTAATCTAGAAGAAAAGACACAGTGCAGGAGTCATGACTGGAAGCTGAAGCTGGACAAATCTGTCCTGGAGGAAGAGCATGAATTTCAACAGGAAGGGTGATTAACCAGGGAACAGCCACTGACATAAGATATGGACATCCCATCCTCTGCTCTCCTTAAATCAAGACAGAATACTCATCTGAAAAAAATCATGCTTTCATGAAACACAAGTTCTTTCTGTCATTACAGTGGCAATGGAATACAAATATGAAAGACCTGCAGTGCACAGAAGGTCAGATTACTTGATCAAACTGTGATTCCTTTTAGCCTGAAATGCAGCAGACCCAGGAATTGCATTTGCATTCACTTGGTCAACTGAGTCACACTGTAAAAATCTAATCTCAAAAAATAATGAGAAGGTCTTTTCCTGTCACCTGTGAATGTGTTATACTCCTCTACTGACCATCCACTGTGGAAGCAGATGGGTAGCTTGGAGAATCAAAACTAACACTGTGCTGCTCTTTCATTTGTCTTCCTTATTGTTGCCTTTAGAGGTTTAGGTAGCAATTCCTAAAAATCAGCAAAACATAAGCACAAAATTACCTGTGGCATAGCATTGTGGAGAGTGTTGAATTAATTTCTCTCATCTGGAAGACTGTCTTTAAAAAAAACCCTTTGGTATTACTTGGTAATATTGTGTTGTGTTGTAGTGTAGCAGGGAAAGAATTCATAGAAGGCAGGACCATCTAAAGGCAGCTGGAGCCAGGAAAGTTCTTTAACATCCAGGACAAAACAGCACTGCAGTCCAAAATAATACTTCCAAAGTAGTTTGGGCTGTTTTAATCACTGAGTCCAGTTGGCTGCATAGCCCAAGCTATAGGAGGGTAAGGATTGCCTGGATTTATGAGGGATCTCCACCACTGACAGACCATGTACTAGTGTCCACTTGCCAGAGGACACCATTGCACCTCACCTCCTATTTGAGGTATGAATGCCTGTGTACTGTTTCTCCTGCCACCCCAGGGCTGGCTCCTGAAGGTCGATCTGGCTCACTTGCTTGGTAACTATCTTGCAATCTGAGCAAAGGGAAAAGAATGGAAAAAGACAAGGGGAAAAAAATTCAACTCCATCTTGCAGCTAATTATTAATCATATGCAATTTCCCAGCATTTCCTGAGTAATTCCTTGGTCCCCTCAGGACTATGCCTTAGCTTTATGAATCAATCTTTCTGCCTCCTTTGCCACATATTGCTACACACTTTTTTCCATTCTTTTGCCTCTTTTCCCTCATCATCATACACCTTCATTCCTTTCTCTAACCCTTCTTTCTCCAGGTTCTGCTTTCCAGTTTCTGTTCCATATATCTCTTCTTCCATCATCTATTTTGCTCCATTCTGTTTTCTCTCATATTCTCTTACAGCTCTACCACAGCAGTGCTCTGACACAGAAAAAGCTATCTGTTTCTATAAGAATAATACAGCTGCAGCTCCAGTCTATTTAATGAAAGCTTTGAGTTTGTGGCAAGAACAGTTTTTGAGTCCCTGAGGTAGAGGTAATATTTTGTATTAATATTTGATATCTTATTTAGGATGTTAAATCAGATGCATGAAATCTCACAGGAAGAATTGAAGGCAGAGTTCTGTTTAAATGATATAGTGCTAAGCCAGGCTGCTGGACCACCCCCTTTTGTCTTCCAGCCAGACCTCTCTGAGCTGCCCTGGCTTTAGATGGAGCACAACCTGCTGTCAATCAGAGAACCAGAAGAATAGTATTTATTAAATCCTTATATGGCTTATATTAAGATTCCCTGCAACTGTGTCATCTTCCAACTTTTGTATCGAGTTACTTCTTTCTCTGATGGAGTGCCTAACCCCAAATGCTGAGTCAGATCTCTTCCCACATGCCTTAGACCAAGCAAAGAAGACTACATTTTTTCACTCCTTAGTCTCTCTCACACACACATACGCAAAGTGACATTCCCCCATTCTCTGCATCCACATATATGTGGTAGGGGGAATTTAAAAACCCTTACACTCATTGTCTCAAAATGCATAAAGCCAAAGTGATTTGGCTCCTGTTGAAGATTAAGAGGTCCCAGCTTTAAGCTTCATTCAATTAAAGCTTGTACCATCCTTCATGTTACCCCCAAAACATATGTATATACCGTTGTCTTTTCTGCAGATGTCTTGAAGACTTTCATCTCCAGAGCAACCTCGCTCTTCCAGATCTGTTCCTACAGCTCCTGGGTGAGTTTTTCACTTCCCTGCATGTGAAACCCTTTATCTCAATGTGGAATTAGCAATAGCCTCTTTCCCTTCACAAGCTGTCTAAGTTTAGAGAACTTAGAAAAATTTATAACTAAAACAGACAAGTGTCCTTTAATTTCAAAACAAAATTTAATTAAGGTATGATAAATGGAA
The DNA here is from genome assembly GCA_013399695.1 of Formicarius rufipectus. NCBI lineage: Eukaryota > Metazoa > Chordata > Aves > Passeriformes > Formicariidae > Formicarius > Formicarius rufipectus. Next base: position 548,049 of record VXAU01001197.1, on the reverse strand, counting down.
GGATAACAGTTCCTAGCTATGATATATATATATATATATATTCAAGAGACAACAGAACAACCAAGGCAGAATGAATAAAAACTCCTGGATCAAAACCCCCCACAAACACACACACAGTCTGTCCCCGGTATTTACGGGCAGCGAGCGAGGAGATGAGTGGTTGGTGCTGGGATGCCCCCGGGGGTGTTGGTGGATGGGAAGAAAAACTCCGGTGTGTCCCTCCGAAAGGCTCGGGGCTGCTGGTCTCGGGCTGGAGCTTCCGATGTAAGAGAAGCGTTCTCCCACGTCTAGGATGGGCGCTGCTGGCTCCCTCACAGAAGGCCCGGTGTAAGGGGGCCCCCCCCGGCTAGCGATGTCGTCTCTGTCTCTCTCTCTCTCGGGCAAAAGTCCACAAACAGTCCCAAAAAATCAAAGCTTTGTAATCCAGGTATGGGAAAGGCAAACAGCAGGAAAAGCAAGAAAGAAACCCAAGACTCCGGGGTTTCTCCCTCCGCCGTCTCTCCCTGCAGACTCCTGTTGCCCACTCCCCCAAAAAACCCGTGAGCCCCTCTCCCCCACTCTTAAGCACGGTACTCTTGGTTCTTTTGTTAGAGACAAATGGCCCGGGCTGGGACAATTCACTCCTCATTGTGAGGGTGGGGGAAGAGAAATTCCTTTAGAACCTGAACCTATAACACAAGCCAACAAGGGAGGTAACTCTGAGCACCTTCTGTACTTGGAGGGGTGGGAGGCAAGGTAGATACATTTTCTCCTTGTCTCTTCCCTGCTTCCTGAGAGAAGATCATGGAATGCAAGGAAGTAAGAAACAAAGGGTGGAGGCAGAACACACCTCTCTGTGGAGCCCTCAATGACTTTTCTGCCCCAAGGAGGCAATCGAGGTAGGGGAAGATCAGTCCTGCATGCCACAGGCAAGGCTTGTGTTCAAACAGGCATCAGTGCTGCACGACCTGTAGTCAGATACAAATCATGACGCTTGGAAAAAATGAGTTCTCTGGCCTGGAGTTTTGGTCTGAAGAGGTCAGAGCTATAAAAAGCTATGATCTTCGTGAACCGCTTCTTGAAGATAGCATTCCCATCTACTCTGCCCCAGCAAAGCCCCAGCACAATGACTCCTCACTGTGTGTCTGCTACCCTTCACATAGGCAATTGTCAAAAACGCTGAACCTGAATGAGTTCCTTTTTTCGGGAAACAGTATCTCAGCATGAGAGCCACCTCAGCAAATGGGTCAGCGGGAGAAGGGAAGTTACCTGCCTCAAAAACACCCAGAAGGGCAGTAACTGGAGTAGAGAAGAAAAAAAACAAACACCTTTTTTTTTCTCCCTTCTGGGCTTGGGCAGACTGACAGGCACAATGAAATGTGTGGGTGTCACTTGGCAGGTGTGAATCGTTCAGGCAAGCTACAGTACACATCTTCAGTTGTTTTAAACTGTCTTCATATATCAGACCTCACCACTCCTTACGGAGATTTATTGCCACAATCTTTCACTGAAAGGATTAATGTCACCCAGACCTGGCCACTTTGGACATTTGCATCAAGGCTGCCTGCCTGGAAGTCAACATTTCCTGCACGGCCTCTTCTTTCCTGAGTCATTCAGGAGAAGATCAATTCAGGGAAGGGGAAATTCTGTCAACCTTCAGGTGAAGCAGTGTCCTGTCAGCAAAATGACTGACCCTCTGCAACTCTTCTCTGCTAATGCACAGTGCATGGCCTCTCTGAGCAGTCAAATCCCACCCAGGGCCCGGGGGCATGTTTGGGAAGGAGATACAGTCAGAAGTCCGGGCACTCAGCTAGAAAGTCACACGTTCTCTTGTTAAACTGTGTGGCTGACTCACTGAGTGACCCTAGCAGGCAAATCACCTCCCTTTGCTGAGCTTGTTTCTCAGTGTGAGAATTAGGGCTGATGGCAGGGACATAGCCAGGGGCGAGATGAGGGGGTCTAAACTTACTGTAAGCAAAAAATCAGTGTTGATGTTGAGCAATTAGGAGTGTGTTTGTGTGTAGCGTTTGGCAGGTTCTAGTGTTAGATCTGGCTTCATACAATCAGAGGATTATTTTTTTTCCTGAGGAACGGTGATCAGCTTTATCTCAGGAATAAATCAGAATAACTTGCCAGTTCTTTTAATTTTCTCATGGAAGTAACACAAATATTTTCCCACACCAGAGCTAGCACTTCCTTCTCTCATTCACTGCTGGCAACACAGGAGCCTGTGAGCAATTAGATTTCCTTTATCAGGCTGCCTGCCAGCACAGTTAACCTACCAGCTCTTCAGCAGAGCCATTACACTTTTGGGGATGCGAAAGCCCTCTTTCACTACAGACAGACAGTCCTGCCTCCCTTGCTTCGCAGAGTGCACACACACAGTTGTTCCCCATATTGCAAAGATTGCATCCTCCTCACTATTAACCCTGTTTTCTAGTTTGTTTTCTCACATCAGGACTGTGAAACTGAGTGGCACCTTGCTATATATGTAATCTTTGTCTGCCTGTGTATTTAAGCAAGCTGGAGGATGCTGGCCTCAGTGCAACAATCACAGACCTGAAAGCTCTGCAGAACTGTGTTAGTGCCAGACAGCCTCTCTACAGTACTGTATCATGGCTCCCAAGGGCAAATTTTCTTCCTTACATAAAATATACTGTTCTTCATGTCCTTCTTTTGGCTACTGCTCCCAGTCCTATTTTGGTCATATACATTGGTGCTATAAATGGTCTCCTAAAGTCAGAGTTTATCAACATTAGCTCTGGTCTCAGGGCTTTTTTATTGCATCAAAGGTGCATTGTCATTCTTTCAACTAATTTACTTCTCTTATTTTTGGCTTCTTTTTTTTTTTTTCTTTTTTTTTTCAGTAAATTGGTCAGAGGAACATGGTAATAAGCAAAAATTCAAATATAGATGTCTGATAATAATCTTCTACCCCTAAAATTGTCTTGCTTTCTGAAGCTAGGAATTCAGCACTTCCACTACAACTCCAACTTTAGAAACTACTTGGATTTGATTTTCCCAGTGTCATTAGGATACTTTAAGTATTGGCTCTCTGAACCAGTCAGTGTATGGTTAGCAAGGAAGGTAAAGAAGAACACTATGGATAGTCGTGCCCACATTGACCATTTTGTCTTTTAATTTATTTCACTGGGGTTGAACATTGATGCAATCAGTTCTATAAGAGATCATGGCCTTTAGGCTGCCATACTCTCAAAAATCCATGAGATGGAAGGCTGCCTGTGGACTGGGGAGTCCAGACATTTAGTCCAGACATAGTCTTGTAGAGGTACCAAAGCAGATTTGCATTGACATCCTGACTCCAGGGCAATTGACCATACACACTGGCAAGGTCTAGTGTGGCAATGTATATGGCCGTTTTGCAGATCTAGTAGATCAGCTAGGTGAAGCAGAGTAACTGGTAACTGGTGCTTCAAAGCTCTTGGGAAGCATGAAGTGCTGTGAAGAGACAGCAAATGCAGTGATTATGTTACCTGAGGACACCAACACCTGTGCTGCTTGCCTCCTTCACCCAGGGTTTGGGAAGAAGCATGTCTTTTTGATATTATGTATTGCCCTGCATTGTTCTGCCTTTGCCTATGTACAAACATGTTGACAAATTTGCTACAGCTGTGAGCTCTTCCATCTAGCTGTCCCTTTGGCTATGTATCCCCCTGTTCCCTCAACAACTGTGTGCTTCTACCTACAAAAATAAAAAAAGAAGAGTCTTTTTCTTTCCACCTCTGAAGTACAGTTAAGAGCTTCCTGGGATTTCTTTCAGGCCAGAGATATAGTAAATCAACTTCAAAGATTCTCCTCGGACTGCTCCATCCCATAATCTTCCCATCCTCCTTCCCTGCTCAGTCCAAACAGCTCTTACCATTTTGCTGGTAAGTTTATCTTCAGTTGCAGGTAGTAACAATAAAGCTCTTCCTCATTGCCAGCCTGATTAGTTTTATCAGCCAGCCTGCCTTGTTGCTTTTGTCTGAGATTTTTTCCTTACGCTTCTGTGTCTTATCTCTAAACTGTGATGAAAGTGTTTGGGGTTTAGCTTTGGACTGAAGTCCAGAAGGCTTTAGGCTGTCTGCCATTCAGTACATCAACGGAGAAGGTCCTGCTGAATTGTGTGCAACCTCCCACTGGGCACACAAAATGTAGGACAAAAATCACCTGAGCTCCATTCACCTACTTATATTTTTTCTTAGGGCTTGATTCACCCTCTTGACTGATTTTTCCATCCAGTGATGATCAAAAGATATTCAAATGGCTTTTCAGGGGAGATAAAATACTGGAAGTAGTCCTGTACTCCATCAGAGTTTCTCAGCCTACTCAGAAATGTTTAACCAAGCTTTGCAGAGCTCTTTCTGCTGTAGTGCTATGCAATGGAGCTCCCTCTGGCCATCAGGTCATATTATCACAGATAATCAGAGCATATCAGTTTCACACAAAGCTCAGCCAGACAAGCAAGACAAGACAGTCTCCAATGTGCCATGAATCTTTCACTCACATCACACATCATTTTGCTCTTAGCAAGACCACCCTGTCACAGCATATGATGTATAGTACCCATCTTCTTAGAGGGCAGCAGTGAAAAATGGGTTATAGCTGTAAAATGTTTTATTGTTAAGGCCTATTTATTATTTTTAGCCTTATTCTGAATCTGAACACCTCAATATCTGTCTTTCCGGGTTTTTTTTAATGTTTTTTCACTGTCATCCCTCAGAAAACACTTCCTTCTGCTCAGTAACACTAGACAATAGAACTTTTCAGACTGCAGCAATGGAGGAACCAATGTGCCACACTAGTCATGATCACAAGCTGAGGAAACATGTCTGGGAACCAACACAGTGCAAGAGGTTTCTTACTCAAAGGGAAGTCACATTAAAAAAACTGTGTATCTGCATCCATCTTCCTCTCCATCTTTCAGACAGCAGCAAACAAGGAAAGGTCATGGGGAATCAGAGAGATATGGTAGGATGTTACTCATAACTGGAGCCATAGTCATGGACAAGTTGCAAGTTGTTTAGGAAGGACAGGTAGGATCAGAGAAAGAAACGTGAAGATGTTGTATTTGGCTTCCATCCATCACAAACCCCTTGGCCAAGAGAAGGAAGTAAATGAAGCTTTCTATAAACAGCTAACAGAATTCTCCTTAGTGCAGACCTTGATGCTCACAGGGAATATCAACCATCCAGACATTTGTTGGGAGAGTGACAGGAAAACCAGGTATGTCCTAGGAACCTCAAAATGCTACAGCAATAAAGCAGTGCTCTTCCTGCTCACGAACAGGGGGAAATGGTGGTGAATGTTGTCACACAAAGTAAATTAGACCACAGTAACCATAAAGTCATCTAGTTTCGGATCTAAAGAATGGTTTGGAAGGTAAACAGCAGTTAATATTCTGGATTTTCACAGAGCAAACTTTGACATTTTTAGAGACTTTCTAAGCAGAATCATATGAGAAGCTGCTGTGAGGGGCTAAGATACCCAGGAAGCCTGATTGATTCTTAAAGGAAAATTACTGAGAATTTAGGATCAATCTTATTCAGCGGGAAGTCTGGGTATTTCAGCATAAGGCCCATTTCGATAAGCAAGAAACTTCTCAATGAATTAGAATGCAAAAGGAGAGTACACAGGCAGTGAGACAAGGATAGACATCAAAGGAGGACTATACAACCATTTTGTGGCTCCTTGGGGATGAAATAATGAAGACCAAAGCAAACAAGGAACAGAGTGAGAGAGATCGGAAACCTCAGCAAGAAATATCCAGGTGGAATTCATTTTAAAAAGTCAAGGCTAAAATATTGCTAGCACATACTCAGCAAACAGAAGATATGTGAAATGTTTCTGGTAACAGCGTAGGTCCTAGGGAGAGGAAGCACTAACTAAACAGAAGGTTTTAATACAAAAATGTGCTGAAAATGGTCCTTGTTGCTTTGGGTGTCTGAGAAAGATGGGGAAAAATCTGACTTTGGCAAAACTTTACATCAGCTGTTTACTTGCAGCACTTCTGGCAATTTCTGGAACTGTAGATCAGAGAAAAATGATGAGACCAGTCAGAGGTCTAGAAGGTCAAATTTACAGCAAGTATTACAGAAGTTAAATCTATATCTGTGGGATAATAGATGACCAAAAGCAAACACAGCTATTCATCAATAGCTAAAGGGCAATGCTGCTAGAGAGGCAGGGAAACAAGCTGGAATAAGTAGGAGAAAAAGAGGACATTTCCAGCTTAGTATCAGGAAAGTTATATGGTCAAAGTTGCATTGGGTTGTGGAAAAGTTTCCTGTGGGCAGAGATGGACGCTTTCTCTACCTCATTTCTCTTGTATGGTGGCCTCTATGCTGGGTAACACAGAGTGATCTGTGCCAGCAGTGGGTGGAAGTTTTTGGAGTCGGGATGTGAGAGAAGAAAATGGTGTCAGGTCCTAAGAAGGGAATGGTACTACTATGTTTGATCGCCCTGTGTTTCTGCCTGCCGTATGCTCTTCTACCGTCACCTGAACTAAAACACCCACAGAGGATTCCTGCAAAAGATCAGTGTTTGGCTCAGAACACAAACCTGATTTCTTGTAACCCTAATTTTTGGTCTTTTTGCAACAGAACTTATTTATGCCTAGAGTGACACAGCACAACAAGAGCTACAAGCATCTCCCATGAATCCCTTTCCTCTCTCTAGGTAAGAGTGATAGACAAGTCACTCAGCTCCTTTACTTCAAAGTCTCATTCAGTCAGTTGAAAAGGATATCAATAGGATTTGTTTTAAGAAGGTGCTGGAAAGGAGTGGGTAAGTGTCCTTCCTCACTGGGGGCCATTTGGGGAGGAAAAATTGAAGTGTGGCCTTAGAGAACCCAGGAGGTGAGACCTGAACATCTGCCGTGAACTGACTGTTATGCAGGGTAAAGAGAGGCTGCATCGTGGTTCCCCAGTCCTGGCCCCTCTCTCCACCACATACACGCTGCCTACTAACCTTTTGCATCATGTCTCCAGGCTCTTCCACACTGGGCATGTGATTGCAGATTTAACACTTAATACACGCTTCAGAGAGAAATGGCAGCTTTGGAAAACTGCAGTCTGGTTAACTGGAAATCTGCTCTGCCTGTGAAGATGGCAAAAGGGAGGCGATTTCCTCCTCTCCCTCGGTCGGTTCACACCTTGCAGTGCCCCAACTGAGCGCTGAGTTGCCAAGAAAGGAATCTCTCGCTCGCCCCTGACAGCTGCTGAGCCGCTAGGGAGAAGAGCACTTGGTAATGATACGTACGCTTTGCTCTGTCAACACGAAGATTTGTCCCCCTGCAACCCTCCCCAACCTCACCCCTGCAGCTGGATTTCAGCCAGTGGAAGCCCTTTAGAAAATGGAAATGGATGCGTCTTTCACAGTCATTAGTGTGGATTGTGCTAATGGGATGTCATGATAAATACTGACAGTTAGCTGAGGGCAGCAGCGTTCACTGCGAGACTCCAAATGAGAGGGCAGCAGATGCTACAACAAGCTCAAAGCGTGCCCGTGGAGGGGGAGGATGCAGTGGGAAGGCAAAGGAAAGCTGGTGGGCGGGCAGGCTGGTGGGGAGATAACAGAGCTTGCTGCTTCAAGGTCACCAGCCTGAGGGCAGTCCTGGGTGCTAGCAATGCTGCAAACACAGAGCACGGGGCTAAGGGATGCAGCGGCTGGGGATTTTCCAAGTTAGAAAGGTGAGGGTCTGCAGAAGCCTCAGGAGAATCCCAGATGTTAGCAAATGTGTGAGCAGACAAGGGAAGAGCGGTGCAGGTGGATGCATGGCAGGAGGGGGCACAGATTGGGTCACACAGGTCCTACTGAGCACTGCTAGCGAGGGTAGTTTCAGGGAAGAGATGAGATGCTGATGTTCAAAGGAGAGGATTACTTGACTTGCATTATCATTTGTACTTGCGCGCACACGAAAAAATGAGCTTAGAGCTTCGGTACCTCAGGGAACTGACCAGCATAACTATAGTTAGATAATTATACCATTAAATCTATGCTAATACTACTACGGCTGGTTATGAATTTTTTAACAAACCAGTGCTTCTTTGGAAAATACCAACTGTTTTTATCAAAGATGAAACTTTTCTCAAGGACAAGAACATTTCAACTAATAAAAAAAAAGACAATAGGAGCCAGAACGTACACTTATTGCAGCAAAGTGTTTTCAGGACATTTCTCTCTAAGCAGAATTTCCAAATCAAAGTCTATCCATGAATCAGACACTCAAGGGATCTCAAATTGTGAATTCTCCACCAATAGCAAACACTGATCAGCAGACTGGTAAGGAGCTCTTCCCGACTTCTCTGATTCATTTTTACAGATAAAAATCTCAAAATAATCTGATTTTCATTCTGGTGCAGATCAAAAAACAATTTTTGCATCCTGAAGTTTGGTAAGGCAGGAAAAACTAGCCCATTCTCTGCTCTTAGTATAATTCACCCTCAGGGAAATGCTGGTCTAGAATGAAAGCATTTTCTTACTTTGGAGTAACTACTCTTATTCCAGAACAGATTATGCACATGAGGGAGTTAAAAAAACATAGCTAGAGCAATAACTGTTATTCTATTGCCACACTACTCCATTTCTCAGTATAGTCAAGTCTTAGAGGATACAAAAGTACATGTGTACTCCTTTTCTTATTGAGAGTATTAGTTCTCCTTAGGTAAAGGCTGATAAAATTAGTCTTGCCTGACAAAATTAGACCTGCAAAGACAGGTGAAGGATGAACCAGGACTTGTTTGAGGAGTTAACATTGACTTCACTTCTTGTGCAGCACAGGTGTGTAGTATCAGTGTGCACACATGTCCACATATGAGCACATACACATGCACACATATATGGAACCTTTTTATACTCATGTTCATTTCATATCCCTGGCCTGATGCTTTGCCAGTCCTGAGATGGGAAGCACAGAAATAACAAGGAGGCCTTTCATGACAAATGAGACGGAAATAAAGAGGGGGTACAAGGTGCATGCAGTGTCAGCACATTATGTTACACCCACCCATCATTTTTCTCCCAATATTTCTCACTGGAAGTAGCTCTGAAGACATCACAATAATGACTATTGGCAGGATTTGTGTGGGCGAGGTGCTGAGAGCCAAGCAAGCCCAAAGTCTGAATTAACGTTGAGCCTCCCACACAGAGTGGCCTCTGCAGTGCTGAGATGAGGTCAACAGATGGAGGAAGATGGAGAAGAAGGGAATTCCATATCAGTGCTCATGATCTCATCCCATTTCCTTGCACATAAACTATTCCCACCTGTTTCAGGTAGGGTATCATCGCCTCTTGTTCTTAAAGGTAGCCCATCAGCATGAGCATATCCCATGCAGAGGATTGTCCAGAGGTTTGAAGGTTTTCTGAGCCCTCATGTCACTGTCACTTCAGAGCACCATTTTGCAATACTTTATTTCAGCCTGGAAAGAGAGTTTCATGTTGCAAAAACGACTTAACTGGTCACTCATTACAAGCACTTAAACTGACAGGTTAAAGGTTGAGATGACTTTAACAAAGTGCCCAGCACAGTGGCTTTTCCTTCTGCTAGTGCAGAACAACACAGCAATCACCAAGAGTCCTTAGTTCTTCTACAGAAGATATACAAACTATATTTGCAGCCTGTTGTCCTGTTCATGTCCTGCTTTTGTCCATGGACACATACTTCTTCACTCCTGACAGGAAAGAGCCTGTCTTGGCTTTGGACTCTTCCTCCTTTTTTTGCTGTGCCACTCAGCACAGCTGTAATCACCTTAACCTGAATAGTGCTCAGGAGATTTCCAGAAAGCAAGCAAGGAATGTTGAATGCACTGCATCAGTAATGTCCAAGATATCTCCCAAGCAGAAACCTAAGCAGGATTACATTGGAGTGGTGGAGGCTGCCCTTGTTGAGGGAAAACTTGCAGGCTCAGAAGACATTGTGAAGAAAACTGGACACCATGTACTTCTCAGCCTTTATAAATTCTGCTTTCTCATCAATAGATTCAGTCCTCTTAAAAGGGAAGGCTCTTCCAGATTTGGCTACCCAGCCAAGCCTGGCATCAGTAGCTGATGCAGTCAGAGAGACCTGTAGGCACAAGAAGGCTGGATGAACAAACATCTAAGTGCATACCAGAAAAGACCAGCATGCATCTTATGCATCTTTCTATGAGTCTATAATGTACAGCAAGAGGCAGATTCTGTTCTAGCAGCCGGTGATCAAAAGCTTCTGCCACATTTGTGAGATCTCTTTGCATACCTGTGTTGGAGGAGGCATTAGATTTGTGGCTGTCTCTCACTTAGAGACCAAAAATCACAACTAGAGGCTGTTACCCAGATCAGAACACCACCAGATCAAAGCAAACTTCCTATGTGACCTCCACATGTGGGTCTTTCATACAGGACTTATAGCTGTGACTCCAGCAAACTGCCAGCATGCTCAGATTTGCATCCAACCACTAACCCAGCAGGTGGGGGGACACCAAGTGTAGAAAAGCCCTCTCCAGCCACTAGATGTTGCACGGATGCAGCACTGGATGTTGCAGAGGGCAGCACTGCCCTGACATGTGCCTCCTTCCCTGCCTGGATGGATGCATGGACTCTGCCCCCATGTGTCCAGTGCCAGGAGGGAAGGCAGCCTTAGGGGCACATACAATTGACAGCGATTGTGTGTCCCCTGGACAAGCCCATACTGTGTGAGACAGGTCCCAGCCTGTGCAGGCAGTGCTATTTGACCCTTACACAGACCATTCATTCCCCTCATACAAAAGAAAGTCTTGTTTAATGCGATGTCGATGAAAGATGTGGAGCAGAGAGAAGCTCAGAAACAGAAGCCACTTTCTCATATAGCCAAGGAGCTGGGTGACAACTGCCCTCTGTTCTCCACCCCCATCCTCCCTCCACCTCCAAGAACAAACAGACAAAGGACATGTCATGATCTGCTTTTGAAAAAAGAAAGACTTGACATCACTGTCAGTAGAGCAGTTGTGGAAAGCAGGGCCATTCGGATCCTTCTGGATGGGAGATTAATATTGGCTGTTAGGAATGGCAGTGCAGAGACAACTGCTGTGGTCGGTGTGTGTTGAGTGGCAACATCTCCTGGTCAAAGTCAGGGTCTCTACGACAGCACTTTTAAAAGCCACTCCTGCATCGATTCAACGTAATGGGATGGAGGATCCATCTGTGCTTTCAACAGATAGCTCACTGAAGATGTAGTTTCTTACAAAAGAGGTTACTTGCCTTTATGAAAAAGTCTTATGGAGTTTTATGGAGATGAAACTGACAGAAAGGCATAAAAATTGTTCTTAAAGCTGACAGTTTAACAGGTACTTTCTTTTTTAAGCTATTCTATAGGAATCGAGCATCAGGATAAAACTCTCTTCCCAACATTAAAGAATGGGTCATAAATCAATTGAAAGGTAAATTCTGTTTTCCCTCCCTTCTATTTTCCAGAGGGTCAGGATGCTGAAGTGACATCTCTGGGGTACACATGGGGCCCCTGTTAAAACAGCTCAATGGTTCAGGGAGACCAGAAGGGCTGGCTGTTTTCAGGTAAGAGTTATATATATTCAAATTCCTGCTACTGGCCTTAGAGAAAGCTCAATATGAATTTTTCACCTGAGTTTGGGTTTCTTTAAATTTCTGCATCAGTCCTTCTCACCTTCCCACTCCATTCCTGTTCTCTCCCCATCACACGGGAACATTCCCTGCTGGTGCAGTGAGACCAAAGCTTGAGACTTTCTTTTGTTCTGCATTCTTTGGCTAGTGGGCAGGAGGATCAGGGGAAAGGCAATCACTCAGGCTTTCTGTAGCCTTTCATGGATAGACCCCATCTCTAGGGTACAAGGTACTTGCAGGAGGTGCATGAGGGCTCTGGCATGCATACAGTGACCCTTACACATGCTGCGCAACTGTAAGCTGATTCCCAGGGGAGTTTTGCAAGATTGAATCCCCTCTGCAATAACAGTGCCTTGCAGATCAATAAAGAAGAGGCAGAAAGCCCCGGGAGCACCAAGCTGAAGCCCTGTTGGAAGCTGCAAGCCAAGCTTCTTGCTGCACCTTTGGAGTTGCACTGCTGAAAGACCTTTCTCCCAACTGAAGAATAACAGATGTGTTTACCACACATCAATCTGGCTCTGTCTGGGACCTTACACAGCCCCATCATCATCCTATTCAAGAGTCTGCAAAGTATTTAAAAATAGCATTAACATGAACAATCTCTCTTTCTTTCCTTCCCAGCTTGTAGCAGAAATAGCTTGATTAGTGTACAGTTCTGGTGCTTCAAGGGGGAGAGAAATGAAATTGCAGAGCTTTGCAGAGTGGCTTTTCAGCCTTCTTCAGGCAGCAACAGCCGGCTGCTTTGCTGAAGCACAGGTTCTTCAAAGAATGGCAGATTTTAGATCAAGGACTGCTTGTTCTGCCACACATATTCTCAGGCAGATTTATGAGGAGAGAGAGAGAGGCCCTGTTGCAGCTTTGGACCTCGGTAGAGATGCACCTGACACCCCTCCCCACGCTCTGCTGTAACCCTTTAATCACATCTAAAAGGCTGGGAAAGAAAGGAGTTGGAAAGGGGGTCTGTCCTGGGGCAGAGGAGTAGGTTAGACAGAAAATAGCTCAGCAAGCTCTCTGAAAATACCATCAAACTGTAGCCTGATCAGGGAGGGGCCTGGCAGGCAAAACCACAGGCATCCCATCATATCCCTCAGGTATGGATTTCAGGGGTGACTTTGAGGGAATAACCTATCTTCTCCAGGGTTCATCTTCCCAGTCAGAAGAAAGGGAGGTTCACAGAGAAGGTTTCATTCACTTTAGTACATGTGTGCCATGCTTTGAGATTTGTATTTACAGAGGCTGTGATGCCTCTACTTAACAATGCTTCATGGGCCATGTCAGCTCCAGGCACAACTCTTCACTGACCTTTTCAGTAAGTTTCCTTCCTGACTCCACATCCTCTCTCTGCCTTCCTTCAGGGCTGCTGGCAGCTCTTCCACACCTCTTGTTTGCGAAATACACTATGCCAGCCAGGAGTCAGCAACTGCTCCGCTTGCTTCTCCCCTGCCTTGAAGGCAATGAAGAGGCAAGTTCTCAGCACAGCTGCTAACAGATGGTACCCACAGCACAGCATCACACACACACCCACAGCAGAGGACATCGGCAAGGTCCCTGCTCCCCTGTAGCCAAATCCCTTTTCAAAAGGAAGGGTGGGATGCATGAACAACTCATTTCCCCAGTCCTATAAGGTGCCTCTGACATTCACAATGCCATGCATTGCTCGTAAGAGCAGCAGCAGGAGGGGTGAGCCAGGAGAATCAGGAGCAGCTGCAGCCACTCAGCTCAGATGGAGTAAGACCTCAGGAGGCTCACAGCGCTGAGGCACAGCTTCCTCCTTTGCAGCATGAGTCAGTGAACATTTTCCACAGCTACTCCTCTCCTGTGACTTACTGCTGCAAGACTTGGGGATGTGGTCGATGGGTCTGCCTCAAGGCTGACACAGCATCAGGTCCCTTAGGGTATAGCAGTGAAAAAAGCAAGAAAAGCAAATTGCAGAAATAAATTGCGCACAGATTGCAACAGCAAACTACCCTTCTCCAGTAGCATCCCTCCCAGGATCTTGAAGCACTTACCACTTGGGAAGGAACTTATCCTAATGGCAATCTCAGGATGGAGATTTCACAGAGTTTCACATCATGTTATACTTTCAGTGGAGGAAGTGTGGACAGAGAGAGGGGCAGACAGCCTACAGCATGCCAGGGAAGAAGTGCCACCCAGAGCACTGCAGTGTGGATTGCTGTATATGTCTGTGCTGGACACAACTGTGGTGGTAGTGGTGGAAGGAAGGTCTGAACAGGGGGGCAACTCAACAGCCATGTGGCTAGGAACACAGACTGCCCCAGGCATTGCTTTCAGGAGGGATAAAAAAGACTGTTAATACATTGGATACTCCCCTGTCCCCTCCAATAAATCTACTCTGGATGCCCTAGTCAAGAAAAATGGCTCTGGACAGACCTGCCTTCCCCACTGAGTCTCATTTCAGAAGTGTGCAGCTTTTGCCAGCTCTGACCAGCGGGTAGCATGTTCCTGAACTGCTGACCCTCAGCCCTTCCAGTCCAGCCATAGGATGACCTGACTAAACCGTGGCTCTGTGTGTAGCAGCAAAACAGTCATGTCAAAGGTTGTGGACATTAAAAGGGAGAGCCTGGAGCATGAGTAAGCCAAGCCTGAGTAGTCTGGACTTCCAGTTTCCAGCAGCCTTGGATCTAACCTATTCCTCCTTCTTCTGCACTCCAGAAAGAATCCCAGAAGTTTTCTTAACCAACCTCTCCTAGAGAGGTTCTAGGGTTAGGGTGTTCACCCAAGGATGATCTCCAACCACCCAAGTTGTCTGTGGCTAATAATCAGTCAGTTATCACTTCTGCAATTATCACTTTCTCCAGCCAGAAGAGGATATAGTCTCTGTCTTATCCCAGGGAATGCTGGGAGACTCAATGCCTTGCAGGCACAGGCAATTTCCTTGGTGTAGGTTTTCCTAAAATCAAGGTGCTGCAGAGCTGGAGCACCCCAGCTAGATAATTCTTGGAGCAGGGTAACGCTTCTGCTGGTAGTACAAGAGTAATTCAGGCTTCTGCTGAGCCATCTGCAGAGAAACATCTTGCCATTTCCTGACACCCACATGCTGACTTTCAGCCATGAGCACACAGAACTCTTCTTGGCTGACTGTACAACCTGGGATCTTCATACTTCCAACTCTGAGGATGGATGGATGGATGGATGGATGGATGGATGGATGGATGGATGGATAGCTTCCTCCCATTAAGGGCAGCCTGAGAGGCTGAAGAAGGACAGTGCCAGCCCTCAATACACTTGGTGAACAGCAGCAATTTATGCCCCTGCTCTGGCCGATTTAGAGGTGCAGAAGGACACAGACAGTGTCTACACAGCTATGAGCACAGAAGTGGTGAGCATGGCAATAGCCTTGCTGGGCACTGAACACATCTACCTCAGAGTGTTCCCTTGGCAAAGGGAGAAGCAGGAGAGTGAAGGCTGCTTTGCCCATGTTGGATTTCCCTTTGTGTTCCACTTTGTAAATGTCATTTGGGCTGTAAAATGTCACTTGCTGTCTTTCTTTCCAAGGTGTTTTCAGTAATGCCTGTTCCGGAAATGTGGCCAAGACCTGTCAGCTAACCTCAGAAGACAGACTTCTCTTGCTCTTCTCCAAGACCACTTGCCAGCCAAGGATCTCAAAATGTTTTGCTCTGCTTAGTGCATCCCACATCAGGAGCTTTGTTACCTGAAGCCAAACTTGATCAACAAGTCTCCACCTGAGTCTGAGACTGTGCTGCCTTCTGCACTTCATGGTTTGCTGAAAGCTTTGGCCACATCTTCAGGAGAAACTCCTGGGCTGTGGCAGTCGTAACCCTCAGAAGGGTAAGGGAGTGACGGATGTGTGCTGTGCAGCTCAGTGCAAGGAGAAGACCGGGAAGAATTCTCCTACAGCAGGGCTGAGGTGTGACAGCCCTCAATTTTACCCTCTGTGCATCCAGCCCCAGATGGGAGGCTGAAAGAATAAGTGCTTCTCACAGGCCCCTTAGAGCAGCATGGTGATTTTATGGCTGAGGGACACAGCTCCTAAGGGAGGCAGGCAGGAGAAAACTGAAGCAGGACAGTTCCCTGCTCCCAAATAACCAGCTCTGAGGCAGAGGCTGCTGGACAAAGTGTTAGCTGTGGCTCTTCATGTGACCAGAGCAAGAAACGGCCCAGAGGCTGCTGCAGTGGGAACTGGTTACACCTGCACTCTTTGCCCGCATTAGGGAAATTGACCCCCGCAGTGGCCATGTGCGCGATCAAGCACCAAGTGGAGGGCCGACATCCCCGAAGCACGGTGGTCCCCGCCTTAGGACCGTGACCCCTGAGTTGCCTTATTGATAGCCAACCCTCACGGGCTGTAGCCACGGCAGGCGACTGCCTTCTTCGGGGAAGTCGGAGCAAGAAATCCCTCCAGCACCCGCTTAGCAGCAAAGTGAGATCCCCTAAGACGGACAAAAGAAAAAAAATCGCACCCCGTCGCCTTCAGCGGGGAGAGCAGCGGGCAGGGTACCCTCCCCCTTGGAGGGTGCCCGGCCCCCTGTGGGCGGCAGGGACAGCGCTGCGGCCGCTCCCGGTCCCACTCCCTTTTCCCCCTTTCCGGGGCTCCTGTGCCCCCCTCGCCGGCTCCTCTCTCGCCCCTTCCCCGTTTAAGGTGGCCCCGCGGGATGCGCGGAGCGCAAGAGCCGCTGCGGGCGGCCCTCGGCGCTCCCCCACCCCCGGCACGGGGTGGCCTTAAATCGGCTCCGCGCCGCGCGTAGCCGCATCGCCGGCGCCGTCTGAAGGTGGGCGCCGACGGGCCGGTCCCGCCAGCGATCCCGATCCCGGTCCCGGTCCAGGTCCCCCGGCGCAGGGAGGACACGCCTCCGCCCGGCGGCTGGCGATGCTCCCCCGGCAGCCCCCGGCGCGGTGCCGCCCCGCGCTCGGCGCCGCGGCATCTCCGCCGTGACCGACCCATCTCGCCAGGTAAGGGGGAGACCTCGCGCTCGGGCACCGGGGTTTTGGGGGTGGGGGCAGCGCCGGGGATACAGCGGTGACCTTGAGGTCCCCTGGCGCTTGGCGCTGGAGGGGCGTTCTGCCCTGCGCCTGTTAGCGGGGTCCCCGAACTTCATCTCTGCGCAGCGCCCGAACAGGCTGCGCGCTTCAGAGGGAGTCCCTGTCCTTGCATCCCCCCAACACACACCTTGGCCCCGGGCACCTTCCAGAGGAGCGACATCCCACTCCCAGGCTGGAATTTTCAAGCTGTGGGGAGATGCCTCCATTCCTGGTGTGGTGTCCACCCGGGAATCTCGCCGACGGGATCTCCGAGCAATGGTACCCGAACGCGGGTCCCGGACACGCCGCCGCGCTTGGAGAGGTTTTATTGCGCCTCTTGGTGACAAATACTGGGGAAGCCAAAGTATAGCGGGGCGACAGGGTTTGTGTGCGGGCACAGGCAGTCTCGGTGGGAACCGACTCCAAGGGGGCATCCCCTAGAGGGGCTCTGGAGAGGTGGATTGGGAGAGGGCAAGAGCAGGAGGGCTGGGGAAGGGCTCTGCCCTTTTCACCCCAGCCTGGCACATGTGAGTCTGCCGAGGGATGAACTTGCTGGTTTTCTGCAGTGGTCTCTTTTTGGGGTGTATGTTGCTAGGTGAGTTGGAAAGTACTTTTATCAGCCTCCTGCTCCTGAGACTCATCCTTCCAGCCTCAGGCCAGGGGAGAGAAGGGGTAGGCTCAGCAGCTAGTGCAAGATAGAGAGAAACTCCTAAAGGTGCTGCAAATCTGGAGAGAAGCAGCTGATTTCTAAGCAGCTCCTTAGGGAAATGTGCCACGGGGCAGTTTCGGTGAGGCTGGGGAGAAGGGGTGTTCAAATCAGTGGGGCAGCACCAAGCATCACCATAACAGAGCAGTGGTGACAAGCAGTAAATACCTGTACAACAACTTGAAGTCCGCACAGCGAGTGAGTGGGGGAGAGTGAGCGATGCAACCTCTGCAGGTGCTTTCAGTTCGCTTCCTGGACCCAGAGGAGGCTTCCTTGTGCAAAGCACGTATGCAGAGTGTAACAGGGTGCAGTGGCTTCACACACAAGTCTGATCACCTATCTCTGTTTCAGCTTAAATCTCATCTGCTGCAAAAAGGGAAAAATGAATGGAGAGGTTTACGCATTGCACCCCTAGACAGCCAGCAGAAGTGCAAGGCATTGACCTTGATAGCCTCAGACAGGACTAGGAACAGGGGCCATATAGCAAGCTGGGAGACAGGTGCGCAGAGACAACAGGGTGGGAACCTCACAGAAGGGAGGCCATCATTACTCTGAAATGAGATACCTTGGTAGGAGATTATGGGGACCTCAGTCTCAGGTAATAGAGAAGATTACAGAGCATGAGGCAGAGCTGTGTGTGACAGCCTGTGTCACATCTGTTTGCAGGTGTGCACGCTGTCAATCCCATTTTCTCCATGCCTTGAAGCAGGATGCAGGGGCCTCGATGACTTTTGGTTGGTGCCTGCTCCATGGTTTCCTGGAAGCTCTCTGTTAGCAGGCATGCCTTGGACACAGACCATGCACAAGTGTTGGCGGCTGAGCGCACGCTGTGCCTGCCCACTGTGAGGCCAGGAGCTCACTGACTGTGCTTCCTGCCCTCCCTCCCTGCCAAGAGCGACTTTGGTGTTGTTTTCAGAGCTCTTCAGTCTGCACTGAATTAAGGCTCTGCAGGGCAGGTAATGTGCAGAGATAGTTGTGTTGAGCAGCTAACACATCGTATTGGGTGTTTCAGGAATTAGATGAGATCAAATTAAAGCTCTTGGCTCCTTTGACATTTTCAGTGTAGTAACAATAATAATAATAATAATTGAAAAATCACCTTGCAATCCCAAAGCAATTCAGCTGGCTGACACAGAGCACAGCTGAGATGCAGCCAGCTTTACAGCAAAGGGCCTTAGCCTGGCTTAACAGCCATGGGATAGAGAGCAAAGCAGTTGGGCTGAGGACACTAGCTCCCATTGCAAGGGTTTTAATGAGGGAACCTTTGGGAACTGCACCTTTGGGCTTTGTTACACTGTCATTTGGGAAGACTGTTGCCTAGGGAGCTGTACAGAGCTATAGAGCAGCTAAATGTACACAAGTGAGAAAACACTTCCACAATGTAGAACCTTTAAATTCATATTCTTTCCATGGTTTGGGAACATTTTTGTGAGTCTATCACCTATGCCCTCTAATGACATCTTCCCTGCAGAGTGTCTGAGGTCATACTGGACAGCTCAAGGCTTCTGTATATCCAGCATCCTTTCTTCTTGCTTAGGTAGCATTGGTAGAGGTGCTTTTTGGCAGGGAACTTCCCTCTGCTTCAGTAGCAGGCTAGGAGATGTCCTTAGTGTCTGAGAGCAAAGTCATACCTAGCAGGCAGCTTGTTGGCAGGATCCAGGATTACATTCGCTCCAGCAGTACTCCACCACGGTAAGCACTTGCCAATGGCAGTGCCCTGCACATCTTTGTGTTCTTCAGTGTCTTCATAGCTCCAGCTGCTGCTGCCCCTCTGCCTCATGGTGCTGCAGTTGGGTCACCCCCAGTTTCCCACCAATGCCTTGGAAGGAAATTTTGCTGTCCCAGCCATGAAAAGCCACCCCACAACTCATCCACCTCCTGAAACTACTTCCAAAGCCTCTTCTTCCTTTTTCAGCACTCGCAATTGTCTTTTCTATTCCCAGTGTTTGGGAGCAATAAAGACACATGCTGCAAGCCTTCATATGTATGCCTACAAGGGAGAAGATATTTGATAGGCTCCAAAGATGCCCTTTACTAAACATGCAAAATTGCTCTGGGAAAGCTCCGCAATTATTCTGCAGGATGTACACAGGAAAGATGATATCTCTCCCCTTCCTCCTTGTATCTAATTGTTCTTAATAAAAGAAGAAGGTTAAAAGGGAGGTAATAAGCCAGACTGGAATCAAGGTCCCACACACCTCCAGGGCCCTGGGGAAGTTTAGAATCTATCTGCCCTTTTTGCTCCTGGCCTTTGTGCCTAATAATAAGCATTATGCTTTTCTGCGCCGGTTCCCATGCTGAGATCACAAAGTACTCCGCATATGTGATTAAGAGCACTCCCTGCCCACATACAGAGCTGTTTGTCAGGATGACTACCCCCACTTTACAAGGGAGACACTGCAGCTCATCGCGTCAGAGCTGAGACAGACCCAGATCATCTGTCTCCCCAGCAAGGCCCTTGCAACCCTGAGAAGCACTTGCTGGGAAGAAGCCCAGCCTAACAGGGCTGTGATTTAAAACCAGTCAGTACTACAAAAGACAGATACAGGGCACAGTGAGGCCTCTGGCTGTCAGTACTCTCCTCTTAGGTGCAGGCACAACTGCCTAAAGTGCACTCTTCAAATGGGACACTGGTCAGACCCCACTGATTCCTCCAGGTTGGGGTACATCTCCAAATTGTGCCTCTACCCATAGTCAACACACGTCTAAAAACTTGGTCCTTTAATCTTTCATGCTGTTTCAGGCTTTTCAGGCTCATAATTAAGAGCTTGAAGTCTCTTCTAGCTTGCTCTCATGTGACATTATTGCTCCCAAAGGTTTTTCCTTAAAAGCTCAAATTTATCTACTTTGCCAATGTTCCCAAGTGTTCATTCAACTGCCTTGTTGGCTTCCTCCACCATGCAGTGTAGGGGGCTGTCTGAGATCCTTCTCCCTGGGATGAAAACATTGTATTTTGAAAATTCCTCAGATTTATAAAACGTGAGCCAAGTTTCCTCAGGAGGCATGGCTTCCCAGGGCTGAGACACAGAAATGGGATCCACGGCTTTGGCACAGGCACCTTTAAATCTTGTTTGTTGTTCATGCCTACTCTGATCAGTTAATCCCACTAACACCTGGTGCACATAGAAAGATTCCTTAACATGAGGTTGGTTAGCTCAGGGAGACAGTTGAGGAGGGACATTGGGGTGAAAAACAAAGCCATCAACAATAAAGAAGAGGGAAAATGAATGCTTCTCTACATGGCTTTTCTCCGTAGAGGAACTGGACTGCATTCAGGAAAATGTGAAAGGTAGCAATTTGATGATAAAAATAAGCATTTTCCCATGCGGTGCATAGTGACATAAAAAACTCACTGGCACAAGATGCTGCTGGTGCTTAGTGTAGGATTCAGGAAAAGAGGAGACATTTTGATGGATAGTAGATCATTCATCACTGGATGGGCCAGTCCATTTAAACCAGATCTAAATCTTCAGGCTTCAACCTCTCACATTTGTCTGGCATAGGATTTCTTATACCTTCTAAAACCCACAATATTGATCAATGTAAGAGACAAAGGACAAAAGGATATTCAAGTGAAGATTGCTGGGGCATGTTTTAATTTTCAGGCAGATGCAAAAAATACATATTTTCCAGCCTGGGTACTGACATTCAGCTCTTTTAAGTTAAGGTTTTGTCAGCTGGAGCAGATTCAGGTTAAGTTCTGATGACACTTGAGCTTGTCCAGTGGTGCTTATGCTGCTGCTTCCCTTGCCTGTGCTATGGATTTTAACAGCCTGGAAGCATCCTGGCAACTTTGTGTGGTGCTGCTCTACGAATATCACTGTATTTCAAAAGGAAACGGTATTGTTCTATTCTTTGGATGTTACCTCTTGGCAATGAGAGCAAGGGCATTTATTCCCACTACAGCCAACCTCTAGCCAAGCAAGTGCCAGGATTACTTGGAGCTGAACAGGGTTAGCAGTCGGGCAATCTCAGTTCTGGAGAGAAGGTTTTAGAGCAGCGGTATTGTCTTGTTCTGTCAGTTCACGGTGGGTCTGTGTGTGGGAGTACAGGGCACATGGGAACTGCGATTTGCTAAGTAAAGCAGGATTGCTCCTTGGCAATCCTTGTGTGGGAGAACTTGGAGGAAAAGCCAAGGGCCAGGCAGGCAGTAGTATCTTGCAGACCCTGCCTCTCCTGAGGTGATACTCCCCATGCAGCATTGCAGGGCAACCTGGCTCCTAAAGACACTGTCTTTAAGGACAGGAGTAGAGATGTGGTTTTAGCATTCGACAAAAATCTCACAGTACCTCTTGATGGAAACAGCACAGTTGATCCTTGCCTGATAGGAGCAGAAGTTGTTGGGTCCTCTCCCACTTCATGCCCCAGTAGTTAAGGTAGTTAAAATAGTTTAATATTCTTCTTGCCCTGACCCTCCCTCATTCTGAAATCATTCTAAAAACTGCTGTAAAGGGGTATTTCTCCTATGACTGTAGATTTAATTTATTATTATGGTTCTGTACATAGCTATGGGACAGGCAGCAGTGCTGGGCTCCATGAAAGCCCTTGCTCTGACCACAGCAATAGGACTGATGTTCATCAGGGCAAAACTGCACTAAGTGCCACTTCAGAGTCCAGTGTTGGGTGAGCCTGGGTGACAGCAAGGGATCTTGCCCTCTCTGCAGTGCTGAGGTGCCTTCCTCACTGGAGGTGGTCCAGTCTATTGCGTTCATTGTGTTCTCCCCTCCACTTTCTCCAGCACAGATTGCCAGGACGATCTTAGCTTTCTCCCTGCTGATACCTCATCCCCTGGATCCTTCCTTCCCTAGGCCCTTCCCCCAGCCCAGATCCATACAAAGGTGAAAAGGAAGGAGGAGACGATGACTTTCCTGTATCTGCCAGCTTCTCCCTCCACCTCTGACGTGAATGAGGCCCTTCATGGTTTTCTCTTGAGCAAACACAGATGCTTTTGTTTTATGGACTGGTGGGACGGGATGGAATTAATAAATCAGAGTGCCAGTGCTGCGCTGCCACATTCCTGCAATTTTAAGGCAAGATCACACACACAAAAAAGCAGAAACAAAATAGGCAGTCTCTTCAGAGAGAGCTTGGATGATTTGACTGTGCTTCCTGCTTGCTGTCCCACTTGATCTGTCGCTCCCTCACCCTTGGTCATTTATCCTCCTTCTTTCTCCCAGTTTCTCATTTCCATTAACCTCATTTCTTCTCCTATTCCATCTCCTTCCCTCAGGAACCGATTTCAGTCACACCTTAGTGTCTCACCTACACCTGTTTTTCTTCCCTCACCTTCCTTTCTTTTACGCTTCCCTTACCTCTACCCCACACTAAGGTACAACCAAGGCTTGTGCATCCAGGTGTGAAATTCAGTGTCCTGCATGCAAGTCCAGGAGCCTGGAATGCCTCAGGTTTTACACCATGGACAGAAATGTCCACTCTTACACCTGCTTCCTCCACTCTGCTTCATTCGCTCCTCATAAAGGAGAATGTTGCTGCCTGAGAGATTCAGTGAATTACTCTGGGAACAAAGCACACAAAGTATTACTGTTCTCCTCTCAGACATGGTATTTAACACTGTTCCTGCAAGCAAAATTACCCTGCCCCAGAACTAGCAGACCCTTTTTTCTCCTTGAAGGGTAACTAGAAATGCTTTGCCTAAAATTAATTCTTTTGAGCCCAATATTGAGTTTTAATGTCTATCTTTGGCTGCCATCAGGTGGTAAGGGACTAGGAGAAGATCTTTGTTGTCCCCTATAATTAGATAACTGTACATGGAGCTTCAGGAGAGCAAAGTGAACCGTGTGGTTAGGATAAACTACTGTTGAGGGGCTGAGACGGTTTTTATTCACTGCAAGGGTTGCTTTTTCTCTAATGAGCTTAGGCACTTGAAAGTCATTTCCCCAGAGTGCTTATACATTGTTGTGCTTATCTTACCTGTGGGGGAACTGAGGCACTGAAGCAGGTGAAATGATTTTCCCAGATCCACACACTGACGCATAGTTGAAGCCAGAAAAAGAACCAAGAAATCTTGTTTCACAGTTGACTGCTTTATCCTCTGGCCTTGGAGGAGGCCAGCAAAGACCTTTATCTTGTTTAGATGAGTGGATAGTCATTCCAAGAGGATGCTGGGGCAAGGGTATCTTGTGTCTTAATATGTGTCTTAATGAGTCCTGTTGCTAAGCAGCTTCAATGATAGATCATGCATCTTCTTCACTAAGCATTGAAATAATTTTTTAATCATTAAAGCTAATATAGAATCCTCAGAAACATCCAAATCTCACAGCAGGGGCTGAAATTAGCAAGCAAACAGAAACCAAATCATGATTAGCCCTGTGCACCTCTAGAAAGCCCACAGGCAGCGTCTGCTAAAGTCAAACACAAGCTGGGCTGAGCTGTATTCAGGGCTAGGCTGGCTAGTCAGAGGTAAGCTGGCAAATCCTACCCGCTCCAAGGTACACAAGTTTCTTTCCTCCCTCAGACATGTGCCAGCTCCTCATCTTGGTGGAGCAATAGGAAAGAAGGTAGGAGTGTTAACCACTGACCCCAGATAACTGAGGTATCCCCTGGCAGCTCTTTTGGAAGGAGAAATTACTTGCACTTTATCGAGTGCTATTAAGTGGCCAACGTTGCTCCCCCAACCTGTTTTTGTTTTGATTTGTTTTTTATCCCTTGGAACCACATCCTCCATCCTACTCCCATCAGCCTCTTACAGCCTCTGTGTTGTGAACAACTAGGTATTTCAGGTGTCCTGTCCAATCCAGTCCCTTGCTCTGCCTTCACTCACATCTGCCCTCCACTGTGGGAATCCAGCACCTCTTGCACTGTAGCTGCCAATAGGCTTCTCCACAGCTCCTCCAGTAATCCCAGTGTGTTTCACATTCTGGTTAGTAACTCCTAAGCTGTTTTCTGTCTTCCTCAAACCGACAGTGTTCATTAGCATGTTATAACAGGAGTTTTCTTTACAGTGGGAGTGATGTTTCTAACTTCCATGTTAGAATAGGACTCTTGGAGCATTAAGAAAAACAAAACAAATCTCTTATTACTCAATATGCATTAGTACCTCCATTAAAAGGGAGCTCACAGGACACCAATAAGCACTTTGCTAAGATTGTCACTTCTGACCTCTATGCTAAGCAGACTTTGGGGGGTGAATATAGTTTATACCAAAGGATTCTTGGGGAAATGATAGTTTAAAATTGCTCTTTCCACCTCCAAGAGTCTTCATGCATGGAATTCTCTTCTCTTGTCACCCTCTTGAGAACAAACTCAGTACTGTTCCTGTATCATGACCAGTACACCCACTTGCCCTCACAGTCAGCCTGCTGCACGAACTCTGCAAGCTTCATCCCACCTAGTAGTCTCCTGTGGAGGTGCTGCAGAGGACACTTACAGCTCTTCTGTCAAGACCAGCTCCCACTCAGTGGTAGATAAGCTCCCATGTCATCAAGTTTTGTTCATAGTCCCTCAAACCAAGCCACACTTGGACTGTAGGTCCCTGGAAGCCAAAGCAAGTCCTGAAACTGTTAAACACTGGTGCAAAATAATCACTAAGCAAGATTTCTTCCTTTTTATGCTTCCTTCTGCATTTTATCAGACTGATAAAATCTGGTACAAAATATTTTTCTCCTAACCCCGATATGGGTCCTGACCTGAGCATCAAGGTAAACATAAATGGTCTACAAATTAGTTATAGCAGCAGAAGCAGAAATCCAATTTCTTCCTTTATTTCCACGAGGTTTTCACATGCTTCCTCTGCCTAGGAAGTGTTGCTCGACCTTCAGAGGTAGTTTTTGGAGGCAGGAGCTAGTAAGGGATGGAGATAGTTCAGATGTGCATATGTGAAGCTAGGAATGCCTCACCTGGCTTGTTGGCCTCCACAAACATCCTCACAAAGAAGTGCTTTTGGGCTTGTCCTGCTGTAGCTCAGAAACACCAAGGTGTCTGTCATGCTGAGGACACACCTACAGACCATTGCTGACAGATCAGCACACCAGGCACCAGCCAGAGATGCAGGATATGTACACACTTGCAGGGGTTTGGGAAGGATGTGGATGGGAGCAACCTATCCGAAGGTCAGTCCAATTTGGCTAACACCCAGCATCCCTCTGGATGAGAGTCAGTAAGTTGAAGAAGGAGACTTTACTACAGGCAGAGAGAAAAGGTTGTTCTACAGACACTTAATGTACAGAATCTAGTTAAGGACAAAGACCAAAAGGACAGGGAACCCAAAGTATGCTCTGGGGGCAGGTGTTCATTATCCATCAGGGACGAATTTGGCCCTTGTTTTAACACATTTTTGAGTTTCTAGAGGTCCAATTTCTCATTCTGCAGCAGCCACTTTTACCAGCATCTCTGTCTGTGGGACACTTCACCCTGACTCAATGCTCAGAAAAATTTTTGATGACCAGAGGGACCTTCCCTCTGTCCAACACAAGGAGAGAGCCAGATTCACCGTTAGAATCAGGAGAGATTCAGATCCACCTCTCAGATTTACAGCACCAATCCATTTCTAATTCTAACAAGAAACCACTCTTTGACCTGCTGTTTCAGGCTAACTTGATCTGCCTTTGAAGTGAGCTCCAGGGACTCTCAAAGTGCAGAGGAGGGTTCAAAAAAAGCCTAGTTCATCTTTCCAGCCAGAAGTGTCTATGCATAAGTTATCCTGTCCAAGGCCAAGGTGGAAGGAATGTAGGAAGGGCATCACTGCCCAGCAACCCTGAGTGCAGAGGTATAGGAGCTGGGGAGCAGCACCTCCTAGGACTTTCTTGGTTGTATTTGTGCAAAGATGGTACTCCAAGCTCAAGAAACAGACAGAGCAAGGAACTTACCAGCTTGGGGGGAAGCACCAACCCCTTTTTGCATCCAGGTCTCCAGCAGCCTGAAGCACACAATTTCACAGATAAGCCAAGGAGAACAGTACAGCATAGGCTGACCTCCCTCCCAAGGAAAGGTTTACAAACACTATATGCAGAGCTGACTTTTAGACCAGACTGCTTTCAGGTGCAGTTAAAGAGCATGGCAGAGAGCAACCCCTATACATGCAAGCCCTATGGCAAGCCCTATGCACCTTATGAGACAGAGCTGAGTTTGTCTCTTGTGTGGAGAGCTCATCAGTCCTCAGTTCCCTCACAGCCTTCTCTGCCTTCCCAATAGAATCTTCCATTTTAACAGTGCAAGACATGAAAAGCAGAAAACAAAACCTACGTCTTTTCTTTCTGGTAGACTTGGATTGCTGTCAGAAAGGGGCATTTGGCTTTTGCTACTCTTCAGCTCCATATGTTCACCCAAATGCATCCACTGCTTACTTTCTCTACAAAATAAAATTTATTTCAATCATGATGCAGGGTTATCTTCTGACAGCTCCTGCCAGTGCCTAAGTTAGATATTACAACTACTGCACTGACTGCTTTCCTGGCACTCCCAAAAGGTGGGAATTGCATATGGGTTTTTTGATACCTTGGCACTTAATTTGGATGTGGCCTCCACGTAGTCCAGAGTCAACAGCTTTGCTGTTAGGACAGGGCAGGAAAGCAGGACAACCCCACCAGGACACTGGCCATCACCTTCCTGCCTCTTCTTTCCTTCACTTTCTTATTCCCTTTTTATTTCACATACAGATGGCAGGAAAAAACCACCGTTTTGTGACTCTAATTTTCATTTTAATATTTCTTTTAATGGAGTTCAAACTATACAGATCAGCTCTGGCATTTAAGGTACAAGTCAGGCAGTGGACCATAACGTATATCTGTTGCAAAAGGCAATTCTCTAGGTGCCAATTTATTTCTCCATTCTACATTTGTTTATAAAAGTGTCTGCATGACACTTGGATGCTGCACAGCAAGTAGCAAATCTAATGAGTGCTGATGATTTATTTGGAGGAAAAACTCAGAATTAGCATTTTGGACCATCTCAGCTAGTTACAAAGCAAGCATATTTCACACAGTTCAGAGAACTGCAGCAGCAAAAATGTCCATCAAGGAGACCAAAGTTATGCTTCTCCTCTTTTTTACTTCTCACACAACTAACACCTGCATAATGTGGTGGCAACTCATCAGTGCTGGTCAGTGTTCTCTGTGTGTTAACCTGTATGGAGCAGCCACCCACAAAAACATTCCACACAAATTTGCTGTTTTCTTGATGGTTTTATTGATCACATCATTCCCAAATAATAACTCTGGGGGATTCTTGCCTTTGTATTGCACACATTCTCTGCCCACAGTTATTTCCATGCCATAACAGGTCTGGATTTCAGGATTCTTCAGGGTGTCAGCACACACATGTAACCATTAAAATGTCAGTATTTCTGCAGGTTTTGGGAAGACAGTAGACATATTTAGCTACATTGATGTTTTAAATGACATAATCACTGTTCCACTCATTTGCACTCTGATTTCAGCCAGAGCAGCTTCTCCTTCACTTTCTTTTGCCCTCCCTAGGAGTAACCAGAAAGTCCAGCAGGGAAGAACATTTCGACATTGCATTTGAAAGGAGGAGAAAAACAAGCTGTCTAAATCAATCAACAGTGTGCATTAGTGATAGCATGTTCCTCTGGAGGTCTGCATTTGATGTCATATTGACACATAGCTAAGATTAAAGCCAGTCACTACATCCTGACTGCTACCAGGGGAACAGCATTGGCCTTTGGGCCTCATATCTTTAGAAGGCGCTTGTGATCAACCTGATATTTCCCCCTGAAACAAGTACCTGTGAAATGTAATTATCCATCAAATAATGCCTAATGCCTTTTTATCTGAAAAAGTAATTCCTCTCCACCTTTGAAAATGTTCTGGAAGGAAATATTATGGGTTTTTCCTTTCTGCTTTTGTAAGAAACCTGTAAAATGACAGCTCCCACTCCTGCTGAACAGGCATCAGCTGTTAACTCAGTAGGGAAAGCTCTGAATGAAATATACAGAAACTTTGGAACAATCCACTATTGTTTTTGCTTCCTTAGAATTATTTTGCCTCCTCAGAAAAAAAAAAAAAAGCCTTTTATTTTTTTTGTTGGCTAATGCAGATATTGGGCTGATTCATGCTGATACGTTTGGAATGATTATTCTGTAATAGTCATCAGCATCTGAAAAGGACTTCAGTTCTGCCAGAGCTTGGCAGCAAGGGAGGGAAGCTGACGTTTGAATAAACCCCCAACTTCCCTTTCAAGAGAGGATAACTCCAAGAAGGACACAGTCTCCAGCGACAGCTAGCTTTCTCAGGAGACATCTGGTACCACCTGCTTCTCTTTAGGCCTGAGTTGCTAATCTTTCTCTGGGTATTTCTGGCACCTCTGGATTACAGGTCTGCAGTGCAGAGAAATTGTGACAGGGCAGAGAGATGTGTCCCTCTGAGTCAGAGCCCACCCTTGCCAATGCTCAGGGGGCAGGAAGGTGGTGACAGGTTGCATGGGTTGACCGTGAAGGACATTGGAGTTTGGGCTGATTAAAATTAGCCCAGTTTAGACCTCCTTTCTCAGGCTCTGGAAGACTCCCAGCAAGGATGGGCTTTGCAGCCAAGTTCAAGGTCTAGTGTGTATCCAAACTGGGTTATCTCCATTCCTGCTGATAGCCCAGATAGTGCTTGGATACTCTTGATCTACCTGGGGATAGCAGGCTGAGCCACGTGCTGTCTCTAACGTATTGGCTCCCGTGGGACATAGCCAGCAGATTTAATTAGCTGAAGTAAAGTTTCTTTTTCATTTTCTGTTGAGGGATTTTTTACTTTTTTTTTTTTTTATATTTGGAAAAAAGCCCTATATAAAACACCACCCTCCTCCACTCTGTGCTCCCACACACAAGCCACATGTCTGGCACAAGGATTCTCCTGGAAAAGGCGCCATGCTAAGCTGTTTATGGACCAAGACTGGAGGAAGATGCTTGACTTGGGTTCATGTGGGCAGTGCAGAGATGGGGGGTGTGCACAGTGTATTCCCCAAGGACAAGCCTGGTTTCTGGGCTGAAGTAACTGCATTCCCATATGGTGAAGGGATCAGAACTGGCAGGGAGAGGATGAATCCGTTCTTTGCATCTGAGAAAAAGGCACAGGGGCTTGAGAAGGGCGGCTGTTTCACTAGGAGTGACTCACTTCCTGGGGAAGTTGTCCCCACAGGAGCCTGCACAGCAAGGGACAGAGTATAGATGGGGCTGAGCCTTGAAACCCCACAGCTGCTGGTAGCTCTGCTCTTCCTGCCTTAGGAAAGGACTTGGCCATCCTTCCCTGTATTGTTTTATTATTTGCAGTTCTCTGGTTTTTGTCTCTCCAGGGGACTGTTAATTTTTCCTTGTCCTCTGTCCCCATGAGTAGTAGAGAAGTGCTCACCTCATTCAGATGGCAGGTGTCACTTGCCTGGAGCCATTCACAAGGTCTGCAACAGAGGGACAATTAAAACCCCCAGCAGAAGGGCATTCTTCTAGCTTCAGACAGAACCACAGTCACCTACACTGCCTGTGCTACTGGGAGGTTAAGATCCCACTTGTGAGTTTAGGAGAGAGCCTTTCTCTTCCCTGTTCTGCCCACCTCTCCTATGAAGTCATGCTGAAAGAATTGAGACTGTTCAGCCTGGAGAAGAGAAGGCTCTGAGGAGACCTTGGAGCACCTTCTAGTGCCTAAAGACAGCTACAAGAGACCTGGAGAGGGACTTTCTTATTATGGGCATGTAGTGATAGAACAAGGGGAAATGGTTTCAAACTGAAAGAGAGTAGGTCTAGATTAGATATTGGAAAGAGATTCTTCACTTTGAGAGGCACTGGCACAGGTTGCCCAGAAAGGTTGTGGGTGCCCTAGTCTTGAAAGTGTTCAAGGCCAGGTTGGGGTTTTGAGCAACGTGGTCTAGTGGAAAGTGTCCCTGCCCACAGCTGGGGGCTTGGAATTAGATGGACTTTAAAGTCCCTTCCAATCTAAACCAGTCTATGATTAACATTTCCCTTCCTAGAAAAAAAATACTCTTCCTTCTTTTTGTTCCCCTTTGCTTTTCAGCTACCCAATTCCAGCAGAGTTTAGGGGAGAAATTGCTATTTATCGAGCAGAAAACCAAATCTCCCCTTTCCCTTTCTCTTTCCCACCCCCACAAGAAATACAGCTGGACGTGAACCCTCAGGCACTGTCCTTTAGATCTAGCCTATCCTTTGTGTCCTACAACGATGCTATTCCTGCAGGCCTGTCATGGGGTCAGAGGAGTCTCACTACTGAGAAACGTCCTGTGTGGCTGTGTTTGCACACTAATTAGCCCTGCTTATCCTGGAGCAATAACCCATTCCACCCACTTCTATGGTTCCTTCAATCCATCCTCCCACTTCATCGTGCACATCTCGAACAGGCAGGTGGCTGCCTGGTGAGGGGAAGCACTGCAGTGTCTTGGCCTGTCTCAATTTTAAACACTATTGTAGTTTCAGCTGAGGGCTCTGATGGTCCCAAGGGAATGGGGGAGAGGGGACAGCAGTTTCCTGTGCATTTCAGCAAAGCAGAGGCTGAGACGGT
This sequence comes from Formicarius rufipectus, assembly GCA_013399695.1. NCBI lineage: Eukaryota > Metazoa > Chordata > Aves > Passeriformes > Formicariidae > Formicarius > Formicarius rufipectus. Next base: position 517,305 of record VXAU01001197.1, on the reverse strand, counting down.
GCTGCTCACCACAAATACCAGCGCACCCATGAATTATGCATTCCTTGTTTAAAGAGAGGTCGCTCTCATCAATAATTGAAAGCTCCCTGCTCTGCCTTCAGCATCACATCTCCCTCACCGGGAATTAGGGAGCTCATGAAATCTGCATGGACTTCCTCAAGGTGGCTGGAGGCTGATGGAGAGAGGCAGCAAAATACAGGCAAAACAAACCAAAAACCCTGCTGACAGTTTTGGTGCATGAAATGAAGAGTCACCTGCACCTGCCTGCAGTTCTGCTCCAGTTCTGCCCCTCACACCCCTCTCTCCTCCCCTCTCCCTGCCTCTCTCCTCACAGGGTGTGCACAGAATGGTAGCCTTGCAAACATGGTGCAAACCAAGATTAGCAAATCTTTCTTGAAACTTTTGGCGCTGTTAGCTGAGACTAGTTTGCTTTGGGTGCTTGCCTAGAAAATCTCTACGCTGGATAGTAGGATGTTCCCAGGGGACACTTTGAACTGTGAAATTTGTCCCTCTGGAAAGATAATGATCTTTAGAGCCTGTGTCTCCAACTATAGCTGTACAGTCCTGGGGCTGGTCCAGCATTCAAGGTTGTGTAGGCCTGGCTCAAACAGGCTGGCTGCACTGAACCAGAGGCTGCAAAATCACCTTTCTTGCAGAATAAACTTTTCAAAAGGTGTGGTTCTCATTCTGGATAAGGCAGGTGGAGGGCAGAGCCAAGACCTTAGAGCAGATCTATTGAAGCTCATGTGATCCTAATAATTTCTGTGTTATCAAAGAGGATGTAAACTGAGCAGCTTTTCAGCAAGGCTGTAGGAAAATTGCAGGCACCTGAATGCAGCCTTATAATCCCCAGTCAGCTAGGCCTCTCCCTAGCTGTCAGCTTTCGCTACCATTCACTCAGCATGTCCTTTGAAACCATTCTGCAACTCAGGGAGAAAGTCACTGCCTGGGGTTGTTCTCCAGCCTGGAATCCTTGTCCCTCTCTCAACATCTGGGCTGTCCTGCCTATAACAAATTGTACTCTGTTGATAATTGGTAAACAGCAGATGAAGGAACTGGTCACGTGCAATGCTCTGAACCTCAGTCAGACCTTGTTTCTCTTCAGCATCACTCCGACTCTTACCACCATGTGTGCTTCTCTGATTCTCTTCTCCTGAGTTCTTTCAGATTAATGCCCCCTGCATCAGCACATGAGGCTAAACAGAGACTGAATGGTGTTGCATCCCAGGAACTGAGAAGTCTGACAAAACAGTGTGAAGCCAGAGTAGTACAAGAAACATTTTGTCCCTATCATACTCAGTTTCGTGCTCTGTGTGTGTGTTTATTTTTTAATGGAGAACAGAAGATTGATGGATGAAATTAAGAAGAGGGATGTGTAATTGGAAAATAGCTCAAGAAGGCTACAGGCAGCATATTGAATGCATCCATCAAACATCCAGCTAATGTTGTTAAGGGTGTGTAACACAAACAGGGGCTGCAGGAGACACTAGGGGAAAAAAGGAAACGAAAGAAAAAGGGGAATAGGCAGGACAAGGGAAATAGCTAGGGAGGAGAAGAGCCAGCAAGAGAGCACAATCAATAATATTTGTATTGCAGTCACATCCAAAGGCTCTTGTTGGGATCAGTGCCGGAGTGTACAAGCACATTAAGAGATAGTCCCTGCCCTCTACAGCTTAAACTCAGGAATTACCAGATGATCGCTGGAGATGGGTTTAGATCATCACAAAATTTTCTTCTGATCTTCAATCTCATTTAATAGGATCTACTCTGAAAGAGTTTATGGCAGAAGGAAGGTAACTGGTTGCGCCAAGAATACACACAGTAATGCTTGCCAGGAGGCATGCAATTAATCTGAACCACTTAGGAGACTTTGTTTTTAATTATAAAAAGTAGGTAAAAATATGTGCAGTCAACCTCTGTAAGCCCCACTGGGGCCATCAGCAGGCTACCCAGAGGCATTGATATGTGACTGGGTTTTGATGCTGTGTTTTCAAAAGGATGGTCTGATGCTTTAATGGATCACTTTGTTGGAAATATTCTGTGCGGGCTGGACATTAGGAGAATGCAAAAGGCCTTTGTGTGGGGAAGGACAAAAGACAAAGGCTAAAATTATTAGTAAGCCAGGGGATTCTTCCAGTCCTTGAAACAGGGAAGAAAAGAGACTCTTAAGGATTGAGAAAAGGCAGGTGAAAGATGTAAAGCAACAAAGAAGACCACAAGCATGATTGATGCAGGGGGAGAAAGTGGGGGATATAAGGTACTATTTGAAAGAGAAAATAAAGTATTTCAAGAGATATTTTTTGAAAATTGGGTTAAAGTCACCTCCTCTGTGAGGTTCACAAGTTACCCAAAGCTTTATGCAAGGCTTAACTTGTTGAGCATTGCTTGCTTTGGAAAAGCAATAGAGAGAAGGTGCATGTAAAAATAAATGAGCACAAAGCGCCAGGGGAGTTGCACGCACAGACAGCATCTCCACTTGTTTGCAGTGTTCGAGAAGCATGAACAGGGCTGGCTGGAAGTGGGGGGAGGAGAAAGAACTAGAAAGGGAATTTGTTAAAATTTTTTCTAACTCTGATCCACTCTCCTTTATGCTCTCTTGGAAACACAGCTGCCACTGCTGCCACCTCCTCTTCTTCCCTCCAGAAACAACCTGAGTTTGCAGCAGCAGCAGGCCTGATGCATAGAAACTCTGTCTGTATAATTAAAGCCTTTTATTAAAGGGGAACAGCACTGGCTGCCTGAGTAGCACAGGGACATATGTAATTGCAAGCATGCCAGAGGAAGCAAGGAGCTTCAAGAAGCCTGGATGAACTTAGGTGTCTGCTATTGTTACTAGCAATCCTTGGATTTCTTTTGTGGCTCTGTCTCTTTTCACAGCCATGAATGATGGAAGCTATACTGTGCACTGCTGTGCTGGTAAGGGAAGGGATTTCCTCCAGGGAAAGCAGCCCCTGGTGTGAGTAACACCATTTTGCCCTGTGTTCAGCCTGGATCTATAGCTTACCAAACACCTATGCTATTGGCACTAAAGCTTGAAAGAGACTCTTACACCTGCCTGGACCCAGTCATCAAAACCCAATGAAGTTATGCAGAGCCAGCTCATTTGCTGCACAAGGCTACTGCTGGCATCACCAAAACCCTCCCATGTGCCCCTGGCCACACAGGTTCCTTGGTCCACTTCACCAGTTTTTAGTAGCTTGAAAGTACAGAAACAGGCACCATGGTGTTTACTGAGTGAGTAGGTAAGAGACCTGAGGGATTATCACCATGAATGGTTGGTTTGGGGAGCAGTCATTGCAAAAAGGTTCCCTTGAGGGATGGCTCCAGTGTGGTACCATCGATGTCTAACAATGAGCTTGTGTTGCAGTAATTTCCTTAACAGGGAATGCTTATGCACATCCACTTGCTGTCAGAAGGCTTGCTGAGACATGCTAGTCATCTGTCAGATCTGCCTGAAATAGGTTTTATAGTTATTAGTTGTAGGACACTGATTAGCCCTGCAATTGCATAATCCTTGTCTTTTCAGGACACCAAGGTAAAATGTCAGAGAAACAATTAAATCCAGATTCTAAGAAGGTCCCAGAGGATAAATTTAGAATAACATCTAATAACTTCTGGGAGTACCCTGTGGCTGCTGTCACAAACAGCAAAACAGAGCCCTTTTGGACTAGTTGTCATGTTTCCTCTCACACAATTCTCTAAGGCTGAAGCAAGGCAATCCTTCCCATTTAGCCAGATGAGGAGCTGCTGGATCCAAATCCTTGGCAAGGAGTTGCCTTTCAACAAAATGTGCCTATTTCCCTTTGAGTACCTTGTTTTTAGATGACTGGCCTGCAGTACACTTAAAAATCCCTGGCAGAGCAGGAATTTAGAGCCACCCATTCTGAACATCCTTTCCATCCTTTTTTTCGGCATGATGCCATCACTCTCTTCCCTCAATCTGGCTTCAGCCTAGGAGAGCAAGAGGACCTGGTGGGGCCTGCTGACTACTCTGAAGTCTGTGATTTAAACTGAATGCTGCAATGGATGAACACTGCAAGCCAGAAGTAGGAAGGGATGTGAAAAAATTAAACTTTCAGCAGGCATCACCAGCACTGTGGAATGACCAAGGCAGAGACTTCATGCAAAACCTAGTAGGTGATAGTGCATCCCTGATTGCCTCAATGCATCTGCATAAGGAGGATGAATTAAAACTGCAGAGATGAAAGAGCTGCTGGCTATCTTGAGGATGCCTGACATTATATGTTTTGTCCACTTGCCTATGCGGGCACACAAATCTCACACACAGTTTTAAAAAATTGTACGAAAGAAGCAAATTAAATGGACACCACAAAGCTCAGGAATGAACACAAGCCCCAGAGAGCAGTCCTTTCTGGCTTCAGAATCAGCAACAACAATAGCCCCAAGTCAAGCACAGGAGGTTCATCATGGGTCAGTGGGAAGTTCTTTATAGTGACATAAAAATCTGAAAGCTTCTGCTCAATAGCACCAGAGCTCGCTAGGAAGCTAGGTAATAGTTTGGGCCCACAACATTAATGGGGCTCCTTGTAAAGTTAGACAAACTTTGCTGGATCAGGGCCAAACATTTATTATGCCTCCCTGCATTTATGGTGATTGATATTTTGGAGGCCTTACTCTTTTTCTTTTTTCTGAAAGGTAGAGAGATGCCTGGGCATTGGAAGCTCCCTGCAGCATGCTGAGGAGACGTAACCTTCTTACCACGCTCCTGATTGCCTTGCCATGGGCTCTTCTCCTAACCTTGTGGCACCAGTACCCAACCACCCACTACCTCAGTCTGCTGAGAAGTAAGTGTCAGAGTTCTGCTGTCAGTGTGCTGGTGGTTGTGATGGCTGTTGATGCAAACCCTGGTAGGATATGCCCTCTCATGGGATGGGTTAAACAAAGACAAGCTTGCCTGAAGGCCCCCTAAAGGTTTGCCTACAGGAGGCACACAAACTGTTCTTAAGAGCGTGTTAAACATGCATCTTGGGCTGACTTTGGGGAGAGAATGCTTCTGTGCTGAGCACTGACTCCAGACAGACGCATCCCCATCTCCTCCCTGAAGAGGAGGCAGCCTGGCAGTTATTGGTCCTCTAACATCAACTNTTTGCCCCAGAAGAGACAGATGAGAACGTGACCTCTAAAGCTCTCCTCAACGTTACATCTGCACTGAGAGAAGAAGGCTTCCCATCATGCCCTCGGCAGCAGCACAGCATAGGGGCAACGCCTAAAATCATCCAGAATTTTGTGTACTCCAGGCCTCCCCCATGGTCAGACACCCTGCCAACCATCTTTGTTATCACCCCTACCTACACCCGGCCAGTGCAAAAAGCTGAGCTGACCCGTCTGGCCAACACCTTCCTACACGTACAGAACCTGCACTGGGTGGTGGTGGAGGACTCGCCACGGAGGACCAACCTGGTATCCAACCTGCTGGAGAAAGCTGGGCTGAACTTCACCCACCTCAATGTGGAGACACCCAAGAGCCTGAAGCTGGGTTTGTCCTGGATCCCATCTCACACCCCAAGAGGGACACTACAGAGGAACCTGGGGCTGCACTGGCTGAGGGACAGCTTCAGCAACACCGCCCCACCAGAAGGGGTAGTGTATTTTGCCGATGATGATAATACCTACAGCCTGGAGCTCTTTGAAGAGGTAAGAGATGTAAATTTACATGGGACAGAAAAGCAGGATATAGTCATAGAGCCACTTAAGTCCAGTTGCACTTGCAAAGACGTCTAAAGTAGGGATACCATGTGGGCTTTTATCATCAGCCAGGAGATGAGGGCTCTGGCATGCTGCCTAGAGCCCACCTTACCTGTTCTGCACACAGTGGCAACTGGGCATAGGGCAGATGCAAACCCATAGTTGTGCAAACCCAGTAACCATGCTCCAAAGGGCTGAAAGAGCAAAAAGCACATCTGCCACGGTACAGACTGCAGATGTGAATAGCCACTCACACACCATTGCCCCAGCTGGAGTCCTTTTAGCCAGGGACTGGAGGATATATATCCCAGAATTTATAACTCTACTCATGGTCAGCTGACCTAATTTAAATAAACAACAAAGTCAAACTTCTGACAAAGTGTAACTCTGCTCTGTGGAAGGGTGTGCTGGGTAGGGGATGGTAGAAAAGTTGTCTGAATTTCTAATCCACCTTTACTCCTTGGCTGTCCTTCAGTACTTTGAATTCCAGCCACCGCCAGAGGCCTGTGCCTCTGGAATCACAGACTCTTGCCCAGACTTTGGCTGTAAACCTGGCTTTTGTAAGATGCCAAGTCTATTGTAAAGTTACAAAAATTCAGTAAACTCCCTTGTCACCAATTTAAGCCAAATTGTACTAAGCTACTTGAAGTGCAGAATTATGCATCAGAACATATGTCCAGTTTTTGGAATTTTTTAGATCTCTGCTAGGTTCATCCTTTCTTACTTCTTTCCAGGTCTTTTCTGACAATTTCAATAAAACCCCACTCTTTTAAGCAGTAGTCATGGATGAAAAAACAAGGTGGGGGCTAGGGGGAAAAATTGCAATAAATGAGGACAAAGATGGATAGTTGTGGGGGAAAGATTACTTGAACAAGGATGAAACAAGTGAGTGGAGTTGATAATACTGAGCTAGAAGCCTGGTAGAATTTGTACTTGGCATTTACAAAAATGATAAAATTCCACAAAAAAAAAACAAAAAAAAGATAAAAGTTCAAATGAGATCAGAAAACCAAAGGTTTGCATTCTTCTAAAGGACTGAACATAGGCACAGAGGAGCCATGAGGTTGATGTTCAGAGAACAAGGTCTTGTGGCCTTGGAAGCTGTGGCTCTTCAAGCAGTGGCACAGGTGAACAAGAGCTTGTGCTGCCTAGCCTGGTGTGATTGCATGGGCAGTCAACAGGGGAGGACAGGTGCCAATGAAGGCAGAGAATGGTACAGTAATGGGTTGGGACAAACATCGTGGGATTGGATTCTCACAGCACTGTCTCTTTCCGGCACACAGATGCGCTACACAAGGAGGGTGTCTGTCTGGCCAGTGGCTTTCGTTGGGGGGCTGCGATATGAATCCCCAAAAGTGAGCCCAGCAGGGAAGGTGGTGGGCTGGAAAACCGTCTTTGACCCTAATCGTCCCTTTGCTATTGACATGGCCGGATTTGCTATCAGCATCAAGCTGATTTTGGAGAAGCCTCATGCCAGTTTCAAGCTGGAGGGAGTTAAAGGAGGCTACCAGGAAACCAGTCTGCTGAAGGATCTAGTGACTATGGATGGGCTGGAGCCCAAAGCAGCCAACTGTACAAAGGTGAGTAGGACAAGAAACCTGGAAGAGATAGTCTTCTTGCTGGGTCCTGGCTGCTTTTACAGCCTCCTGCCATACTCCTCCTCTTTCCACTGGGCCTGCCCTGTGCTGGCACATGCCAGTGCCAAATGGTGCTGAGACAGGTGGACAGAGCCAGCCAGATTCTTCACAGATGTGAAGCTCAGAGAGAGTTGAGGAGCTGTGCTATGGATTCTGTGTTAATAAAGAGCCTCATTTGTATACTTTGTGCCCAGATGCTTCTCTAAAATCCATGAGGATTGGCAGAGGGTTGAGTCCTGATTCATCCTCCTTGTCACTGTTGCATGTGCCCAGGAAGTGTCTCCCAAGATCAGCCCCTTTGAATCGTGTGCTTCAAACAGTTGTGAGCCCCAGGTTTCCGAGGATCCCACCCAATGAGTCTGGTGCTCTCATTGTTTCCATGGTATCCATAACCCCTGAACTCCTCATAATTCCCTCTAGGTGTTGGTCTGGCATACAAGAACTGAAAGGCCCACTCTGGTTAATGAAGGCAAGCGTGGATTTACAGATCCCAGAGTAGAGGTGTAAGCAGAGAGCCAGCCCCAGGGTGTAAGTACCTCTGTCTTTTTTGGTTTTAACAAGGGAAGTAATCTGTACCTATTTGCTTATTTATACTGTTATTTCCTCAAAAACTTCATATGTGACTGTCCCAGTAATTCACCATGCCACCCTTTGCATAAGAAGTTTCTTACTCATTCAAGACTTCCTGCAGACCACACGGAAGCTTTGCCTGATTACAGACAGAGCAAAGTGGCACTAGAGTCCCACAGGTTCACTCAGTATTAAGAACACGCCAAATTCTTTGCTCTGTTCTTTCTGCCAGTTCCAAATTCTTTTTAGTGTGGGAGTTGTCCTACAGTCTGTGAAAGGAAATCACATTCCTGTAGACAACCTTTTGTCCCAGCAGCCCTGCCACCTCTGCAGTGCTTCATGCATCCACCTTCAGCTTTTATCCCGCATGAACAGCCGTGGTGTGGGTGCAGCAGGGAAAGGCTGATGGAATGATTAGACCACCACAAAACAGGAACTGGCAAAGCACAACCTACGCAGACTCTCAGTTTGAGGGGCTTGGTACTAACATTACCAGAGCTAGGATTACGTCTGCTGCTGAGGAGAAATAGTGAAGGCACTGGGAAGTGCCTTTGCAGTTCACAGAGCCAGGTTCAGCAGCAGGATAAGGAATTAAGGCAACCACCACAAGTGAGGGCAGGAATGTATCAGAGACCATTGATATGTTCTTAGAAAAAGATTGATGAAAAATAGGCTTCAGAGGACCTATGACCTCCTCTATCAGGTGCCATGCCTTCTGATCCCAGTGTCTGCCTCTGGCAGATTCCTATCCCAAAAGTCCCAAAAGAATAAATGTAAGCAAATTTGGGAGTACCCAGCTCTTTCTGAAATGATTTGTATCTGTGTCGGGATACAGGATGCTGAATGGTTTAGTCCTACTTTGGAAGATATTCCAGGGCTGCTTTCAGTTCTGACCCCAATATACACCTCAGCTCAGCTCTACCAGTGGAAATAAGACTGACAGCTTTCATACAGGCAGTCACGTGTAATTCAACTTCTGCACCGATCTCCTGTGTGCATCCTCAGTAGCTGCACACAGAATTTCCACATCATCCCATCATCTCTGAGTGACAGCCGTACGAAGAGTGCAAAGCAATTCCAGTGCCTGCACACCAAGCAGCAGATGGAAGGGACATAAGTCAGTTGCCTAAACAAAGTCACCTGCTGCCACCATAGGGACCCTGGGGTAGCCTACTTGGCCCTCCTGTAGGGCACAAACTCTGTAGTGTATCTGCCAGCTTTTTATTAACATCTCAGATATCCTAGCAACCTATAAATGATGCAAGACACCTGTGCTTAGGCAGCAGCTCCACTTTTCACCACTGCTTTTGTGAGACCCACTAGCAGCAATGGGCTCATTTTGCCTACTCACTCATGCTGGGTCAGCAGTAGGCTAAAGCTATGATTGTCCAAGCTCAGCTCATAAGGACTCAGAATCCAGTTAACTGGTCTGGAGGTACCACTTATTTTGTAAAGGATGAACAAGCTTATAAAAACTCAGATAGATTAGAGCCTCCTTGATTAATTTTCAGAGGAGAGGCTGACTGTTCCACTACAAATGCAGAGAGCAGATGTGATGTTTTCATAAATGCACCATTTATGTATCATCACTTTTGTCCTCACCATCTCTCCTCAGCCAAACACTCAGCCATCGTCCATGAGAAATGCCACACACCAGCTATGGATTCTCACGGGAATGGCTTCCCACAAGTCACGTGTGGGAAAAGGTGCAAAACAGTCAGAGAGATAAAGACACTTCCACACATTCACCAGCAAGACTTGCACCCCTATCTAGGCCATCCTCTCTGACAGTTTCAAACAGATTGTTGGCTGGGTCAGCCCTGTAGCTTTTGAAGGAGCTTTTCACTTGCACTAGCAGTGAATTTGATCTCAATACTATGAATTTTACACAGTATACTGTACTACCGTCTGCAATATGGGGCGAGTGCTCTGACCTGCCAAGTGGGCTGGAGGCATCAACTCCAGGAGACACCTGCAAGGTAAAATGCTTGACTGAGCAGTGAAGCAAAATTGTTAGATTGCCTCTCCTAAAGTTTTAAGTTGAGATCTCTGCTGATGGCTAGAGTGTTTTGGAGGTCCTTACTATCAGGGCTGTTGAACTTCAGAACCTTGACATACATGATCCAGATAAGTCAGGGCTGAGGGGGAAAAAAAAAAAAAAAAAAAAGAGGCAAAATTTCTCCCCTGGGGATTTTCTGTTCTTAGGCACAACAGGGAGAATGCTTCTGTCTTTCTCTCCCAGCAATTAGTCGTTCTTGAGGTTCAAATTGAGCCAGTTAAACCTCAGACCCCTCCACCAGAGTCTTATTTGCCTTAAAAGCCTGCAGATGTGAACTAGGCAGACATTGCTTGGTGTGGGATTTGGTGCTCCCACAATCTCTAGTGGGACCATTTGCATGGCTGCTTGCCACAGAGCAACCAAAATCTATCAGAGTTTATATCACTGCCACCTCTATTGAAACCCCCTCAAAACGCAGGCATTGGCTTCTGAGAGCAGAAGATAGAAATCCACTTCATAGTTTTCTTTGTTAAAGACCTGAAAACTATCACTCAAGACTGGTGTTATAAAAACTAGCTATTTTTATTGCTACAGTTTATTTACAGGCATCTCAGAGAGAAGAGTGTACTTAAGTTAGCATAGGGGTCCTGCTGCCTTGTGAAATTTGGAAACAGAGAATGTTCATCTATGTTTCAGAGCTCCCAGACAGACTGAACAACGATCCTCAGACTGAACAACAATCCTCAGCTCTCATCCTTCTGCTCTTTCTTTAAAAAAAGTTATCAAAGAAGTTAAAAGGTCAGACAAAAAAAAAAAATCCACCAAAAGCCTTATCTAATCCATAAATAAAATCTCCCAGCTAGGAGCCTGTAGTGCAAATAGAACAAGCAGCTCTTCAGCCATATCCCAGCCCAAAGCTGTGCATGGTGTCATTGAGGAACCTGTTTGCTGATGCCTGCCAGATGTTTGCCTTCAGCCAGGGCATAGCCCTATTGTACTGGATGTTGTACCTCTATCTCCTTACCTCATCTTGTGTTTGTTTTGACAGAGGCAGCGGGCTGTGATCCTTCCTGAAGTTTGTCATCAACCATAGCAGCTGTGCTCCCTGCCTGTTCTGTCCAGCGCTCTGCTCCACTGCTGGAGGATAATAAACACCCCCAAACATCCTTCCAATCAGCTCCCACTGCCCAAAAAGGTGGTAATAAGCAGGGACAGAGCTGATGTGGTGCCCTGCGATCCTCCCCACCTGGGAGAGCAGTGTTTCCCTTCCCCCACGGGCCCTGTCCTTTTAACCATTTGTTAAAATTTATTAGATGTGACCTTCATTCTCAACTGTGCCAGCATAGGGGTTGAAATCTGGGATGGGTGCACATGCCTCCAAAGGTCTCCCCTGGTGTATTTTAAAACCTGATCTTCAAGGACAGGAGTTGTCACTTAAGCACAAATGTGGACCTGTTGGCCTGAGGCTGGTATGCTCTCAAAACAGCTTTAAAGCAAAACTAGCCTGAGAGACTCTCCCTCTGAGGGACAGATTTGGATACTGACATGGAACAGCCTTCAGTGTTGGAGAGGAAGCTGTGCTGAAGAGCCTCATTTGGGATTTGGGAGTTCAAAAGCAAGCTGGTGCCTACCCCTCGCCTGGGATCTTGAACTGTCCCACTCAAGGTTGTTTTGGAAAATGCTGTTCCAGAACCCTAGGCACAAAGCCCTCTGGATAAAGCTCCTCTCCTATTCAGGGAAACCCGGCAGGTATTGTACCTCAAAGGCCATGCCTTCATGTCTCTCTGCAAGGACCAGAAAGCAGGGGCAAAGATGACTGGACTTGAACATGTTCAAGACCTGGAAGCCTTCTGCAGCACCATCAGGTGCTTCAGTAGCCTTAAGTCATGTACATGGACTTGCTTCCTAGACCTCCAGGGAGCAAGACAACTCTCTGAAGTGGAGGTGGGTGAGAAGTGCTCAGAGAAGAGGAACCCTCAGCCTGCACTCATCTGGTGTGAGAACATCGAGGAATGTGGAGACATCATTGGAAAACCTATCTTGAGCACATACATGACAACTGAAATAGCAAATGTGGCAAGGTTTTCCAATTGAACTTTGAAAGGAGTGTGTGGTGCTGTGAAGAGAGAGGAGTCAGTGTCATGTGGAAGGGTTTCCCTTTCCCTCAATAAAACAGGAAGACAGCCAGGTGGAAGGCAGCCCACAAAGCAGGAGGTGCAAATGAGGACTGAAGAAAGGATGCACTGGATTAAAAGCACAAGTGTTGGTACCATGTGTGTGCGTGGGGAGTGCTGTTGCTGTGGCTTTTCCAGGAAGATTCCTTGAATGACCCAGAAACCCTACTGAACCTATCTGGAAAACCTTCTTCAGTAAGGCCATGAGAAACAAGTCTTTAGGCATTCAAAACACATCAAGAATTTCACAGCTGGGGGAAAGTTATAAGCAACTGAATCATCCCTCACCCAAGAAATTATGGGATAGCAGAAAACTTATTTATTTGTTGATTTATTTATACACGAATTCTTCTCTGCCTGTTCCTTGTTTAGTTTTGATTTTTAGCTTAGGTCACCTGACATATTCATGAAGGAAGAATATTGCCTCACTTCAGAACAGTAGAGCTTGGTGCTCACCAATGAATGTCATATGTTCTGCACTCCCTGCCATTTCTTTACAATGGTGTCTTAAACCGGCAAAATGATCAGAAACTGAGCAAGGAGGGGAGTACAGCAAAGGAAATTACAGTTCCTTTATGCAAGAGACGTGGGTGGCACCAAGTTTCTGGCTCCCAAGCAATCACTGTGAGGTAAAAATATGAGCAAAGAGTGCCTCACTCAGCAGATAGTCCCCATGGGATCTTGGGAAGCCTCCATGAAGGGGGCTCTTTGAAGGGTATCTGGTCCATATCCCCTCAATGAAGAATGAGCTGCTGCACATCCTGCTATGGGAGGAAGGCTAAAACACAGAAAGGAGGCAAAAGGGGTGAGATGTCTCCTTTTAGAGAAGGAGACAGGACAAATCAAAGAATAGGTAGCAAAAGAGAAATGGAGACTGTTTTCAGCAAAGCTTAGGCCAGGGTCTGGATGAAGACACCTAGCAGCATGAGGCCATCCTGCCAGCTGTCTCAGTATGAAGAAATACTGAATGGGCTGAAAAAACAGTGTCTTCTCTGGACTCTAGGAAGGTCCTTACAGAGCAAGGGTCTGCCATACTGGCACTGGATAGCATGAAGGAAGCCCAGCATCCACAAAATGCTTTTCACTCTGCATTTGTCAGACCTTTCTGTCCTGTCCTCTTTTAAGGTAACAGGGCTTGCACTCCAGTGGGCTTTGCCAACGCATCCTGTCACAAGGGCTCAGTGCTTCTACCCAGCATTACCCCAAGGTTAAGTCCCTTTCTTTGTGGTTTCAATGAATGAGCAAGAGCAAGGGAATAAAGGAGCTGATTTATGATCCTCCATTTTCTCCCCTGAGATGGGCAGGGTTTCTGCCCGTATGAACAGGAGGAGGTGTGGTGATTAATTCTCTGGCCTTTAATCTCACACAGGTCCTACATAGGCTTTTGGCACTACGAGTGGGTGTAGCAAGGATTTATACCCATTGCAACAGACACCACCATACATGTTTTTAGTGAGTTGTTCTCTCTATATATCCCCATAAGAAAGCAAAATTACTGTTCCTATATGTACTATGCTGTCAGTTCAGTGTCAGAGTCAGCTTTCAAGACCAGCCCTATCACACCATCTCAATTCATGCCCCAGCATGGCCCTGGGGAGTAGACTTTCTGTGAATCAAGAAGTTCTGTCAGTCCCTAAATTGTGCAGAACCAAGACCTTGTATGGACAGCATGAATGTACACAGCTGACATTCCAGGCTAGCAGATATTTGGACCTGTTCAGCACAAATACTCTTCCCTGTAGAGCAGCCTAAGGACAGCGAGGACTGCTGCTGGCCAAGGTGTGTCAGCTAAGGGTAGGTGAGTAACAGGCACCACAAGATGGCTGTTTGTTAGCAGAGCTGGGTGGAAGAGCCCGGGAGAGAAGCAGCTATCAAGAGTTGCAGGCTTCAGGGGAAGTGAATACAGTAAGGAGGAAAGCTGCAGATCAAGCCTGAAGTGTTTAAATAAGAGAAGGCATCCCAGCGCCTGGTTTTTACTAGCATATTAATACCTGATATTCATGTTCTCTGAGATTCATCCAATTCACCAACCAATGAATATTACTAATCTTTCCTGTTGCAGAAAATACTATTGATGAACAAAAGAGAATGTCAAGAGAGTACTTTTTAATGGGTATTTATTTATATTGAATGGTACTAGAGCATTATTAAATACAATGTGAATCATATGATGTTGCACCATTGTCTTGTCTGCAGTGTAAACGATTACTCCTTTTCCAGGAAAACAGTTGGCTCTGTAATGGAGAATGTATCAATTTTAATTGTTCTCATTTCAAGGATATTCACTTCAGTCTTCATCTGACCCAAATGTTACAAGAGAAAGTCAAGCAAAAACATTTCGGGTCCTGAGAATGGTGCCTGCCTTATAAAGGAAAAAGCAGAAAAGAGAATATAGCCCAAACTCTATAATCTTATGGCATTTCTAGCTGTCATTTTGGCCATGCTGACAATCCCTACTGAGATTGCTCTGCAAAGGTGCTGACCACAACTCAGAAGTGAGTGAGTGGTGGTCAAAACATTGGGCTGGCCATCAGTTCTCCATCACAAAAGAGATGTAAAAAACAAGCTGTTTTACTGAAATGTCTGTTTGACTGGAGTCCACTGTTGGTTAATCCACCGCACTAGAAAACCCAGCACACCCCTATAAAGAGGCACAGCTCTGATTGGGTGTAGTGGCTCAAAGTTTCTGCAATGCTCATACAATGACTAATGCTATCTTCCTCTTCCCTTAATGGAAAGCCTGGGGGATAGGATCAGCTGTTCCTCCCCTCCTTGGGCCCTGCATTTTCAAGTCAAAGCTTCCCAAAGTCACTTTGCTGCATTTTCAACAGGAATCTAATGCAGGCCCCAGGAGACAGGCCATGGAGGACTAGGGGAGAGAAAAAGAGCAAGAAAGAATGAATCTTATTAAATGGAGCGAGGTACTTCTCTCAGTCTCTTATCACGTTCGGGGCTGATTGGAGGTAAAACTGCACTTGAAGGGAGGGAAAGCCCCCTCCCCTGGGACAATCCAGAGGCTCTTGCACAAACTTAATTTCAAGCTCTGTTGAAGATGGTGTTTGTCCCTTTTTTTTTTTTGTATGCATTCAATTTAATTTCTCAGGCAGACGTGAAAATGAGAAAGGCAGACCTTTGACTGTGAAGACAGCCCAGTGCCTGTTTCTTACAGACCCAGTCTCACATTGTTTTCCTCCATCACTGCCCTCAGCAAATCCCTGCGGAGAGGTTGCTAAAATGCCTGCCCACCTCCCTTCCACGCTTCACTGGAGACAGTTACATTATATTTTTTTTGCATTTAAGCAATACAATTCATTTTTAATTCAAAACACAGCCTAGCTTTCCACAGCTCTGTTTAAAACAGGAGCACTGTGACCTTGAAAAGGCCCAGACCCGGTGGCACCATGAAGTTCTGATCTGATACTTTGCTCTCCAGTCCCGACTTGCTTGCTCTCTTGTGAGATAAAGGGTCATGGTGGGTTTATGATACACCCATTTCGGTGCTGATTGTTGAAAGGGGAAAGAGAGGAACTGCGTTTGGGTTTGGAAGGCTCCCAAGGGAGACATTCCTGGAGATTCAGCTCTCTCAGCCTGCACAGGAACAGGTGCTGTTTGATTCCCCTGCAGGGAGTTGTTCTGGCAAGCTGTATGTTACTTTTCCAGCCTTAAGAGCATATATAGGTAAAAATACAGATTGGGGTGGGCTTTTGCCTTTCCATCTGACCTGATTCTTCTGCCCAAAAACTGGCACAGAGTGTCAAGTTTTACAACTGAGCCCTGACTGTGAGGCAGGTAGCAGAGCCACTGGTACAGGACAGTTCCAGTGGGTCCAGTTTCTCCCTTCTCTGAGACAGAGGGAGGCAGACATGCTTTTTCTGAGTTGTTCCCATATTGCAATTTCCTACTGTGCCTCAAGGAAGGATCACAAGTGGAACATAAAGCAGTACTAGGCTCCAAAACAATTGCTGTCTGCGACCCCAGGTTGTACCACGAAAATCTTGGTTCCTTTGTTTGTCTCATAGCTGATGCAGAGATTAATGCTTTCCTGCCCATGCCATTGTAGTTGCTGGAACTACCATAAACAGCAAGCATTGCTTTGTTTTTTGGAGAGGAAGACAAGCAGGGTGGGTTTGCCATGATCATGGAGGGAATGGCACAGAGAGAATGGAAAAGAATGACTGAGGTCGTTTCCTGTAGGTGCATGCCCTGTGTCTTAGGCCAAGTCTGAAGGACGACCACTCCCAGCTCTCCATGTGAGTGCCTACCACCCTCTCCCCCATCTTCTTCCCATGCCAACCTGTTTGGAAGACAAAGAACAGTACATGCGTCACAGAATCACCAAATGGGTAAGCCTGTGAGCAATCCTTGGAGATCACCTGGTCCAACCTCCCTGCTCAAGCAGCATCCCCTAGAGCACGATAGTCATGCAACTTTTGAACACCTCCAGAGAAGGAGACTCACAGTGTGTCTGGGCAGCCTGTCCTGGTGCTCAGTGTTATGCCTGGTCTGGGATCCAGAGAGGGGCTGGCTGCCTGGCCAGTGGCTACAACCTGAAGTGGGATGCTGAGCTTGTGCTGCCCCCCATGCAGGCACAGGTTCCCTTCTAACTCTCTCCCCAGTGCAAACCCAGCCCCTGATGCTTCTTTGAAGCCTTGTAGGAATTTAATATCTGTAAGATGTCTTTCCCTCTGCCACATTTAAGTGAAAACATGCACGTGAGAGCAGGCAGATGACTGACAGCACTCTCTTCTACGCCTCATCTCTTTACAAAATCAGGCAGTGAAGAGAGGGGTGTAAAAGATGAAATTTTAGGGGCAACAAGGCCATGGCGAGAAGCCCCTCACAGTGGGGTGAGTGGCCTTGCTGCTGTGGTCCCTTCAGAGGTGTATCCATTTCACAAAATCACGGAATCAGTTAGGCTGGGAAAGACCTCTGAGATCATCGAGTCAGGTCGAACACCACCACACCAACTGGACCATAGCACGAAGTGCCACGTCCAGGCTTTCCTTAAACACCTCCAGAGGTAGTGACTTCACCACCTCCCTGGGCAGTTCATTCAGATGCCTAAACCTCTGTTTCATCCCTCCCCGACGAGTTCAATAACCAATTTAACGCGGGCACAGCACACACGTGTTACCCGAGCAGCCGCTGGCCGCTCCCGCCCTCCTCCCACCCCGCGGTCACACAGTGGCAGGCGGGGTGGGTGGCGCGCACTACATCCCCCATGGTGCCGCGCGGCAGCATGGCCCGCGCGGGACTAACCCCGCCCCGCTGTGCGTGCTGGGAGCTGTAGTCTCGCGACGGTGTTGGGGGGCGGGCGCTGCGCCGCAGCCACAGCGAGCCCGTGCCGCTGCCCCGGGGCTTGGCTCGGCACCGCGGGCAGCGCTCTCTCCGGGAGCGGGAGGCTCGGCTAATCCCAGCCGCCCTAGGAGAGCACGCTGCCGCCTCAGAAAGTTGGAGGAGGAGGAGAAGAAAGAGGAGGAGGAGGAGGAGGTGGAGGTCTGCGCAGCGATGTAGCCCAGAGCGTGGAGCGGCAGCGCGTGGAAGGCACATCAACCCCTTCCCCGCCCACATCCCGGAGCATGGGCTAAAAGCTATGTCCCTCTCCCGCGTGGAAAACCACTGCTTTCTGCTGCTTGTGTGCGCCTTCCAAGCGGTATTCATCCTGATCCTGTACCGAGGTGGACCCTCGAGCGTGTTCCGCGGGATTCTGGAGCCGCCCCCGGCCGTGGATTACTCGAAGCGCCACGATGTGTACACGAACCTCAGCCTGCTCAGCCGCGCTCCGCAGCCCGGCGCGCTGCCCGACTGCGCGGCGCGGTCCCCGATCCTCGGTAGGTGCCAGCCCCTCCTGCCTGCCCACCCTTCCCAAGTCTGAGCTGGGAACTTTGCCGCTTTGGAACTGGTGTGCTGACGGAATGCTTGCAGCGGTGGTGTTTTCTCCCATTAACTGTCTGCTTTTCGTTGGTTATGCGAGGGAAAGTATCTTGCTGACCTATAAACTTCCAGTATTTTAAGGGTTTGGCTATGTAGGTGTTGAGATTGCAGAGCAAGAGTGAAAACAGTGCTTGGTGGTAATACTGGGTGCCTAGTTCTTTTTTTTCTTTTTCTTTTTTTTTCTTTTTCTCTTTTTTTTTTTTTTTTTTTTTTTTTTTTTTTTTTTTTTTTTTTTTTTTTTGGCAGTCTTGTGTAAAATGTGCCAACCATTTGGTAGCTGCATAGTATTGACCTTTGACTCACCCTAATTCCTGAGTTCTTTCTCTCAATTTTGCATCAAGCTGTAGTTCCTTATAACTTAAGATGGCTTTAAATACTGATTGCATGAGGATATAGCTTGGCTTCCTTTTCATGGTAATCTTTTTGGCCTGTGATTGTTACACATCCTTTAGACTTAGAAACTTTTCTTTAGTCTTCAGGGCCTTGTCACAGGTTAGTTTGTATTTACAGTGGAACCAAATTGGGGCTGATCCTTAAGGCAGCACTCATCCAGGTATTGCACTACTAAACCAGCTGAGAAATTTTAAGTAAATACAAAGTTAAAAGCAAGTGTAGTGCTATTTAAAGTGGTGATGTGTCTCAGGGAATAGTGAATCAGTCAGCCATGAATGAATGAGTTCTATCAGCATGCACTTACAGGTGGTTTGGGGTCACCAGCTTCTCAGAGTACAGTGTAGTACATTACTCTTGTCTAACTGTTCTGAACTGCACGGGTTTCTGCATATCTAAATGCTGTATATAACTAGTCTTGGAATGCTGCTTGCCATGCTGTTCTTGGAAAGCTGATCACCACACATGGAGCCCATTAAGAGCTGATACCTGATCTTGGTTCTGATGGAAGCTCTGTGGGAGGCTCAAGTGCTGTTGTGCCAAGTTACTTAGTTATGTTAGAGAACTCTGCTGGGACCCTTTGGATGGGCCTTTTTAGACTGCCATCTTCGTAATGATGCTTGTTCTTTTGAGAAGTTTTCTCCTCCCTCTGTTATATGTAGTTAAATTAAAGACATGCAGTATATGTGATGGAATTGTATGATGACTTTTGGGTATATGTTTAGGCATTTCCCTGGGAAAGAGCTCCACTGACCAAACCCTGAAATCCTAGTAGCACAGAGCTTTTTTGCACAGGTGCCATCTCCAGTGGTCTCCGTGCACTCAGCCCATCCGTTCTCCTGGGAAGCTACAATACCTTGTTTCAGGCTGCATAGCTTCACTTGAAAAATCCCAGCAGAAATGTGACTGTACCTTATTTGTCTCCATTACTGATGAGAATCCACTGTCCTAAAGAGTCAAATGAGGCAGCTTTGGTCTCAAAAAAACCACCAAACACAACTGAGTGTAATTCTCTGCAGCCTGTCTGCAAACCATCAGATAAGGAAGGGTAGTGACGTATATGGAGGAGGCAGATGCAGGGTAAAATTACACTAATCTGTGCTCTTAGAGCTGTGAAATCTTTTTAAGACTTCTGCCCATTCCCGAGAGTGCTGGGAATGGGGGATTGGCCTGTTTGTGGTACTTCAGAGCTAAAATAAAAACATAACTTGAGTCATAGACAGAAACAGTAAGTTGGCTGGGAGAAAAAAGTTAGATGCAAATGAGGCAGAGTAATTGTGGAAGCTTAGCTGCATGGCACATTTTGAGTGCAGCATATGAGCCGTTGTTGTGGTGAAACAACAAGAATTTGGAGCATTGATGCAGATTCAATTTAAGAAAAAAGAGTGCTCTGCTACAACTTAACTTTTATTCAGTGATACTTCCCTTTAAATATAGGAAGTACATTATTCCTTCTGGTATCTCTGCATGCCAGCCTCTTCTGGGTGTTTTGCTTTGTTTTTAACTGAGTAACTACTCTGCAAGGTAGTTACCCTTTGTTTTGTATGTAATTAGCACATATGAATAGAGATATAAATACTTTATAAATGTCTTGAATGGTTGTTATCATCTTCTCTCATGAGACTGATCTCTCTTGGAAGCATTACATCAGAGAGCCTGATGCCTTTTAATATTAATTTCATACACTCTATTAAATGAGATTTCAAATCAATTCTTGAGAACTCCAGTCTCCAGGTCAGAGCTGGTAATAAGTCACTGTGCCCACTCCAAAGCATGTTAAAGTAACTGGAAGGATGCCAAATGGCTTAAATGGTTTCTGCATCAGGGCTTTTATGAAGTGCAGCACTTTTCCCATTTATATATATGTAGCAGATCATTTTGACCGTTTGTACGTAAATGAACTTGCAGCTCGTCTTTTTCCTGCCTCTTGAATTTTAGTTCTTCCAGGGCTGTGGAGTAAGAATTCTAGTTGTTAATCATCTCTCTCTTAGAGGAACTAGACTCTTGCTGACTAGTGGTACTTTTTTAACATCTGGTTAAAGTCTAGACATTGAACCTTTTGGGACCACAACTTAAAAAGCATTGCACAAGGTATTCAGTGTCTTCATGGATATTGAGAACAAATTACTCTAGGTCGCTCAAAGGTTAAAGTTTCTACACAAATGGCTGGTTGCCTGTTTCCTCCTCCTCTGTTTTTGGAAAAAGTGAAGTGTTTATATTCTAGAGGTGAACTTCTTTAAACATAATGAAGTAACATTTGAATTCAAAATCTGACCTTCTCACATTGCATGCAAGATGTCTTGTTCTGGTTTGTCTTCTTATCAGGAAGCATTTTGATGCTTAGAAGACTTGGCTTTTTTATTATCTTTATTTCGTTTTAAAGAGGTACCTTCATGCATGGTATGTGCTGAACAAGTTGGTTTGGTCCTTGAGAACTCTAATAGTTGAAAGTTCTGTCTGTAACTTTGCTGTTTATAACTCACTCCTGCTATGGAAGGATTTTTTTCCAAGCCCTTCGTATAGTAGTTACTGCCTTTCACTCCCATCTGTCATAACCTTTTCATGAGCGTGACCATCTGTTGTGGTAAAAAGTAGCTCCTGTTACATTTTCTGAGGCTATCAGAGTTTCTTCTCTTGGCTTTAAGGAGAAATAAAAAGGTGGTAATACTGAGATTTATTTTCAGTTGCCACCAAGGCAACTCTTCTATTCTGTCATTAGAAACCTATGCTTAAATTAAAGCTGTTGGTCTGCCTTTTTTTTTTCTTCAAACAGTGTTAGAATTATCCAAGTATTACTCTGTTAATGTAGTATGTGGTACTGCACTATCTCAGTGCAGCATTCATCCATGCTATCATTCCCATTTGCTTGGTTGTGTAAATTCTGCTTGTTCTGGTTGGACTTGTTAATTATAGCTGCAAACTCTAAATGTGTAGCAAGGAGTTTAGAAGTCTTATTACTTTCTTAAGGTGGGATAGAACTGGTCAAAATCAACAGATCACTGACAGACAAATGTCTTGCCTAGAAAGCAGAGCAAATGGGGAATGTGCTGACACTGGCACCAGCTAACAGTGTAGACAGGGAATTGTGCGTTGTAACTCTACACACTGAATTCCATATTAATTGAACACCCTCTATGTGATGGTACTGGCACAGAAGGGCCTTAGGAATTAGGCTACAGAGACACTGCTTGGACTCTTCAGGGTGTTGGCTCTGTACCCTGCCTGAATGGGGATCCGGTGCTTTCTGGTATGTCTGAGATGGGTTTTTCCTTTTTCTCCTTTTTCTCCTTTCCTAAAGCTACACTTTATCAGTTTTATTTTTCCCTCTTTGGTCCAGCCTGCAACTGCTCTGTTCACATTTGGGATTTAATTGGATTACAGTGCATTAGCCTTTTGTTAACTGGGCAGAAAGGAGACATGAGAGCCAGACTTTAGCTTGTAGCCAAGAAGTGTAGGGCAGCCAGAGGTTTTGGGAGCGTAAGTCGCACTAATTTCTTTTCTCCTTGGCATATACTGGTTTGAGTTTCTAAGCTGAGATTTTTGAGGTGTAGAGCCTGGCAGCATGGGAGAACGTGACATCTTGAAAAAACTACAAAATGCAGTTATTACCCTCCCTGAATGGTATGCTTGGGTATGGAAGAACAGCAGTGAAACTATTGCATATTATCTTGCTCATACCGTACTTGTTCAAATTTAGATTTTTTTTTCCTTCTTTTTTAATTCAAGGATTATCGCTGCAGAATTTTACTCTGCAATACAAAGAGTCCCAATTGTCTTATAGAAAGCAAAATCCTGCCTTTGTGAGAGAATACAAGGGATTAATTCCCTTTCTTATGTTTTCCTTGGAGTTATTATAGTTTAAATCCCTGAATATAACAATTTTTTTTCAAGCTCCAGTTGTCATAAAATCATTTGTAATGGTGCTTTAATTTAAAAAATCTGCTAATCAGGGAGTCTACAGATCTAAAAGGCAATATAAACTACAAGTTTAAAACATTTTTGGACTGAAATGGGTTTTAAAGGCAGAAGAGGAAACTGTATGTGTAGGTGATAATGTCATAAAAACTGTACGTGTGACCTAGATTCATGGGCCCACAGCATGATTCTCTGAAGAACTACTCTTCTGTTTCAGGTACAAATATATGACAATGTACTCCAGTTTCCTACTGAGGGTAATGCAGTCAAAATCAAATTACCCTGCAATTTAGATACTTGGGGAAGGACTGAAAAATGATACTTAGTGGTCAACCTATTGCATGATCTTGCTGACAAGCAGAATTCAGGTTTTCTTTTTAAAAACAAACAGAAACCAACCAAGAAAAACCGTGAAGTGGAATTCAGAGTGGCCAGATCTTTTTGACAGAATGAGGAAAGAGATCAGTGGCTGATCAGACTGACCTTCAGGAAATGCAATTTTTATGGTCCCTTGCCCATCAGAAATGTGATGTATAACAACTTCCACATAGCAGCAAAACATTTCCCTGTTCTGAATGGACACCTTGAATTTTATGCCAAATTTAGTCCCTAAGCCTTGTTACTGCTCAAAAAAAAACCCCAAACCCAAATGAATAAGACCCAAAAAACCAACCAAACAGCAGCAACAAAAAAACCCCCAGTGGAGGGATGTTGTTTCCTCCTGTGTCAGTTAAACAGGATGTGGGGGAGCGCAGGCTCAGTTCTGATGTTCTTCGTTAGAATTGTAGCAGGGACTTGAATGCAGGAGGAAGTAGCTTCTGGACCTGCCTAATTAGTCTTAAAATACGCAAGTATGTTTTCCTGCTCACGTGAAAGCTACTAAATACCAGGGCTAAATATTTGCACTCTCTCAGGTGTTGTTATCAGAAGCTTTTTTAGTGAATAATTCATTTCAGTGGTTTTAAGAGGGAGTCTGACTTAAAAGATATGAAACAAGACAGCTGTAGCATTTACTATGAGCTTGAAAGGGAAAAAAAATCTTGTTTATAGCTATTTAGAAAGATCAACAACAAACATGCCTTACAGATTTCTGGTGCAAAAAATATTTTACCTTTGGTAGCATGGCCTGCAGAGTATTATGGAACAGAACTGTCATTTGAAATTGTCAGTTTGTAATTATGATTTAGGTGAAAGTTTTTCCCTAGTTCACCAAAGTATTAGATTTTAATCTTGCTTTGTATTTGGGCTTTATTTTCTTAGAAGTCAACAGTTGTAGGAATTCATTAAGACACACTGATTTGTATAGGAAAGTAACTCTTCTGCTGCTTCTGCAGGCTTTTCCCAGTACCCACGAGGACAGGCATTTAAATAATTTTAGAATTTGTATATTCATATAATAACAATGAGATTTGTGTTAAAATGATAATTGGTTATTTTTTTACTTGTGGCTTGACAAGCTTTTTCCATCTGAAGAATGGCTGAATTCATGTAAAAATGCAAATTATTTTTTTTAATTAGGTAAAAACAGTTGAACATATCCAGTATGGTTTGTATTTAAAATTGAGGTGCTGAGTAGAGGAACAATGATATGTAATTTCTTTTGCTACCTTGTGCTTGTTCCTGAAAATGTGACACCTTTGTTCCTTCTTAGCTCTGTCATCTGCTTCTCTCAACGTTTTGAAGTACTGCCTACTTCTCACAGTGTATAAAATGAAATAATATAGCAAATACAACCCTTGTGGCATGTGGTTATAACATCAAATTGAACTTGGAATGTTTTTAAAGATAAAACTAACATTTTCTAAAATGTTTGTGTTCATCCAGGCTTTAAACTATTTCCCCTCTGACCTGCTGAATATCCATTTGGACGTCTTTGTCCTCGGATCCCTTCTGAAAGATGCTTAGAGAAATTTTCCAAATGGGGACCAAAAGCAGATGTGTCTGTTCATCTTGATTAATTTTCAGCTCTGTTCTTGCAAGGAATACATTATTCAAGGCTTTCATCTGAGCAACACAAGATGATAGTAGGGAGACAATACCAGGGAAGAGCAAGGTGTGCAGTGAGGCTTGCTGGCTGTACCAGGACTTGGGATGCCTGGCAGGGAGCATGCCATCCTGGTAGTGAGCTTGGCACCCCTCGGTGCAGGGCCGTGGGGAGGCGACAAGCAGGCAGGGCTGAAACTCATCACATAGGCACAGCTGCACAGGGATTGTTAACTGTTCTGTGGTAGGGCTGTGTCTGAAGTAGTGAGCATACATAGCTAATCTGATAGGTCTGAATGAAGGTTGAGAAATATCACTGATGGTTTTTTTTGTGTTTTCTGTCTCTCCTTTTAGTTGGTCCATTAATCATCACCTTCAAGATGCTCCCTAGTGAAAGAATGATCATGAAAAAAAATCCTTTTGTTCAGTCTGGTGGCCACTACAGGCCACCCCACTGTTTTGCCCGCTACAAATCTGCCATCCTTATAGCCTACAGGAACCAGGAGAAGTACCTCCACCATCTTCTCTACTATATTCATCCTTTCTTGCAGCGCCAGCAGCTCAGTTACACTATCTACTTAATTCAGCAGGTAAATCTAAACCAAATGTGCCTGATGATGTAGCTGAGCTTCCCAGTTATGGGTTATGTTCTGAACAAGAAATGCATGTGGGTCAGGGCAATCCCTGGTATCAATACAGGCTAGGGATGGACAGATGGAAAGCAGCCCTGCCAAGAACTTCGGGATGCTTGTGGATGAGAGGCTGGACATGAGCTGGCAATGTGTGCTTGCAGCCCAGAAAGCCAGTTGTGTCCCTGGGCTGCATCAAAAGTAGCATGGCCAGGAGTTCAAGGGAGGTGATTCTGCCCCTCTACTCCACTTTTGCGAGACCCCACTTGGAGTGCTGCATCCAGCTCTGGGATCTCCAGCGCAGGAAGGACATTGGCCTGTTGGAGCAAGTCCAGAGGAGGGCCATGAAGATTATTAGAGGGCTGGAGCATCTCTCCTGTGGTGAAAGGCTGAGAGAATTTGGTTTGTTTAGACCGGGAAAGAGACAGCTCAGGGGTTGCCTAATTGTGGTCTTCGAATACCTGCAGGGAGTCTACAAGAAGGACAGAGAGACTTTTTACAATACTATGTAATGACAGGACAAAGGGGAATGGCTTTAAACTAACAGAGAATAGGGTTAGATTAGATCTATCTAATTAGATTAGATTAGATTTTTTACTTTACTGTGAGGATCGTGAGGCACTGGAACAAGTTGGCCAGAGAAGTTGTGGCTGCCCCATCCTTGGAAGTGTTCAGTGTTCAAGGCCAGGTTGGATGGAACTCTGAGAACCTGCTCTAGTGAAAGATGTCCCTGCCTATGGCAGGAGGTTTGGAACCAGATTGTCTTTAAGGGTCCCTTCCAACCCAGGCCATTCTATGAAATGTGACTGTTCTAATGTAGAAATACTGTTTTGTGCATGGGCTGAGAGGAGGTCAGTTTTATGTTGTCCCATCTCCATGAATGCTAATTAGTGAAGTATCATAACACTTGTCAAGATCATCGTTCTGCTATTGATTGGTTCTGCTAGGGTTTTTTCTTCTAGAGGAATAAAGGTCTCCTTTAAGTGATAACTTGTATTTTCATCTGACTGAAACGTGGTTCATCTGTAGCTTGTCAGTGTGGCTACTGAGCAAAACCTTAAGACTAAATGCTAAAGTGAAGTTGAATATTTTTAGTCTGTATCAAATATAAATATCTGGCTTGACCGTGCTGTGGGGCAGCCTATGCAGGTCAAACATGGATTGGTGTTGAAAAAGATCAGTGGTGAGAGAGCAAGTTTTGGATTAATGAATTAAACCCCATAGCTTACTGGGAGGGAGAAGAAGCTTTTTTGCTTGACCAAGATCTTTTTTTTCCTCATTTCTAAGCGTTAATAAACAGTGGTCAGAGCACACATGTTGATGTGCAGACATACACCTGAGGACTGGCCTACAGATGTCTCCAGAGTCAGCCTTCTTCAGGTGCCAACAGGGTGCAGTCCCTGACACAGCAAAGCTGACAGTTGTTAAGAAGAGGATGGGTAAAATTCTCAGAGTTAGGAGCATGGAATTTGCAGCCAGTATTGATTCATGACTGTGTCATTCAGTTGAATAAGGCTTTTTTACTAACATAGATTTTAATTGTGTTACCACATTTGTTGTTTCAGTGAGGAAATGTAGGTTTTCTTTTCCAGGTGGGGAGTGGTTCATTTAACCGAGCAAAGCTGCTTAATGTTGGTGTCCGGGAAGCCATGAAGGATGAAGACTGGGACTGCCTTGTCCTGCATGATGTTGACCTAGTACCTGAGAATGACTACAACCTCTACATTTGTGATGAATACTATCCCAAACATATGGCAAGTGCTGTGGATAAGTTTCAGTACACGTAAGTGCCTCCATTTGCTTTCTGTGTACGTATTCTAATTGGTTCACTTTTTGCTTAGAAAGTATCGATGGTAACAGTGAAAGATGCAACTTTCATGAAGTTTTCTGTGTGTTAGTTTTGCAGTAATGACTTCCCTAAGAAAGGATATTCTTGATCTAAACATGCAACCTTGAGCAATTCCTTACCTGTAGCTCCCTGTTACACTGTTAGTTCAGCTTGGCAAATGACTGACAGGTTTCAGTTTGACCTTCTTTCAAGAATAAAAGTATAACGTGGGAAATATTGGACCATATGGAAGACGATGTGATAGAATGCAGATATTTTAAACTGACCAAAGATGTGGAATTTGAAACCAGCTCTACTCTGATCTACTTTGGGGGAAGATGGAACGATGGAAATTACACTGTTTACCATTTTGGGTTTTGGCATTATAATGCCAGTGTCTGTAAAACATATGTGTGACTTAGATCATCACACTGTTAGTTGTGGAAGTATTAGCCTTTAATATTGTTGCTTTGGTTTTTCTTTTTTTCTTTTTTTTTTTTTCTCTTATAGTCTGCCTTACAAGTCCTTTTTTGGGGGTGTATCTGCTCTGACTCCAGACCATTACATGAAAATGAATGGGTTTCCAAACACATACTGGGGCGATGGTGGTGAAAATGATGACATCGCTGCAAGGTACTAATCACAGAACAGGCTCAAAATAGAACCAAGCTGGCTAGTGAAGTGTAGCACTACCCTAAAAAAGAAACAAAGACATTGTTCCTTAATGTGCTTGCAGTACCATTACAATCCAAAATGCTGGTGGCATTGGGAATGGTTAATATCAGAGGATGATCAGAATCTATGGATCCAATCACTGTATACTGGGAAAAAAAAAACTTTCCTGTTCTGGAGAGAAGAATGTTACTTCACGTTCTTGTGCCTTTAGTCCCAGGGATTATAAACACTAGTAGTTGACAAGTTCCTCCTTTGCCATGGACAGCCCCAGTGGAGGGGAAGAATCTGCAGGCTTGACAAATAAGAAGGTACTTACTAATTCTCAGACAGTTGGGAATTTAAGTTAAGTGCATTTAGGTTGCTCCAAGTATTACCTAATCACTGATACTGGCATTAAGGAATGCAAGGAATTCTGTCTTTTGTCTGCAGTGCTGGGTGATGGAGAAGCCTGGGTACTTAGGTGAGTCAGTGACAGCAAGAGTTGATGGTCTTTCTTGTAGTTCAGTTGCCATGGCAGCAGCGTGCTATAGGAGTGAATATGATGAGTTTAGTTCCAGGTACTCTGCCTAATGCAAATTCTTCAAGTACAGAATCATGGCTGCAGCTTCTTTATTCAGCTTTGTAATTGCACTGTGCACCTTTATCACCCAGCAATGAGGCAGGGTTATGGGGAGTCTATGAAACTAAACTGACCATAAAAGGCTTTTTTTTTTTTTTTGTCTTGCACAGATGACAAGATAGACAAAGTTTTTCAAAGCAGTATTAATCTAGGAATTGAAAGTCATATTTTCTAACATAGAATTCCTCCTTTGCCTTTCAGATGAAGCCACCTAAAAGATTGTATGGTCATTTGGAGAGTCAACATTTATAAAAGGAATGGAATGCTAGGAAAACAGATCTTTATATCAAACACTACAACACTTGGTCTAATCAGCTGTTCTTAGTACAGCTTAGGCATCTAATGGGGTTTTCGGTATGAGGGATAAAGAGTCATTCCAGTTATGCATAGGAGTGCACTTCCTTGAAGAGACTCCTGTAAAACAAATGGATTGTCTAGCTCCTAAAATAGCCCTTTCTTGAAGGGAATTAGATCATATGTTTTCAGAGAATACTTTTATGAATGATTTACAGTGTTTTGGCCCAGAGATATATGTAGGCCATGGACAGTACCTGTTAATGATTTATTCATGTTCTGAAGTCTCAACCTGCACAAGTTAGGAATGAGGTGGTTGCTCTTGAATGACCATTTGGTATTTGGATTTTAGGAGGTGCTTAAGCATTTCTTACCATGTAGCAACAAAATTAATGAAGTTAACTTTTTTTGGCATTTCAATGGCCAATTTCAAAAAGTCCTGTGTAATTTTTTTTTTTGCTAGGATACTGCTTATTAAAGCAGAGTTAGTGAAAAAAACAACTGCTGGCTACTACTTACAGTTGGCAGACTGCAGAACTGTATTAGTTGTAGCAAACACCAGGATCTACCTTCTCTTAGTTCTAATTGGAAGCACTTATGTGTTAATATTATCAACTACAGGAAAGTCTGTTGCATTCTTAGCAGTAAATAATTGTATTAACTGTACCATACTACAGTTTTAGTTTAATTTTGCCGTGCAAAAACTGTAGCAGCAAAGCTGGGTTAGTGTCCTTGCTTGTTTGCCTCTGTAATTGAATGTGTCATAAGCTTATGTTCAGAAAACAAGAAAGTTCATCTAAAGTCAATCTGAAATAGTAGTATTATAACACTGTCAGTGAAGTGTTATAATTGTCTCATGGCTCTAAAATAACAAATATTTTCAGTTCTGTGGCCTCTTTTAGCTTTATAACATTCCTGCTCTATCAGATCTCAATGGAACGCAGTCAAATGCTGCAAACGTGCCAGTTAGATAACCTCAGTTGACCAAACATTCATTCTTGCATTCAGAGGAATTTTTTCTGTGTAAGGGCTGTCCTGTGATAGAGGTTGGGTAGCCATAGCACTATTAAAGGCACTGTTCATCTGCAAACTAACATAGGTGCCATTGGCAGTGAGTTGTGGGTTGCTTGAGTGTCGCTCAAAATGCTGGTTTTACCTCTGTTCAGAATTCTGAGTCTTCAGTTCACTCTTACCTATAATCTCATCCTGCAGCTGAGATTACATTTGTTTGTCTGGTGCCTGTATTTATCACTAATCTTTTATGAACCAGCATAATCAGGCTGTCTGAATGAATGGCATTTCTCAAAGAACACAGAGTCTTAATCTGGTTTTGAAACTCAGGACTGACTTCTTTCAGCAACTGCAAGTTTGAGGGTTTTTTCTTTGTTTGCAGTTTAGGTGATGGACCTTTAGGCAGCAAAAGCTCTGCTATTAGAAGGAAGAGGAATAATGATTTTGTCAGATTCATGGGAATTGCTCTTGAATGCTTTGTATGTTGTTGTTCATTCCCTGCTTGCCATAATCCTCTTGTACTCTGTCAAAGGGCACTGCAGCTGGGAGCTTTCTAGCCCAAGCTTGGCCTAGGCCCTGCTAGAGAAGATCATGTGCTGCATTTTGCTTTTATTGCATTAGCACTGAAAATCACCTCTGACTATAAGTCTGGAAGGGGCATCTTTATGCATAAGCAAATATTTTTTTGTATGTTGTTTTAAAGGATTCATTTAGCAGGAATGAAAATAGTCCGGACATCACCTCACCTTGGACGCTACAGAGTGATGAACTACAATGAAGAGACAGAGATGCATGAGCTTTGGAGAAGGTAACTGGTTGGGGGCTACTCTTTGCCTTGTGGCAGGCAGGGTGTTACTGCCATCTATCCCAGAACAGGCAGTAAATATACCTCATGTCACTGCTCTTACTACTTCAGGGAGTCTACTTAAAAGCAACTCCCAGTCAGTTTCAACTGAATCACTGGGCTCCTGTCTTTGCATGTGAAGGGCTTCTCTTTGTTTCCTACCTTTTTTTCCCTATTGTGAAGGATTCATTTTAGTTAGGAGGGTAACACATCAGATTAAAGCATCAAATAATTCGGGGAGTAAAACTTCAAGAAAAAATACTGCCTGTCTTGTAAATAGGGAGAGTTCACTTTGAAAAGGCACTTTGTTGCAACTTCCGTATAATAAAAAACTTGCTCTTCAATCTTAGTGGAGTTACAATGTGCCATTAAAATACTGGAAATCACTGTTCTAACCTGAAGACATGAGCAAGGTGCTAACACCTTCCTCACTTTATCTAACACTGTTTTATATAGAAGAGCTGGAGGAGGGTGTTGGGTCAAGTGTGGTGGAGGCTTCTCATACTGGCAGTGCAGATCTCCATCATTGCAGAACTCAGGTTTCCATAACAACCCTGTCTAAAAAGCTACCTCTATCAGCCTATGTTCACCGTTGCTGCACGCCTCTGTGTTCCACTCCTAAGTCTAAGCTGCTGCCAGCTTCTTGGGTTTTGACAGACTAGCTGCCACCTCACTGGTCTCTCTGTCTGACTACAGTCCAGTCCAAACTGTCCTCCTAGTTCAGAAAACTCACTGTGAATTTATTCTAAACTGTTTCTTCGGTATCATGTGGGAAGAATTTTCTCAGGACTTTTCTACTAACCCTTTTGCACTCTGGAATCCTCTTTCTTCTGCAGCTTC
The DNA here is from genome assembly GCA_013399695.1 of Formicarius rufipectus. Classification (NCBI taxonomy): domain Eukaryota; kingdom Metazoa; phylum Chordata; class Aves; order Passeriformes; family Formicariidae; genus Formicarius; species Formicarius rufipectus. The sequence goes on along the minus strand of VXAU01001197.1, from coordinate 486,257 downwards.
AGCTGCAACAGCCACCTTCTTCTATATAACTGTAGATGTTCTTCCTTCCTCAGGCCTACTTCCCACCACAACACCAGGAAAACATGGAAAGGTGATGGAATGAATTCATTACAGTTCAGGCTTCTTTCCAGGACTAAGCATCCTCTTTATACCAAGATCACTGCGGACATTGGATATGTTCCCCCATTTTCTTAAGAGACTGAAAACAAGCAGAGGTTGGGTGCAGCCTGGGTATTCAGCTGCTACCTCCTATTGTCCTGTGCAGTCTGCAGGACCTGAGTCTAATCCTTTTGCCTTTCATGCATTTCACTTTTCTTCAAGCTGTTTAAGATTTAAAAGGATGGGCTTCAGGAATAGGGTATGACAGCTAATAAACAAGCTGTGGCTTACTGTAAAAAATGTGCACGTCACTGTAAAACTAACTACTGAGCCAAGACTCCTTGACAGTAAGCTGATCCAAGCTTTCTGGAACCTTTGTTCCATAACTGGATAGCTCTGTCCTTTGTACTTAAGTGTTAATTGGGATTCAAGCCATTCTGTCAGATTGGCCTCTGAAGTGTTATATTTTGAGAAAGTGTTGAAGCCAGTTACATTTCTGTAAATATCTTCTGTGAATTTGAGTAAAATAAATTGAGTTATGTGTTTGGCTTAAGAGTTTTATAAACTATTAGAGTGTAATAAAAGAGAAAGTTGCCCTGAAACCAGACAAACCAGTGCTTTAAGTCCCTGTTTGTCCTGATCCATCAGTGTTTAAGTATTTTTATTGTAGCTGTAAGTAATGCAGGCTGAATAAGACCTGAGACTGTCACCTACTCTATGAGCAGGAAAATTAATCTAGTACTTCAGCTGTTTCTCTTGTCATTCATTGTCATTCAAGGTTGAGCTGTCTTCAACATTAAATACTTCTGAAAAACTAAATACTAGGGGAAAAACTGAGTAAAACATGTCAACAGTGGAGCTGTGACCCTGGCAGGAATACATTTGTACTTACCTGACTGCAGGACTGACACAGTCTGCCCTAAGCTGTCTTTCTCTGTCAGATAAGACTGTAGCACTGCCTGCCAGATCCAGTTACTTTGGGTAGTTTTGCTTGTTACTTGAAGATTAAAAAAAATCCCTTTATCACTGAAAAGCTGCATCTATCCCACTACACCTAAAAAACCATTTAACTTTTCAGGATTCTCTACAGTTGAGATAATGTGTCCTAAAAGAAACTCTCCCAGGCTTGGCTTCACATCTAAATGTAAAGACAGTTAAGTATAATGCAATAAGGCAAGTGCTCTAATCAAGATTTTAGCACAATTCCTGTAGCACAGTGGAACAGTTAGTTATCCACAGGCTTAAACCTGTCTTTTTCAGCCAGACTCAAAAATGATAATGGCCTGGGTATGTATACAAATACAAAATCTGCTAACAGTATGGCCCAAAACACTGAGAGGTTTTCTCTCCATCTGACACAGCTGGCCACTGCTTTTCCTTCCAGATCTCTGGAGAATAATACACATCTTGCTGCAGCACCAAGACTTTGATCATTGCCACAGGATGCATCAGCACTCCCTCAGCAGGGGATGCTGCAGATTGAAGGATGAGAGGCACTGTGGAGTTCAGCAGACTGCATTTATTGAAAAACTTTTTGACATCTCTTTGACATGATTGCCCTTCTCTCAAGCAGTTTTTTCTCAGGCTGGAAAAAAAATTAACTTATCAAGTTTGCAGTTGGTGAAGAATTCTTGTGGCTTTTACTGAGACCACAAGTAAGTTTAGAAATAGTTGCAAAACAAAATTTATTTTCAGGGGCTTAGTTCAAGTCCTTCCACTGGACCAGCCCAAACAAGGACACTTCAGCAAATGTCTCAGCAAAAAGTGCATAGAAGAACACAAGGAGCTGTCCCTCAGGTCAGTCTGTAGCTCCAGTCCTCACAAAAGGAAATTCTCAACCAATCAATTAGATGCTGTGAAGGAACACTTTCTTCTCTGCTACTCACGTACTCCTCCAAGCAGAGTGCCAGAAGCCACCTGCTCTAACAGCAGACACAAACAAGATGTGTTGCCATTTCCTGTAACCTCTGTGGTGCTCACCCCTATGAGACCTTGGGCTGCACACTGATGTCCACTGTGATGTTGATGTACAGCGGGTTGTGTTCCACTGAGAGCAGTTTGTATGAACAGGAATTCAGCCCATCTGTTTTCCATGTTCTAGATACCTGGCGTAAAAGCTTCATCCTGAGGAGAAAGAAGAGAAGAATCTTGCACAGGAGGAGTTTCAGCTCTTTCCCACTTACTAGTAAATTTGGAAGCAATGCTACTGCCATTGTCTGTCTACTGGGAATGTAAAGTCCTGTTTTTCCTGTCCTCAGCACAGACAATCAGATATGGGGAAAGAAGTACTTTGTTTTAATCTCTGAAATGGTATGCTTAAATCCTATCCATTTAACTATAACTTTGGAAGTTTCTAAGGAACATCACACAGTCAGTTCTACAAAGATCTCATCTACAGAACAACAACTGCCAGCTGTGAACAATGTTGTCACAGGGGTGGCCCCTAGAGCCCCTGGGGTATCACAGAATGCCTGTCTGGCCCTCAGCAAAGACCTTGGGCCCACGAGGTGCCTGGCTCCCAGCCACTGACCAAGACAGTGCAAGGTGGAACACTGTTTTTGACTCACCTCTCTTGATTCTCCTCGTTACCGTGGTCTCGGTTGTGGAAGATCATCGTGTACCTGGCTACATCAGCACTTGGCCTCACCACTTTCATCTTCTGCATCTCAACCCTGGAAGAAGCAACAGTGGTATGAGGAAGACAACACCTATAAGCCAGCTATTAAGGGAAAAAAACCCCAAGCAACTGGAGCCTTCATCTCTTGTAGATGCCATGGAAGCAAGTATAGAGAGTTGTAAAAACCCATCTGCACCTCTTCCACAACCTATTTTGCCACAAAATGAGGCCCTGAGAAAAGGTCAGATAGGGTGACATACACACCTTCCTTTTGAACAAAAACAGGTAGTTGTACAGTAGAGATCACACAGAGCCTCAGGCATACATTATACAACAGAGTACATTTGCATTAGTATTAACTGGTCTACTCCGTACTGCTCTGTAGCAAGTTTTGCAACAAGGTCATCTCAACTCCTACAATAAAACCCCTATATTTGATAGTTCTCCACTTAAAAAGAAGATAAGAAAAAAAGTTTGTTTCTTTAATAGCTGGCAGACAGCTGCAAAGGTTTTTTTTGTTCACATAAAGAAAATCCCTTTGAGAACAATGCCAGAAACACAGCCTTGTGCACGGATTTAAGTGTCTGACATCAGGCACTAGGTTGGAGCATAATCTGTGAGACACAATTTTGCTGACAGCAGAAAGGGTCAGTAACATGACAATGGAATTAAGCAATAGTCCACCTCTTTGCTAGTCACTCAGCAGCTGAAACAGCAGTAGGAAACCAAGATTTGAAAAGCTAAACCCCTTCCAGATTTCCAATGACTTCATAGCAGTATATTATCAAACAACTACAACAAATGATCCAAAAACTCTCATAGTGATGTATGTCTTAGGAAAAGGCCCTCACAGCTTGCTTGGAAGCAGAACAGTAGGACCTGAGACCACTCCAGCCCCGAGTTCTGAAGGCACTGAAGGGATGCTGCCATCTGCCGACTTCATTCAGGAAGGCTCCAGGGATGTCTGCACAACAACACACCGAGACGGCAACCCTGCTCTTACCCACACCCTCCAAACTTTGTGGCCAGCCCAGCCCAAGAGGAAAGGCACGAGTAGCTGCAGTACACACACTGAGTCCACACCAGGACCAACAGCACTGCAGAGACACTCAGTAAATCCTGCTGGTCTGCTGCACAGCTGCTTCTCCAGTGCCCATGGGAACATCTGAAACACCACTATCAGCCATGGAAAGCTGGGGAATAAGATGGTGCCAAGCCACCTCCAACCACAATATAAGCCAGCTCCCTGGAATCACTGAGAAGCTGGTGTGTCTAGGCAGAGGTAGGAAGGAAAACAAAGTGTTTAAGAAGGGACAGAAATCCATGTCTCCATTAGAGTTTTTAGATTTCTTGAGATATCGTTGACCAGTTGCTAAACAGAGTAAAACTTCCATTTGGAAGTTCCTAACTTTAACACACTTGATCCCCTGTGTAATTATGTAACATCACCAGGGATATGAATTTTATATACCCCACATGCAATCAACTGAACAGGATAGCCAGTTATGAAGGACTGGGGTTACAAACTGACAGGCTCTGACAGCAGAGTTTGAAGGGTTGTAGGTTTTCCTCCTTCAATAACAGCAATGCAGGAGTAGAGGTTTCTTCCAAGGCACAGGGCAAAAAATCAACATAAGTTTTGCTGACTTCTTTGATCCACTAGACCTATCTCCACTAACAAATTGCTCCTACTTTGACAGGCACATCTGCAAAACTAGTTTTAACAAGAGCAAAAGATATATGTGTATACATGTAGCATTTCTAAAATTCAAGTTATTTGCTATCTTTACAATAATCAACACCACGCACATTGAAATTAAGCCCTGCCTGGAGTAAATCATGGTAGTTGATGAATGCAAAACACCCAGTCCCACCAAAACACTCCCACAATTGCGAAGTACTGGAACTCAATCCTTTTGTGTCTCTGGCAAACCGCACTCCAAACGTCAACCTCATTATTTCCATTATAAGCAATACTGGTTTGGACTGAAGGTCCCTGAATTGTTCGACTTTTGGAGGCTTGGTGTGAAGTCACACCAATTTTTTTTAAATGTTTTTTAACCAGTTTCTCATTGTTTACCTGATTCGAAGGTCATCATCTTCTCCACCCCAACCCCAGTAGTTGTTAGAGAATCCATTCACTTTGGAAAACTGATCTCTTGTTAGAGCAGTTACACCTCCAAAATATCCCCTGTACCGTAACCTAGAGGTACACAAGAAGAGAGAATGAAGAATGAAAAGTCAAATTTTAACAGCAATTAAAATAGTACCCTGAAATTCCACATCTAAACTGGTCTTTCAGAGTTACAGGTGCACAAATCCTTGCAGCTGGTCCTGTCTTCTTCCTCTTTTCACAGAAAGATGGTGATTTGCTTTAGGTCAGAAAAAGTTAACTCTCCAACTGAGAGAACAGTCTTCAGTAGTTTTTCTCCTTTTACATGATTCCTCTTGTGTAGCCAAAAAGGCACTTCACCTCAGGGACTCTGATGTGTAGAAAACAAACAAAGCTACTTATTAATATAGTGGCAGCTTTGCAATAACAACAGTGAGCCATTGACTATCTTAAGGAGCTGAATGTGAAACTTGCAATGAAATCAGGTCACAGCAAGGGGGCCAGTGGTTATGGGATATTGCACAGTGCAAGTTACTTAGTAACCCATGTAATGGGATTCAGCTCTAAAGCAGATTAATTTCTAACTTCCACCTTCCTGGTCCTGCAAATTGCATCTACTTTATAAAGGTGTTCATATACAATAGTTATTTATCTTCTTACACAATTCTGCTAATTGCTTATTATGATGCCCTTCTCTCTCCTGGCCCTTAAGGCAACCTTACAACACAGCCTCTACCACCCTGCCCCTGCCAATTCAGATGATGTGCATGTGGCTGCAGGTTGCATTTTGATTTCTACATGTATGTCAATCTAAACAGGTGAACAAATTGCCAGGGCTAGAAAGGATCCACCGTGGCAATTTACATGCCAGACAAGCAACAGTACAATGCTTATTATTTCTGGTTTACCGTGAATATCATTTAAAAACACCGAGCAAAAAACCAACCCAAAACTCACAACACAGTCTCCCTCAAACTATCTTTCCTGGCTCATTTTTGTTCCTGTCATAGAGTCACAGGAGAATTGCTAAAGGTCGAAATGGCCTCTGGAGATCAAGTAGTTCAACACCTCTGCTCAGAGCTAGTTGCTGAGGACAACGTCCATTCAGGTTCTGCACAGCTCCGAGGATGGAGACTCCACATCTCCGGGCAGCCTCTTCCAGTATTTGACCGCTCTCACAGTAAAAAAAGCTTTTTCATATGTTTAAATGGAATTTCCTGTACCTCAGTTTGTGCCCATTGCCTTCTGTTTTTCACTGAGAAGGGTCTGGCTGCACCATCTCTACTCCCATCAGGTATGTATACACCTTGCCAGGATCACCTTTTGCCTTCTCCACCCCAGGATGAACAGTCCCAGCACTGTGAGCCTCCCTTCCCATGTCAGATCTGCAGTCCCTTAATCATCTTCATGGCTTTCCTCTAGACTTGCTCCAGGACATACAAGTTTTTCTTGTGCTGGGCAACCCAGAACTGGACACAACACTGCACGTATCATCTCCATGGTGTTGTGGGAACAATCGCCTCCCTCAACCTGCTGACAAATCCCCTCCTAATGCAGTCCAAGATGCCACTGGCCTTTGGTACAAGGGTACATCACTGGCCCAGATTCTTTTCTGTAAAGTTGCTTTCCATACAGTTGGCCTCCAGCAGCTACTGGTGCATGGAGTTACTTCTGTCCAGGTGCAGGACCCTGCATTTCCCTTTGTTGAAATTCTTTATATTCCTGCTGGCCACATTATGCAGCTGACAAGGGTCTAATATATAAGCCACCCCTCCAGGATTTCTATCTTCTGAAATTGCTTAGGGTGCAATCTACCCTCTTTTCTAGGTTACTAATGAAGATACTAACTAGCATCAGCCCCAGTATCGAACTCTCTGGTAACCCACTAGTGACTGGCCTCTAGCTGGACTTTGCTACGCTGATCAGAACCCTTTGAGCACAGCAGTTCTGACAGTTTTACCCCATCTCACTGTCCACTTCTTAGTCCATACTTCATCACTTTGTCAGTGGGGCTTTTATGGCAGACAGTGTTGAAAGCCTTCTTTGAGATAAACATTATCCACTACTCTTCCCTCATCCACCAAGCTATTCAACTCAGAGAAGGCTATGAAGTTGGCCAGGGATGACTTGTGAACATATTTTTCTTTCCCCTTTATCTCCTCTCCTGGAGAAGACCAATCATAAGGTAGAGGAGACCCCATCAAATTTTAATTATGCATTACTACCTTGAGATTTCTGCTATAGGTGCTCCAGAGAAATGCAGTGAATAGGTGGAAAGGACAGCAAGAAGGTCCCATAAGCAGCAACATCAGGGCAGAGCCCTCCCCAGCCATGCTTTCAGGCTGTACTGCCAGTCACATCTCCCTGCCTGTGTCACCTGCTTTAGATGACCCTGCCTTGTTAGGGGGGTTGGACTAGGTCCCTTCCAACCCTAACAATTCCGTGATTCCGTAAGCAGGACAGTGCTGCCGACTCAGCCCTCTCTGGGCAGTGCAGAACTGGCAAGGCCCAAGCATATTTTGCTTTTAGGTAACAGCATCTGCAAAAATGCACTTCTGTGACAATGTTCAACCACCTCATCCCTGAGGACAAGAGAATACTGGGATGAACAAACTGTCCTATAGGAACGATCAAGTAGGATATGGTGTTGTACTGGTCTCAAGGAAATAGCTAAGATTAAAAAAAAAAAAATCCACCCTTATTTTCAAAGCCTTAATACGTAAATCTCCTAGCTAAAGAATCTAAACCTGAGTTGCAGTTTGTGTCTAAAGATAAGGCACTGACTTTCCAAAGGAGCATGGCTGCTAAGATCACCATAGGAGATACACTCCTAAAAGAAAAGCAATCCTCTCCCAGGAAACTCAAGCAAACAAACCAAAAAAAAAGGAAAAAGAAAACCACACTCATGCTCAGATACTTTGTACTGACAGAACATGTATGATTTCAGTTTTCTCTGCCTCACCTGAGCAGTATGTCTTAGCATGCTCACCTCAGCTGCAGTCACCCACCTGTGGTCTCAGCTCAGTTCAAGTATCATTCTTGAGCTCAGAGGATCTGAATCCCTTCAGATTTACCCAGGAATTCCCATGAAAGTAGAGCATTATTATCCCCATTTCATGGATGTGCAAACACAGGCAGTGACATAGAAAAACTATGAATCAAATTGAAACTACCAGTATTCTCGCAAATGGTGGTGCAGGGTATTGACAACAAAAACATTTTGTCTGTACTCTTTAAAGCCAAAGCTTAAAGCTGACCTATAACTAACAGCTCCTTTACATAAACAGCAGAAATATGAGAATGTAAGAAGATCCCTCAGTAAAAGCAAAAGTCCATCTATGGGTTTAACTAAGCAAACACTAGCAGGTGGTTAACTAAAGCCCCTCAAGCTTTGTGCCACGTTATTAACCTGAATTCTACATTAGTGTCAATTAACTAAAGCTAATTGACAGCTAGATGTTTCTGTCCCTTTGGTGCAATGCCCATCCTGTAACCTTCAACATTCTCTCTGCAAGGCACAGTGCTCCAAAGACCCACCACAAGCCCAGTTCATATGCACTTGTCTGAATTTTCACTAAATGACTGAAAAGTGAATATTATTCTGTATAAGAATTGGCACATCCCACCTCTTTCTCATATATTTAACGAAGAAAACCCAGAAGTGAAGCAGAGCTTTACGCAAAAGTACTTGGAGATTACCTTTTCAAAAGTCCACTTCTAATCAATATTTAGAGTGACATGACACGAATCTTGAAAGAAACGAGTTCAATGAAAACACTTTAGTCATTAAACTCCCCAAGCTCATAAGTCTTTTTTCTCTGAGGTGGACCGAACCTGACTTTTTACTTTAAACTATTTATATTAGGACCCATTTAAAAATCAAAATGATCCCATGTCAGACACTGTTTAATCAAATAATTAAAGGGCAGTCCCATTCCTTAGCAAATTCTCACACTTGAGATCTCAGTATCAGACTTTACCTCCTCAAAAACAAAGGTAATTGGCAGGTTTTGTTATAGTAAGATCACACCCTCAAATCAGAAGACCAGGAAAATGCAAATGCATTTCTAGCTTTGACAGAAGGTCTCAGCACAACCTCTGGCGTGTTGCTCTCCTCTCAGAACACCCTTTTACTCAGCCCCAGAAACCAGCACCATGACAATGGGGATGACTTCAGAAATGTCTGTACGGATCTGCACAGTCAGAAAGCACTCCAGAGAGTCAAAGTGTTACCACCAGAAACCTGGTGTCAGGAGGAAGGGTAGGTACCAGCATACAGCCTCATCAGAAGAAGAACATTATCAGTAACATGGCATTTCCCAGCTGATATTCTCTCCATATTCCTGGTTTCCTACCTGTATCCCGTATTGTTCCTGCCAACTACAAGGTGCTTTGGTTGTGTGTCACACATATAAATGTTAAAGTCGTTTTCTGGCACCAGATCCACATCATGGAAAATGAAACAGTCCCAGTTCGCTTCTTTTAGGGCCTCTAGGTATCCTACATTCAGCAGTTTAGCTCGATTGAATTTGGTGTTGCCAGCCTGTGGAAGAGAATGAGAAAAAAAAACAACTCTGAAGGTGGTGTCACACTGCTGGAACAAGAACTGCTCCCAGGCATTGGTTCTGATGGCACAGTTTGCAACCACATCCATGTGGCACAGCCTTTACAGCAGTAACGGCACAAGGAGCTGCCCCGTAGCACTGGACACAGAATCGGAGTGGCCAACCACGCCAAGGATTTCTTCAGTCTCTACTTGTCATGCAAATGCACAGCCAGGGCCAGGAGAGCCCACAGGTACCTGGGCACCAGAAGAAGGAGTGATCCACAACACAGTTTAACTGCCCTTGCTGCACCCTGTCCTGGAGTTCCCATCAGGCTTCATAGCAAAAGAGGTATCAGTACACAGTTTAGAAACTGGTGTTCCATACAACCATGTCAGTAAGGCTTATGGAAGTCCTCCATTTTAAAAAATAAACCAAAATCAAGCCCTCATATTAATCCAAAAATAATTAGTTTCTGGGTATCAGAGCCCTTGTGGCAAACGATTAATACTTGTCCACTCAGTTTCCAGGAGAGCAATGCTGAAAGAATTCCCTGTACTTCCTTAGATCACACACAGGTGGCAGAGTGGGAAGTAAAACGCAGGTCTCTTCCTTTTTAACTCCTACCTATAACCCAACGATGCTGCTGCACAGAGCCACCTCCTAGCACAGAGCTTCACCTGGCTTGTACTAGTCTTCACTGTTTGCTTTTGCTATCAAGTTAGTTTGTGTTTGCTTTTCAAAAATATAATTTTTCACCTTTGAGGTATAGGTATATACACACACATACCTGGCATTTCTGTAAGTTTATCATGTCAACACTCACTCCAGAGCAACAAGTGCGCTTATCCTGCTATTCATTTTATACCTGGCTGCACACATGTTCCAGCCTGCAGAAGGCTTTCTGCCACAGAGAACAAAGTGGTGATTTGCTTCAAGTTCCCACCTGGGAGACAGAGGGCCAAGCCCTGCACTCCCAGAAACAGAGAGGGCAGTCATTTTCCATAGCTAGGAACCTGGTGGGCTTGAAAGAATAAAAAAGGTATTTTCAAGAGAAATTTCTTGGAATTCTAGAAATTTTCTGGAAGGTACTTGGACAGAAAGGCTCCAGGGAAAATTAGAAAGAAGTTGGCCTCCCCAGGCTGAGAGCAGGTGAGCCATAGGGAAAAGCTGTTGAACACAAGGCATGTTTTATTGTTCTAAAAACCAATGCTTTGCTCCAAAGCAGCATTTGTTCACCGTCACTAACAGCCATCTGCTCCTGCACAAAGAAGATTTATGAGACTTATGGCTCCATATCTGCAAGTCGGAAAATATAGTTCAGTGCCCACTCTGAGAAACAAAGAGATGGATAATCAGTTACTTCTATTCTCAGGGAATGAATTTTCCAGGAAAAATTTAGATACAAATCACCCAAAATCTATGCTGTCAAATTTCTGAGCGGGTTTCTTTTGTATGCTTGGGGGGAGGGAGGGGGAGATATTTATTTTCCTTTAAATGTCCTGTGTATGAAAATAGCCATCAGATAATTTCTCCAGATGATGACAGCATAGGTTATTAAGTGAACAGAACAAATCAGATGGCTGGTAAGGTATATGTGGAAAACATCATTTGTATTTAGTATCAAAACCCAGCCTAGTTGAGGAGCAGCATCTACCATCTGCTGAAGTTCTATTTTCCTTATCACTGCAAGCCACCACAGCAGCCAAATGACAGATGATGTTGCTTTTCAGGAAGGGCAGTTTTCCATATCATGCTGAACAAATAGCAAGATTTAAAGGAGAGAATGGTCCTCCTTTGTTCCTATTGAAGAATAATACTGACCACAAGACAAACTCATACTGGGAAAGAAATTATTCACCTTTTAGGGATTACTAATTCACATTGTTTTCAGCATAGCACTCATGTATGCACACATTTACATTGCAAAGCATCATTTTCAAGATGCTACAAGGAGCCCATAAAGAAGAAATCTGGAGTACACACTTCAGTGGCTCACAGAAAAAACACAAAAGACCCATTCATTTATTAATCTCGCTCTGAAGTAGACTGTGTATTTCAATAGTTAAATCCTGTTTTCCTTTCCTCAAAATATATTTAAAACAGTTCATGACATCACAATTGAGGAGTAAAAACATATTTTTCCTAGAAGACTTTTGTTAGACCAGTATTTGGGTATGCTTATCTGCATGGAGAAGCTATCTGAAAGCTTCCAATCTTCCAAGCAAAATCTGTGATAGAACAAGTCCAGACTTGACACTGCTGCTCACATGAGACAAAACTTTTATATTTACGTATTACCTTTTGCTAACATGACAATAGCAATTCTCCACCTCATATATTGCAATAAATTAAGAAGGCATGCCCATTCTCCCCATGATTTATTGCTCACCATTGCTTCCTACCCAGAACGAGCCAATAGATGTACAATTATAGTACATATTAATTCAGGAAAAAAGGGCCTCATTTTTTCCACTCTACAGGCCACATGATGACTCTAAACAAGGAAAGAACAGTACACTCCAAGTGAAAATATCCTGCCATGATTTTTGTTGCTGTTCCGCTGACAATACAAAATACTCTTTTGTACTGAACAAAAGAGTAAGTGCAAGGTTTCACACAGAATGCACTGCCTTATACTAGCTAATTGGCTCCAGTCTCTTTCAACAGAAGGAAAGAGAAACAGTATTATCACCCTTTTTTTTTTTTCCACTGTCTGAAAAGTCTGTTTGGAGTAAAAGCAGAACACGAAGTAAATTACAGTAAAAGAAAGCAAACAAGAGATCAAGAAAAAGACAACATGCTGCAAAAGAGACATTATATTGCTTCTAGCTCATGCAAGTAGAACATAACCACCTTGATGAAAGACAATGTGGTACAAGTCTGCTCAAGTTTTAGCCGCTATACCCAGCACTGCTACAAAGAATGTAAATAAAGAAATTAATAAATCTTTCAGGAAGATTTATTAATGTTCTCTACCATGACAACTTCTCGCCACTGCCCTTGATGGGCAAAAAAAGCAGCTACAAGCAGCAGCTGTCATGTTTAGTTTGAGAAAGCACAAGTAAGTACAACCACATCATACACACAACTTACTAAGCACAACATCCAGCAAGCAGATGGGAGAGAAGGGCTAGATGCAAACAGAGGCCTTTGATCCAAGGAACTCCAAATGTAAAGACAGAAAACAGGTGGGTTACCTACGTGTATACATGAGAAATGAGCTGCATTAGCAGTGCAGAAGGTGCTTACCTTGAACACTAAGTTAACTTACGCTGAAAAATGAATACCAGTTAAAAGACACCGTTAATACCCCCCAGCAGCTGAAAATCTATATTGCTACCAGCAGTGGCTGCAGGCACCCTCAGCAAGTAGAAGTGCTCAAAGCAGGCTTGGAGGACCGAAGCCAGACAGCAGAGGCAGCAGCCTCTCCTCGGGCTGCAGAGCACCACCATTGCCCTCACCCAAACACATCTCCACACTGCTGCCTCACCTGGTGAATAACATAGATGCCATAGTCCAGCTGCTGCCTTTGCAGGAAGGGGTGAAGGTGCTCCAGGAGGTACAGCAGATGCTTCTCTCGATTGCGGTGTGGGATAAGGATGGCCACGTGCTGCAGTGCTGAGCACTCCATAGGGTGATACCGACCCTTGGTTACCTGAGGGTTCTCCTTTTGCACATCTTCTAGTGTAATAGATGGTTTGAAGATGAGTTTGCTGGCACCTCCTGTAGGAGAAGCACAAGAAACTTTCCTGAGTCATTTCAGGTTGTGGCTAGTCTGGTCACTTAATCAGGCACTCTGTAAGCAGTACAGGAAACCCAGGTTCAAGCCCCAGTTGCTTTCCTTGCCTATGTAGGCAGTGGAAAGAGAGGGTATCAAACGTTTAATTGCTTAAACTGAGTGTCCAGCCACATGCAGGGAAGCAGAGCTTCAGCACATACAGCAGTTGTTGGGATACAAACACTGCCACCATGAACATCCCCCTTTCCTCCTTCCTTTGAGCTTTTATTGCTGAGCACAATGAATGGTATGGTCACAGGGTATGGAATATGGGGTCAGCAGTCTGGGCTGTGTCAACTCTCAACCTTCTGCCCACCCCACCAAATTTTAGAGGGCCAAGAAAGAAACAGGCAAAGCCTCAAGAGGGGAAACACTGTTCAGAGTAGCCAAGTTACTGGTGTGCTACCAAAGCTGTTTCAGCCAAAAATGCAAATTACAGTCAAACCCAGCACAGGCATTCTGTGCCACAAGTCACTTCCTCATCCAGAAATGCTTACTGCAACTGGCTGCATTGTATTTGATTCATAGGAAAGACCTCCAACTGTAAAACTACTAGGAAGTCAGCAGTACAAAAGCAGGTTCACTTGTTAGAAAGCAGAGGAAAACACCATCACTTACGCAGGTACGGAGACAGAGCTGGGCAGACACCCTGAAATGATGTCACCACAGGAACATTCTCAATTGATTCAATCTTCGCTTCCTTTTGACCATCCACCAGGCTAGTTACCTTTCTGAAAATCTTCATCATGCTCTTTGTTTTAGAAAGTTCCTGTTTGGAGTCCACAAAATAACTGAATGTGGTCCATAGCACCATCAAAAACAAAGTGACAAGCACCAATACTTTGAACTTAGAGAAGAGGTGAAAAACATTCAAGTTCAAGACCATGGCTCTCTCTGATCTGCAAACTGCTTCCTCTGCTCTGATGCTAAGGCAGGTCACTGCATGTCCAGTGGGGATGAAACCAAAGTTCCTGATGAGAATGTCACAGTAAGGAAGTAAAGCTGGAGGTAGGGAGGGCTGCCACACTTCCTGCAGTTTTGCAAGTCATGGAGCCATGGTATTGTTTGCTCTTCAAATGTCACAAAATACAACTGCAACCTAGACCACAAAAAGGAGGGGAAAAAAAAAAAAAAAGAAGAATTAGTTTCTCCCACTTGCACTGCTACACCTTCACAGACTCCATGAAAAGAGCCTATAATGTTATATGAAAGCAACAGCAAGTACAAACAACTGGTCAGAAACCAAGACACAGCTTTGATCTTAGCCCAGCCACAAACCAGCTGCATGACTTTATGCAGATCACCTTCCTGTTTTGTTCTACTCTCAGTCTTTTTATTCTTTTTTTTTTTTCTTTTTTTTTTTTCAGATCAGAAAGTGCAACCACTACCCCATGTTATGTCTCTGTACAGTGCCTGGCAATACACATGCTTTATTATTTCTATTCCTTGCAAAATTAACAACAGCTTCAAAGCAAGAGATTCTGTTGGCTATGAGTAAAGCTAGCTCCTCAACAAAATGAAACCCATGTGAATTTCTGCAGAACCTAAACTATTTTCTTCTGAAAGAGAGGATTATTGATGCAATATTGCTCTGCACAGTGCAGTGGGAAACCCACAACACTTAACTGGCATCAAGAAATCATTCCTCTGTATCTGCTGCCTGTCAGTACCACCTCATGGGTCTTTGCCCAGTATTCATCTCAAACACTGCTGCAGTGGGCACACCTTCCTACTTCTCAAGGGAAAAGTTTAGTCTTTCAGTGTTAGACCTTTGAGGATCCAATCCTTTCTTCCATTTCCTGCCCTCTTTCAAGAACTCCATTTTCATACAGCCTTTCACTACCATCATACTACAGTTACCACTCTTAATACTTTTATATGCTATTATCACCTCTTAGTAGAGAAAGGATGAAATTTTAATACAGAGAGCTTTGATACAGAAAACACAGAAGAAAACTGCCACCTGTGAGAACAACAAGGATTGAGGCTAAGTGAAGCAAAGGCAATGATTAAAGACAAAGTAGATGAAACAGGCTGGATCAAAGGGAACAAACATAAAAACACAGGAGGTTATTCTATATCAGCTTCAATGAGACTCTGGAGAGGTAACATGGGCAGAAGAAACACTAACTCCACATTCTCACTAGATTAGCCCAGTGTCTTCTGGAGAATTTTGCTGCTTCTTGGGGATGTATGCAGTGTTGCTCTAATGAAACAACAAAAGGGCTTTCCAGGACCTTATCACTCTCAGTGATAGATCGCCACATCCACTTCAACCACAAACAAAGAAGAAAGCAAAAAAAAAAAAAAAAAAGAGGGAGAGACTACAGTAGAGATTATTACTTACAAGTACAGGCAAGGGAGAAAAAGAGAAGGACAAAGGGTTCTCCAGAAATTTATTTTTTTTTAAAAAAAAAGCCATGCAGCCATACTAATAAAGTCACTTTTTGATTTTTTTTTCTCTTTTGGTTTCTGGTTTTCAAGAACACACAGGTGGAATCACTGAAACAAACAAGAAGGGAATCCTGAGTTCCTCTCAGTCCTTCCCTCTTCATCTTCTGGCCCTTGAGACAACACTTTGCAATGAATTCTTTCAAATCTTAGGTAAGTTACCCTGGAAACCTATCTGCCTCATTGTTTATAAAAAACATTGAGAGCACTAAGCTAATTTTTCTTTTCCATCCTTTCCCCTGATTTTCCACATAGGACAACATCAACCCTGTAAGGTATTGACAGCATGGGTCTCTATTACTCTCTAAAGAAACCAGAGAATGAACAGAACTAGTTTTTCCATTGATACTCATTAGCTCTGTTGTCAGAACAGAAAAATAAAAACCAGCAACAGAGCAACCTCCAGCATCCAACTGACCTACAAACAAGGAAACCTACACAGCTCAGGGCAGCTATATACATCTGGGGGGAAAAAAAGTTAAGATGATCAGTAAATCTGAGCTTCACGCTGATAAACACAGTGTTTATCATTTGTAGGAAACAACTGGAAAGAAACTTAGAGGGGCAGCCAGTAACACATTTCACAGATACAGTAAACTTAACTACTTGTTTCTGAAGGTAATCCATTTCATAATGCTAAGAGAAGTAAAACAGTACCCAGTTTCTGCATTATCCAACAGAACCAATACAGACTTCAGACCCAAATGCGAAGAAATCTCGGGCTTGTTATGAAAATGTTCATTCTCCTTTTGCACACCACTTTGATGTATTTAACTTATATACTGGGGTAAAACCATACCTTATCACTTCTCTCATATACAACCAACACTGACAACAGAAGAGTGAACTAGAGACTTCTTTCACCTTCTGCATCATTAGAGCTCTTTAATGAATTCTTACTACAGAATTAGCTGGCAGAAGTCTCTCATACCCCTAAAAGGGCACTGCTCTCACAGCTGACAGCTACCCCAACAGGCCACATTTCTGCAAACACTCCATACTCCTTTCAACACAACCCTAGGACAATTTGAATATGATGCTATGTGTTACCACCACTCTGAAAGGCACTGTATAGTCTCATACTAAAAATACACAGAAAAAATAGCAAAGCCTTGGAACCACCCCAGAGAAAGCTCATCCCAGCTATTCTGAGGCATGTTCTCTGACACTCTGCTACAGACACCAGATGATGCTGACCCTGAGCAGCGTGCACACAAGCCCACCTGCACCAGCTCCCCTGGCAGCCTCACAGTCGTTCTCATCACATCCTCCTTGTTACTCAGAACACAAGGTACAACAAATGCTGACTGCTGGAGAGGCTACCACCACCACCACTGTGAAACCAATTCTCAAGCCTATAATCTTTCTGCAGCACTCAACAACTTTATCCTGAGTAAAACAAGTCTGACTGGAATGCAACCAGAGAGAGAGACTAACAGTGATTAATACAGTCAGGTCGATACCCCAAAGCCTGGAGATCAATGTAAGAACAGTGAGAATTTGTCTCCCTCATCATTTTTTCCCCCCTCAAAAAGACATACAAACCTTTTTGGGACCTGGCAACCTTTCTACTTGTTTCTACTGAGGTTTGTGAAGTACTGTTCTAACACAGCCCTGGTGGTATTCAGAATCCATTAATCCAGAGACAGAGAGATGGCAGCAACAGAGGGAGATTCTCCAGCTTCCACCCACTCCAGTGGGAGATCTGACAAGTCTGTTCTATAAAAGCTTTATCATTTTTTTACAAGAGTGGTGATCATGCATATTTCAGAATCAGAGGTTGAAGCAGACCCTGCAACTCCACTGTTTTCCATACTAAGATCAATTACAAACAATCATTATATTTAGGGACTTGCAAGATCAGAATCTACATAAGCCTTAAATACTAATCTGTTTTAACCTCTTTTCTTGTTTGTTTTTAAGTACTCCTACAGTTGCTCCCAATATCCAATACTTCGATTCTGATAGTCTCTATCCTGCTTCTCCCCATAACAGCTGTAGGCTATAACTGACCCACTGAAGCAATATACAAAACAGGCTATTGGGAATGGGGACAGACAGGGCCAAGGGAACTAAGGTGTGAAAAAGCAACAGGAAAAGAGAGAAGAAGAAAAATCTTAAATAAGGAGAGAAATAAAAGGGACCAAGGGGGATTCACTTCCCAGCAAAAAGGACACTCCAGACTGCCCAAGAAAAGAGGTGAGAGCAATCGCTGGTTTCTAGCTAAGAAAAATTAATCAAAATTTAAGTGGGTTCAAGTAGAAAATGGATTGTACCCAGTTAAAAAGGTGCCTATGATACTAATTTCAATTCAGTGTCTCCACAACAGGTATGGAGAAAAAGCCCCCTAACTACACAGGAAAATAAAATTAGAATGAAATTAAATGGGAAAATTACAAGAATGGAAGACAAAAGTGCTGAGATTTTCAATGAATCTATTTTGTTTCTGCAATTAATTTTACTTATTACATTTTGCTGAGTTTTGCTGGCAGACATGCTATAGTAATATAAATTAGCAGCCACATTGCCTTAAGAGGTGACATGAGAAATACATTGATACACTTGGAAGTGAATAGTTCTGGGGTTTAGCTCAACTAATAAACAGTAAGTGGCACAATGACTGAAATACCAGTGCATGCCTTTCAGTCCAGCATTACTTCCTAATTAGCTGCTGACATGCCAGGGAAAGACTTCTGCAGGACAGAAGTGATCCTGAACCACAGCTTTGTTCAAATTTCAGCTCGGTTGCTTAGGACTCTGATTCACAAACGCAGGAAATAATGGTCCAGAAATGCTTTACCCGACTATCACATGCTATATCACCACTAGAACAACAGGAATTTAAATAAAAGAGAAAATGTCTACCCTGGCCTATCAGTTCATACTATGCAATACTTGCATGCAGGAAATCAGTGATAAGCTCTATGAACCACCTGAGTGCTGTGTGGACTCTACGGGCAATATCACTCTGGTGTTATTCAATCAAAGTCATTATAATTTGCTTATCTAAACTCTATTTGTTTCTAGGAAATAATCTAAATTGTTGCCTTTCACAACCTCTTGGTTACTGTGCAGCATTCAGCAGGTGAAGCACATGCCCCAAGGGTTGTAATTTTCTCCAAAACAGAACCAGAGGCTCTGTTGCACAAAAGGCACGCATGAGGAGGGAATTTTCTCCTGCATCACCCAAACCAAACACGCCCCAGGTTAATCTGGGCTGAAAAAAACACTAGAAAAGTTAAGATACTGAACTTAATATGCAGGGAATGACTATCAAGAGGTGTTGGTGGAAACTCAATTTATTACATTCATAGCTTCCTACTTTACCAGAAGTGAGCTACAATTTTTAAAAAAGGCTAAGACAGTTGCTCTACCACTGATATTCAAACTAGTACAAATGGGCTGTCTTCTATAAGAAAATATTTTTTTCACAAATAAAATTTAAAATTAACCACCCATAGAAAAAGACATAAAGAAACAACACAAGGCAACTGGCAGTATTAACCAGAAGAACAAGGCTCTGAAATATTTTGTTGTTGTTAAAATACTAGGACACAGGTGTAAAACTGCTAAGGTACTAGGATGTTAAATTGTGAACATAAACCATGAACTTACTGCACCAACATTATTTCTACTCTCCTCAACTCCTATTCCAGATCTCACACATATGAATTTCCTTCATCAGCTTCACAAGGTTCTGTTACAAGCAGTTGTTACTAAAAGTTCACAGTACTTTTCTCTGACAAATATTCAGCCTATACTACCGTCAGGGTGAATTATTTCCCACAGAAACTAAAAACGCATCTCCACTGAGTTCTATGGCAGTGACAGAACAGTACTATTGCTTTAAATAAACCTGAGTGCTTTAACAGAGCACCATTAGTCACTTCAAGCTCATCACAACACACACGCAGACAGGCAATAATTCATGTTTCAGAAACATGCAGTTTGATGTTTTGATGTTATCTACAGAGAATACAGTATTTATTTCACAATGTAGAAGCATGGAGGTATTTTGGTATTTTAAACGGAAAAACATATACAAATCAATTTGCCCACCAATATACCTTACATTATTACTTCACAGTATAAAAGAGAAACAAACAAATGAAGAGCTAGCATGTCTATGACTCCCCACAAAGACTGAGAACTTGGGAACTTAAAAGGACAATAGCTGAAAATAAAAGGATAAACAAGAGGTGAAGCCTCAACATGAACTTGCCTGGCAGAGAAACAAAAGAAAATATTGATCATCACCCCTCTGGAGAGTGTTGTGTTACCATTTCACACTAAGGACTCTTAACTTGAAAAAGTGATCTTTTACCACCAAGCTTAGAATACCTGGGTTTTTTAATCAGGCAGCTAACCTAGAGTCAAGAAGACCAAAGTTTGGGCCTTGTTAAAAGAAAAAAAAAAAAATTAGAAAATGTTAGGCCCAGGGCCTGCTGTTAAAAACCCATACTTGGGAGAATTAGTATAAAAGTCAGAGTTGTAATACATTCATAAAATCATTATTAAGGGAATAGTCTTAATAAAATACTGACTAAAATAGTCAAAAATCTACTCCAACCTTAGCAGTCTCACTACTAAAGACTGAGGCAAAGATATTCAGTAGCTGGGCCTTTTCCAAGTCCTGTGTAACCAAGTCTCCTGTTCCACTGAGCAACAGGCCCACATTTTCACTTGTCTTCTTTTTGTTCCCTATGTACTTATAGAAGCACTTCTTGTCACATTTGATAACCCTAAATCATGGCTGATGTATTCGTGGGGGTAAAAAAAGATTACCCAGTCTGACATTATAACATGTGCCAACAATAATTCAATCAAAAACTCAATACTAAATCTTTTTCTAATTAATAATCCCTAAAACGCTGAAAATTTGGTTCTTCCTCTTTCTATATTTTGTCACTCAGGGTGACTAACCCTCAAAAATGGGTTGGAAAACATCTGTAGGTGCAACTAAACTCTTCTCATAACTCTGAAACCTGACTCTAGCTATATGTGACAGACATCAAAGGTACCAGGAAACTGGGAACATAAAGCACAACTCTTGTGAAGAAAATTCTCAGCGAAGAAAAACTGAACCTAGTTTAGAAAGTTACAACTGGCTAGAAGGGCACCACACTTCAGGCCAAAAGGTCAAAAACACCACAGTACACATTTCAAAATCCATGACTGAAAAGATTAAGCAGAGAAAAATGTAGTTATACAAATATTATGCTAGTCCAGCATCAGTGAAAAATGTGAAAGGTCCCCATCCACATGTAGGTACACTCATATCTAGACAGACTCTGTAACACAATTCTAAATATATGCCTGATCATACTGAGGCACAAAACCAGTGCACAATCCAACATCATGTCTTTAACCATCCCGGTGGTCTGCAGCTTGTCTGGTAACTTCTGTAGCCTGCTATGTTTTTTAAAACACATGCCAAACCCTACTTGCTTGTTCCAAGGTTCCCAGCACCGTTTGTAACAGGCTACCTGTAGGAACTGATCAGCAATGCAGAACCCTGTGGCTCCTACATGAACAGGGGGGTTCTGTTCTTGAACTACAAAAACATGAAGCCCTAACTTGCCCTTCTCGATCCAAGTCATCCAGAAGAGTAACCAAAGTTCCAGCATGGGCAAGACTGCTGAAGCAAACTAGAAGAAATCAGAACCCTGTCCATTGTTATCCAGGGTTTTCTCAACAGAAATACACATGCCTTGCAATGTGACACCTTGTGCAAGCACAGGAGAAGAGAGCAACAAAGCTACAAGTGGCTCCCCATATAAGGGCTACAGGGTCAATGTACCCATTTGCCTTGCAGTCTGATGGAAGCCACCAACACTACCAAACTCAGAGATACTCAGAAATACTCACCTAAAAGCTGTTCTTTTTCATCATAGCATAATTCCTAAGCAAAGTCAGTATCAGCAGGAAGACTGATCTAGGTATTAGTGAAGTAAACAAAATTTGTAAGTAACTGGAGTTGATAAAAACTCATTATTTTCCAAACATTGATTTTCTCTTGATACATTCTTAGATACAAGTTGTCTTTGTAACTATGCTAAAGCCTAGATTCACATGATAACTTTTTCCAGTAAGTAATGTTTAACAGAGTTAATAATCAGGGAGAACACACTGCCTAATTTTATATTTTGTGTGTTTGCATTTAAAAGAATTGACCCTGTAAGGAACACTTGCAGGAGAGCTCCAGAAAGATATTTCCATTTGGTGAAAGAAAAATGAATTGCTAATTTACACAAGCTAACTTTCTGACTCTACCAGTTTCACACTGTTCTGTAAGGACAGGTTTCCCATCACAAAGGATTTTCCAGAAGCTCAAATTCCACAGGCAGCAGAACAGGTTCAGCAGCAACAAGAGTTCACTTCCACCTAACTCCAAAAACCACAATAAGTTCAAGCAGGAAATGAAGCATGACAAAGTTCCTTTGGAACTGTATTTATCAGTTCTGAACTATGCAGACAATTATTTATTGTTTTATCTAGGCCAAAAATCAAAAGCAGCAATAGGTTTGTTCTGGAAGTAGTGCAAAGGAGTATAGCAATCTTCTTCATTAAACCCACTGAGAAGGAATTAAATCCAGCTGACAAGGCAGAAAGATCTCTGTACAGCACAAGCTTTTCTAAGCACAATAATTCGAGTCTTCAGGTATTACAGGTGTCTACACCTGTTCCTTTCACAGGTATTTCCTTCTGTTCAGCAGATTATTTTTTTAGTAGGGCATTAAGCCAATAGTTTTTGACACCTTTGACGCAAGACTTTTCTAATCCTATTATCTCTTCCTATTTAAAACCCACCAACTAACTGCACTGAAAAAATGGTGAAATCATGGGCTATTTCAAAACAACAACAAAAAAAATCCAATCCTGAAACAAACTCTCTTTCCCTTTCTCAGAATTTCAAGCTAAATTAACAAACCACATTAAACCACTCACTGCTGCTGTCACATCCCTCCTTCCTGTAGAACAGTCACTCGAAAAAGTAGGGAGAGCACTTTGCAAGCAGCAGACACTTTTCATCCAGGAAACCCCACACCACAAAGAGACCTCTGTTACCTCTCATACGCTGCAGGAAGGAGTCAGCTCAAATCACAGGATGAAAGGAAAAAAAAAAAAAAACAAGGAAAAAAGAGCCACTTTTCCCCAAGCCAAAGCAGCTCTCTGGTGCCATCCCACATGCCCCTCCCTCAGCTCATGTCCCAGCCTGAGATGGCAGACAGCCTCCCTCCTTTCCTCCTAGCACAGCAGAAACAGCACAGAGGCACTCAAGGATACCAGGACAGAAATGATACTGCTTACAAATAATTCTGACAACAAATTATTAGAAACAAAGGCTCAAGCCTTTGCTTATAAAAGCAAACTACAATTTCCATTTGTGCCCTTTAGGCATCTGCTCCATTTGGAGATTTTAAATGTTTGACATGCCACTCGTCTTATGTGGATCATACTGCCAATCCTCTCATCCATATCTATGGAGAAATCCAGGTGCTCCCACTGCACTCCTCTCCATTATTGCACAGACATGCCAGCTGATGACAGTACCACCACTGACAAAAGAATCTACTTTATGCAACTAGCCTGCCTCAGTGACCAGGCTTTTCATTAGTACAAGGTTGTCCCTCCCTGGTGCTTTTCCCACCATTTTGCTCTGTAACACTCCTCCAGCAGTCTCACAGGATCAGCTGGATGGAAACAACGGAGGTGTCTCTTGTCATCTTGCCCTTCTGAGCCTTGCCCAGGCTGCCAGGGAGACAGCACTGCGATGTCAGCTGTGCTGGCTGAGCTCTGGTCCAGCACTCAGCTACCTGGAAGAGTTTTGCTGCCAACCTCCCTAAGCCTCCTCCCCAGCTGCTGTATATTAAGCTGACAAACACACGTCCTTCAGCAGAGTAGCACCAACATTAAAGAAATTTATGAGCACACCTGTGTCTGGTAAGAAGTAGGATCTTCTCATGCTTCCAGTCATACAGATAACACCTAAATATACAGAAAGGATGAGACCTGAGTAGACATAGGGTAAGAGGGATTGAAGTTAAGGTGGGGAGAGAAAGGATAGGTACAGTCTCATGACAAGTGTCAATCTCCTGTAACTTGAACTAGTTTGAATTCTTTGTGCAATACATTCTAAGCAGGTAGGTATTTCAAAGCTTCCCCAGCAAGCCTCCTTTATGCCACAAAGTTCTCATCTACTATCAGGACTGCACACGAGTTTGGAGGAAAGACTTCCTCATTTCAGACACTTAGTTGTGCAGAAAAAAAAACTTTTAGGACCACCACATGTTTCAGCTTGTCAGTCCCATAAAGTCAGACTAGTCTGGATCTCGACTCTCACTGTCTTATCTTTCTCTGCAGTCCAGTCCCCAAATACTTTCTCTGCACCAGCACAGGCTGTCATGAAAACATCAGGCTAGCTAGATTAGGAAGCAAGCAGTATTCCTAGAAACCCTCTGTAATCCTTTGTCTACAGTTTCCATTGAAAAATGTCAGAAAACCTGGTATGACAACGAGCAGAGAAACAGTAGCTCAGCTTCCAGTTGACTAGGAATGAATACTTTAGGAGAATGGCAACAGACATTTCCCCAGCGAGGACTGGTAACATTCTACAAACTGTTTCGAACCAGACAACTTTAAAGATAAAACATATGAGTTAAAAAGAAACAGATCAAAGTGCACTTGTGGAGCCTGATTCCAGTAACAGCCATTGCCAGCTAAAATATTCCAGTTATGTCAAGAACACAGACACACAGATGTACTGGCTCCACACTCTTTCCATACTATTTATCACTTGATAACTATGTGATACTCAATGTAAAAGAACAAAAGTACTGGTGGCTACAACTCCCTGAACGACAAACTAAAAAAGATAAAGAATACGTTAATATACCAGGAAATAAATGTCGTGGTTTAACTCCAGATGGCAATTAAGCACCACAGCCACTCCCTCACTCCCCACCAACAGTGGGATGGGGGAGAGAATCAGACAAGTAAAAGTGGCCGTTTTTATCTCACAGGGCTGAGATAAAAACAGTTTAAGGGGACAGAGAAGGAAGACAATAATAATAATACATAGAATAATGGTGATAATAATGATAATCAGCAAAAAAAACCAAATCATGCAATTGCTCACCACTTGCTGACCAATGACCAGACAGCTCCTGAGCAGCCCCTGCCCTGGCCAGCTTTCCCTTCAGCTGACACACTGAAGAAAGATCCCTTTGGCCAGTTGTCCTCTCCCAGTTTCCTGTGCCCCTCTAGCCTTTGCACTGGTAGAACCTAGGACACTGAAAAGTCCATGTCTTAGGGCAGGCACTTCTCAGCAACAACTAAAATGTGTTAACAATATTATTCTCATACTAAATAAAAAACATTCACCTACCAGCTACTATGAAGAAAATGAACCCTATCC
The DNA here is from genome assembly GCA_013399695.1 of Formicarius rufipectus. Taxonomy (NCBI): domain Eukaryota; kingdom Metazoa; phylum Chordata; class Aves; order Passeriformes; family Formicariidae; genus Formicarius; species Formicarius rufipectus. The sequence continues at coordinate 461,234 of VXAU01001197.1, read as the reverse complement.
CAGCTGAAACCAGGACAACAGACTAGATATTTAGTTTACACAACTTACAGTCTCCAGGCGAGTGGGCATCACAGAAGAAGGAATTGTAACATATGTAAATGAGGAAAGTATGGACAGGCAAATACAATAATCTGTTTCATACAAAGGAACATCATAGCAGAAAAGCACTGAAAAAGGACTCTCCATACATCTTTAACTCTTAACTGCAGGACAGAGAAGAAAACAGGAGGGTCTCAGTATGTTCCCTATCCCTAACAGGGATACTGTTACTCCATTCAACATTACCCCAAATGAGGAACACTATTGCTGTGTTCCAGTCAGCTCTGGTATACGGACAGTGAGCTGAATAACTTGCTCCACAGGGACTGCACTAGGCAAATGCAGCAGTCCCTGAGCACTGGTATGTGTGAAGTCCACTGTCGTTCGAATGTTCTTATTTTCTGGCTGCTATACACTCACCCAGCCATTCTCTTACTTCTCTCTCCTCCAGGAAAATAGGGGGACATAAAGACAGGAAGATCACCTACCAACAGGCAAAGCAGAATCAACTTGAGGAAAATTAATTTATTGTTAATTAAAAGTTGACAATAGTCAATAGGATAGTGAGAGACAAAAACTACACTTTTGCTCCACTCCCCTCTTCCCAGGCTCAACTTCATTCCCACTCCCTCTACTTCCCGTCCTACAACAGTGGAGGGGGACAAGCAATGCAGGACATAGAGAATCATTTAGTTCAGAAAAGACTTCTAAGATTATAATGTCCAACCGGCATTGCCAAGCCCACCACTAAACCACATTCCTAAGCACCACATCTACAAGCTTTTTAAACACTTCCAGGAACAGTGACTCAACCACTTCCCAGGGCAGCTTGTTCCAGGGCTTGACAACCCTGTATGTACAGAAAGGCTCCACAATATTCAATCTAAACCTCCCTTGGTGCAACTTGAGACTCCTTCCTCTTGTCCAGTCACTTGTTAATTGAGAGAAGAGGCCAACCCCCACCCAGCTCTGACATCCTTTCAGACAGTTGTACAGAGCAATAAGGTCCCCCCGGGCCTCCTTTTCTCCAAACTGAAGAAGCCTGGCTCCCTCAGCTGCTCCCCATCAGACTTGTGCTCCAGACTCTATCAGTTTCATTTCCCTTTTCTGGACTTGCTCCAGTACTCCAAGGTGTTTCTTGTAGTGAGGGGCTCAAAACTGAACATAGGACCCAAGGTGCAGCCTTACCAGTGCTGAGTACATGAGGACAATCACTGGTCTTGCTGGCCACTCTATTTCTTGACCACCTGGGCACACTGCTAGCTCATGTTCATGGCCAGCTGTTGACCAGCACCGCCAGGTACTTTTCCAATGGGCAGCTTTCCAGCCACTCTTCCCCCAGCCTACAGCACTACCTGGGGTTGTTGGGACCCCAACACAGGACATGGCATTTCACATTGTATAACCTTACACTGTTGGCCTCAGTCCATCAACCCAGTCTGTCCAGATCCCTCTGTAGAATCTTCCTACCCTCCAGAAGATCAACAACTCCACTCTACCACTCCTTCCTCCTTGCATTTTTGTGTCCTTCCCACAGGCTATAATGCTTTATGAACTGCTCTAGCATGAATCCCTTCCATGGGCCACAGCTCCTGCCAGAAAAGCCTGCTCCTGTGTGGGTTCCTCTGCACAGGCTGCAGTTCATGGGCCGCAACTTCCTTTGGGGCATGTCCATCTGCTACGGCATGGGACCAACTACTGGCACACTCAGATCAGAAGTTCTCTCCACCCTGTACCTCCAGGCATAGCATGCACCTGTGAGCTTTGCAGTTCTCTGCTGATGTCCAGAATAGTAACTACACATTTGTACCACCTCAGATTGAGTGACACGTTTTAACCTAGACAGTCACTGCTACACAGCGTAACTATTCTGCCACAGCTACATAAATCTATCTTCAGGTAGACAAACTTGAAGCAACAATTTCTCCAGTGCAGAAGAAATTTCAGTTGACATTTTCACTTGGTACAGGGCCCTAGAGCAATCTTGGATTTAGCATTACTCAGTGCTTTACATTCATCTCAAATATTAGATAGCGGACATATAGCTACTTTTAACATTTCCAGTCAATACGGTGAGCAAGCAGCAGACATTTTTACACAGTCACATTTCACTTATAAAACAGAGGCCCAACCCTTCTAGTGCCTAAAACTTCAGAGTAAGATATCTGAGATTACCAAAGGAAAAGCTTATGCTTTCCTAAGCAAATACAGATACTTTTCTGCAAAAGATCCAGCCTCATTACCAAGCACAGACCAATTGAGCAGGTGCTACTCCAATACAGTTTTCACTTTCCTAAGATGTAATGAACTCTGATTTCACACTAGGAAATGCAATATCATGTCTTCAGGCCAAGAAACACATTCATGAATGGACTCTCTTGTTACACAACTACAGCTGAGCCACTGACCTCACTGTAAAAGACCCAGCACTGAGCACAGCCACAGAGACAGAGCAAGGGGCACAGCAAAGAGTACTGGCACAGCCCTTTTCTCCCTAACTGCTTACCACGGAAATACCTTTAAAAGAAACACAGCACATTTTAAAAATGCCTTCCCCTTCCAGATGAGTGGAATATCCTGAAAAAACAAATGCCAAAACATATTCATGTGAACACAGGAATCTCATGCCTAATGGAATGCTCAGGTCACAATTCAACTCAGCAATACCCCATCTTTTTCTGGCAGCTGATGCCTTGTTGGAGTGACATCAGTATGGATGACAGATGTCAGAGGCCTTGACACTTTATGAAAACCATTTCAATACATTCTTGGCCAAATTCCTCACTCAACTCTCTCCTGCACACAAAAAATAACATCTGAGAAAAACACTATATTACAACAATGTACATTCTTATTTTTTAAATTAAGGTGTCAAACACAGATAGCTAAAGCAATACAGAAGTTGTGTAGACCTGTGGTTACTTAACACATAATTTTCAGTTTACAAGTATCTATGAAAAAAGTTGTGGAAAAAATGAGAACTAATAAAGTTGAACAGGTATTATGACAGCATAACTGAAAAGAAAATACCATTATTAGTTTCTCATGGAGGTACTTCAAGATAAGAACTGCACCAAAGACATTCCAAGATGAAGCTTTATTAGGTGTTAACAGAATTTACTTTTTTTTAATTATAATTATTATTATTATTGCAGTCTTAATAAGGATTAAAAATTGCCAGGGCCTACTGCAAAGACATTTATGAAAAAAACTGTGAAGACGGCACAACTTTTTTAAGCTACTAAATGTACAGGACCATTCCCATTATAGAACAAAATTTATACCTATGCCAGTTTTCAACCAATCTGCAGACAGATTTTTATGCAAGAGAAAAATTTCAAACATACAATTTAAGGGCTCTAACTCAAACCCTTTGGAAGCAGTATGGCCTAGAACAGCATTTTTTAACTCAAAACTAGTTCAACATCGCAACAAGAAATTTTAATCAAATGCTTGTGGAAGTAATTCTAAAAATATACCCCTGAGAGTCAGGATACTATTAAACCTTTCAGACAAGCAGCTCAGTAAAACTTCAGGCAGAGGGAGACAGCATGTAATTCTTACACTCTGTTACTAATCTCTTTTTTCCATCTCACCAAATCTTGATGGGGAGTCTGATCAATTAAAGGGGATGTGATGTGGGCTCCTGCCCTCCTACTCACTCAGGGCTAAAGAGCTCCTGTCTCTCTACAGCCCTCCTCACCCAAGAAGCAGATGAGCTCTACCTCTTTTCAGGAAGATGAGAGAAGGTCAAGAGGGATAATACTTAACGATAAAACAGAGTACAGGAAAGTGGTTCCTTTCCAATCCTTCCCTTCCCCTTACCATGCAGGTTTTATCCCTTCCCATCTCACTGATGAATTAATATAGCTGCAGGAGTTCAGAAGTCAACTACGAGGGTGAAGACTGAGAAGAACAAAAGGTTAGTGCTGCAGATGCCATACAACATCAGATTCAAAAATGTTGCGACTATTTATAACTGTGTACATTTAGAATCATCATTATTTCAGTTTGAAAGTATCATCTGAATTTTAATGCATGAAAACTTTATCCCACAATTCACTGCCTGACAAATAGGTATTACCCAGCTGTTGCTCTCAGGACACTAAGATGATACAATCTTAGCTGTAAGGCATGTTACTTGTAGTTATGCCAGAGCATTTCAAACAGAAAACACAATCCCTATAAAATCCCCTAAATATGTTGTAACCATTAAGAAAAATGTGATGGAAGTGCTCTTCCACTGTTTTATAACATCTTCAAGGTTCCGTTTATACGCAGTGCAAGAACCTAGTCTCTGAAGCAAAAAAAAAAATTACACATCTGCTGGATGAGTTTTGAACTACATATTTGTAAGAAAAGTAGTTTTTCAACCAAACTCTTACATTATTCAACCATGGCTACAGAACCTCCAGGAATACCACCTTCAAACTAGCAAAACCCAAGTTTACCAAACTCATTCATGTAATTTAGAGTTAAGATAATACAATAAAACCACAGAAATCAAACACCCCTCAACTTCTAATTTTTCCTACATATTATGTAAAAAAGGAGGATTGGTCAACTCAAAGCAGAGCGAAAAAGAAAAAAAACAGCTTTCCAAAGTTGAAATAACAAATTTTTCTTCTAACTGAAAAGTATTTGTGAAAGTGACATACAGCTGCTACAAAACCGACAAGGAAATACTTACATAAATCAAAAACAACATTAATCATACTTAAAGGAAGTGTTTCTCAAGAAAATTCATTTACGGTAACAGTGTCTGGGATGAGAGGTGATACTTCACACTGTTAAAAAAGGTTCATGAAACATTAGTGAAGCTGAGTAGTGAATAATATAAAACCTCAAAGCTATACTTTTCAGTATTCTAAATTTAATCAGTATTTGTAGTCAACAGCAGAAGACTTACAGAATCATCAATGACTTGCAAAGAAAAAAGTAATCTTCAGAGAAAGAACATCTCATAGGATTATCACTCTTACTGACAAAAATTGTAAGTATTAAAGTTGAAGAATGTGAACAGAATCCAAAAGTTTCTTTGTTTTTAATGTTTGCTATCTCAATGACATCAAACTTTCATATCCCTTTTGTCTAAACCTCTCTGTTGAAAACTGTCTTCTAAACTGGCTCAGCTGCCCCTTGGGAACTTCTGTAGCTGTTAAATGAAGGAGTTGAAAAAACGTTAACTGCACAAGAGATCTCCATTGTTAACACTTTGAGACAAGCATTAGTAAAAAACTGAATACATGTCTTCTCCGTTTTGACTATTACTACCGTAGTGCTGTGAAAATCTGAAGTGCACAAGGTTTCAAATCATACCAGAGCTGTACTTTAAATGCATTTATGACTCAGAAATAAAACCTTGAATACTTCTTGCCAGTAGTCCTGCTTCTCCTCAACAACTGCAAACACATTTCCATCATCACCTGGGGCATTTTTGTCAAATGAGGACTCCCATGAACCTGTGCAAGTCTCCTTTCAAGCTCTCTGATCACTGTTCCAGAACCTCAAAAATAGCACCTAGAGCAGCAAATAAAGAAATTTATGCTTTATCAGTGAGAAAATTTCAGTGAACCGCATCACTTGCCTGTGCTTCAGTTTCTCCACATGTGAAATGGAGAAAACACCTAGTACTGAATTTACTTTAACACAAAACCATTCAAAAGCTGTAGTTAAAATGCAAACAACCAGTGCACTACAGCCATCCTCCTGACTTAAAACCCCCGAGGCCGGTACACTAAGTACTTCCACCTGACACACAATTTTAGCAACATAACTGTTCCCCATTGTATCCGTGATACTGCCCTACAGCAGCATTATGTACTGGCAGCTCTGGCAGTGGTGTTCACGAGGGACTCCCCAGGAGAAACCCCAAAGTTCCCGCCACTTACCAGAAGCTCTAATTTCGAGGAGGCACAATGAAACCACCCCACTTCGCCCTTTCCCCGACGCTAAACTACAACACCGGCCGGGAACGTGTTACCTCCGGCTCACACTTCATATCCTCCACGATTTTACCCGCTCCCAGCCGTGCTCCCGCTCGCCCCGGCGCCGGGCGGCTCCTTCACCGCGCTCGTCCCGACGGGGCCAGCTGCGCCCGGGGAACACGGACACGCTCCCCGGGTGGGGGGACACGGGGACGGACCCGCTCCCGGGATGGGGGACACGCACTCGCTCACGGGGCCGCGGGGACACGGGCACGGACCCATTCACGGGTGACACAGACACGCACCCGCTCCCCGGGGCCGCAGGGACAGGGGCACGGACCCACTCCCGGGTGACACGGACACGGAGCGCTCCCATGGCTTCAGGGACACGGACATGTACCCGCTCCCACCGCTCCCGGGGCCACACGGACATGGACACGGACGCGGTCCCATCGCTCCCAGAGCAACAGGGACATGGACACGCACCCGCCCCCGGGGCCGCAGGGACACGGACACGCACGCACTCACTCACCGCCGTTCCCGGAGCCGCAGGGACACACACCAGCTCTCTGGATATGGATATGGATATGGATACAGACACCGACACGGCCCCGTCTCGGCTCCCGCCGCCCCCCGGCCTGCGCAGGCGCCCTGGCAGCGCGCCGCCCCTCCTGCCACGGCCGGCGCTGGGCGGGCGCGGGAGTAGCGGGGCTGCGCACCTCATCCTCTCGCCTCTAGGATTTCCCCCGCTCCGCGCCAGGGTGTGCTGGTGGCAGAACTGTGCCAAGCCTTGCCATTAAGGGGATGCTCAAGCGCCCGCGTGTTTTGTTTTTTTGGAGCTGCAAGGGAGCTCCGAGGGCGTGCGCATCACAGCGTCTGCGTGTACTCGGCAGCAGCTGGGAGCATCGCTTCGTCCCAAAATGTATCCAGCGGAAGGTGTCCCTGCCCACGGCATGGGGGCGCAGCTGCGTGGTCTTTACGGTCCGTTTCAACCCAAAGCGCTCTGTCGGTTCACGGCTCTGTGGTATTTAGCGCTACCTTAGAAGTGAAAATTCCGTGAGGCCCAGCAGGAGTTCTTAGAATCTCATAAATCAGAACCTAAGATGCCTGATTTCAAAAATCTAATTGCTCAAGGAAGAGAACTTCGCCTTCCGTGACATCACAAGAGGGCTTGTTGTGTCCAACTCGAACAGTGCAAAAAACAAACCAAAACAAACTAAACAAAAAAGCCCCCTTCAGGTGTACATGCCCACATGTAGATGGCTGAAAGGGTTTATAAGTAAGTTTCTCGATCAAAGGTGTTTTTCCCTGCAGTATACATTAGATCACCATATCAATTAATCAAAGTTCATATTTCTATAACATTTGTTCTATAACATTTGTTGTTTCTCCATGTGAAACTTTCCAGGCTAACTGCCCTATCTGCCTAAAAGACCTTTTTTATTTTTATTTTTTTTTTAGAGCAAGCCTACGTGCATGTCAACCAGGAGATGGATCGTGCCACCCAGACCTCATAAAGTTGCACCCATAAGGAATCTGCAGCCAAGCACTAAGAAAGCCCTCCAAGAAAAAGGCAAAATTCATTTTCTTTTGTGGAGAGANAAAAAAACCACAGGAGAAAATTTCTGTTTAAAAGTGTAAGAAATTAAATGAAGCAAAACACTGAAATGGTCAGAAATTACATCTGAGGGGGAAATGAAGGATAGTATTAAATCCCTTCTGATTGTAAATAGTAAAGGATGTTGATAATCCAAAATTAAAAGAGATGTGAGTAGTTGCCAAGTACTAACTGTGTGAGTGACCCCTTTCTAATGGTATCAGTCACACCTATTGGTAGACTAAGCCAGTTTTATAATGTTATGTAATTGTTAAACCCAGATGCTACTTTGTAATTGTAATCTCCCAAAGCACATCCTGTCTCAAACATAGCAAGTTTCTGTCAGTACCGTGTGAATTAGAGCTGTAGACAGAGAAAAGAGTGACAGGGAGGGTTAGTCATTATTTGCCCCATTGAGAGTGTTTTTGGCGTTATCTGGGTTGGCAAACCCCACACATACCGCAGATTTAATCAGCGTATATCTCAACTCCCAATGCACACAGCAAATCACATTCTCACTTATCCTACAGGCCAACAAAGATAGAGAAGCAAACAATAGGACCTGAAACTACTTATAGTGGTGGTCTTGCTGGATAAGGAAGGAAGAGAAGAGGTGGAGAAAGCTGTGTGTGAAGATGCTGGAAATGAACTGTGCTATGCAGAGGATCTGAAAGTGTTGTGTGGACTTGTAGTCATCAGGAATGCTGTGCTGCAGAGATATAAAGAATGTATGAGAAACTTGGGCTACTGCAGTGAAGACATCGTAAGGGATGTGGGAAACATTCTGAGAACAGCAATTAACTATTTATGGCCCATGGAATCCTGTGTTAAACTGATACAAGCACTTTTTTTCTAAAATTCCCTCTGAGTGTTTTTCTCCACATACATTCTTATCTTGCAATTATTTTTGTTGAGCCTTATTTAATCAGGAGATGGATTTCTTTCCTCTGGACTAAATGTCATACTTGTTCCAAAATATAAAGTTGTTTTGTGGATCTCATGGGAATGGAGTCTGTATTGAGAAGGGCCCTTAGTCTGGGTTCTCCTTTGGTGATCTATATTTAATCTTTTATGAAGTAAAACCTTACATTTCCCTTTACCTCAGATATTCAGGTTGTCTTAGGTGAGCTCTTTAGCTGTTGATTTAGTCTCACTTGTAGAATATGACAAGAACTGAATTTCAGCTACCCAGATTATCAGCCATTCTTGAGTCCTCTGCCACATGCAAATGTAGTACCAGCTGTTTTTTCCCCAAATGTCTCAGTGACTCAAGGTTTTCAAAGTGTAAAATTACATCTTTTAAATATTTGAAAAGGAGTAAAGATCATTATTTGTGGAAATAATGCATCCAATAATTATCTGTAAACTTAGCAGTAGGTATTTCAGTAAAATGCCACATCTCTCGTTTGGAGGACACAGTTTATGGTATGCTGAGTAACATTATTATGCTGAGGTGATGAGCATACAAATTTTTTTTTTTCCTGTCCAGGAAGCAGCAATTATATCAGACAGAAAATCCAATTTACACAACACCACAGAAATGGCAGAGTTTGTGAGCAAACAGAATCAGAACATGGGTTGTTTGTGTCTGGTCTGTTAATGTTGCTATTTGTTGAGCTGGAGTATATTCTGAAGCCCTGAAAGTTAGTTTCCTAGTCACATAAGCATAGGTAACTTGAAACAAAATTATTTCATAACACAACTTTTAGAAGACACATAAAAGCACTGTTTTCTTGGATGCACGTACAAAAACCAGCCTTTCTTTCCATCTCTCCTCTTCAGTCTCACAGTTTAAACACAGGGGTTTTTCACCTGATAAATTGTCTCAATGAAAGCTGACGCCATGTAGCCTTGAAATGTGAACCAAAGCAGCGACCCTTTCTTGTATGCAAGATGTGTTGCAAAGGAGCCTTTGGAAGGGAGATTTGACTCCCCAGGCAGTGTTTTGCACACGAAGTCCACTTGGTGTTGAAGGAAGACTTACCTCAAGTGTTTAGACATCAGTGACTCATGATCCCTGTGACACTAGCTTTTTTTTCTGTAAGAGTGTTAATATAGCCGTGTTCAATCCAGAGTCCTATGATCCTATTTTTCATGTGTTTTACTCAGCTACACCCTAGTTTAAACCTTGACGCCCAATCCTAGCACACACCAAGCAAACATCTGGCAGCACAAAACAACCTCCATGGCAGTATGCCGTGGTGGTGGTGCTTTGCTGTCACTGTTGTACAAGTCAGCAAAGCAGAGCTCACTTTAATGTGGGTTGGATACCAATAACAGTGTGGTGTCAGTAGCAAGGAGTTTAGACTGGTCTTCAAAAGTCACCCCAGCAACTGGTGGGCATTCCAGCAATTAGTATGTGCTGAATTTCATGTCAGTACCACACTGTTAGTAGTAGCAGTAGTGTTATCCAACCTTATCTGGATACATGTACACAAGGCCAAAGTTACGTCTTTGCTTTAGCAAGGTAAGGCTAACTTACTTTGAGTTAAGTAACAGTGTTATCCAGGCATAAATTTACAGGTCTGTTCCTGTTCAGAGTCACACCTGTTTATGTCCCAGAGTTTGTGGAGCAATAGCCCTGGAGTAAAAGGATAGAGGGAATGTTTGATAAAATGAACAATTAAGGGGTTAGTAAGACAGGAAAATTATTTGAAACAGGATGGAGAGTGAATGACAAAAGGGGCCTAGGTCTTCTAAGGGACAGCAGAAAACAGACATGAAGCATGGCAGAAGTGAGAAGTAGGTCAAAAGTGCATTAACCTAAATACCAGAAAGGAAATTAGAGAAAAAAAAATAGGGACAGAGGTAAAGATAGAAAAATCAAGTGTACTGCTGGCTGAGAGTGAAGAAAGTTTTATACCATTAGTGTTTGCTGGTGGGCAAACACTGTGTTACGTGACCCAGCAGGAGTGTTTAATCAAAGTTCCTGCAGCAGTTACACATTTAATCAAAGAAGGATCTTTTTGAACCTCAGCCTCAGTACTTTGCTGGGCACCTCACAGATGTAATTCAGTGCTTTGTATAATAAGGTCCCATGCAAGAATAAGTTATAAGACTAGGGGGATTCTATAAAACTTAACAAGGATGGTCTCCTCTTTCACATTCCACCTGAGCTGCTCCTTGTTCCTCAGTATTCATTTCCTTAGCTCCATCTGGATTACAGTTTCCTTGCAAATATGAAGAAAGCAAGAACCCAAACATTCATGCAGGTCTCTGATGAATTCAGTGATAAAAATACAACACACCATAGACTGGACACAAGGACCATGGCAGATATATGCAAGGTACTTTTGAGATATAATGATCCAGGATGAGCAAAGCTGAGTTGTGAGGGCACTGAGGCAGGTACAGTCTGTTCAGTGAGCAACAGCTGTGGTCCAGTATGTTGACATGAAAACTACCTGAGGATGCTACCTGAGGCTGAAGGAAGGAAAGTGAATGCATGAGGCATGGAACCTGATCTGCTGGCTTAGAAGGAAGAGGGAGGATTCTCTATCAGAAACAATCCAAATCATACTGATAAGCCAATAGGACTTTACCAGAGCCCCTTCCAGACATTTGTTTTAAAAGTTAAACAGAACAGCTGTTCTGTTTTTGGCTGGGATAGAGTTAATTTTCTTCCTAGCAGCTGGTACAGTTCTGTGTTTTGAATTTAGCATGAGAATACTGTTGATTATACAATGATGTTTTGGTTGTTGCTAAGTAGTGCTTACCCTAAGTGAAGAATTTTTCAGTTTCCCATGCTCTGCCAGCAAGCAGGTGCACAAGAAACTGGGAGGGAGCATAGGCAGGACAGCTGACCTGGACAGGCCAAAGGGATATTCCATACCATAGAACGTCATGCTCAGTATATAAACTGGGGAAATCTGTCCTGGAGCCACCAATGGCTGCTAGGGGACAGGCTGAGCATCGGTCAGCAGGTGGTGAGTAACTGTACTGGGCATGACTGTTGGTTTGGGGTTTTTTATTTTGAGTTTCATTTCTTTCTCTCTTTTTGTTATCTCTATTTTCATTACAATTATTATTAGTTGGCTTAGTATTATATTTTACTTTATTTAAATTATTAAAGTGTTCTTATCTTGTCTCAGGGATTTTACCTTTTCCAGTTCTTCTCCCCATCCCACTGTGGGGTGAGTGGATCTATGTGGCACTTAAGTTGCCAGCTGGTGTTAAGCCATGTCAACATCCTTTTTGGCACCTAACATGGGGCACAGAGAGTTGAGATAGTGACAGATCTGACTAGACTATGTTAAAACAAATTTGTTATAACCATTCATTGTATTGGTTTTACAGTCACTCTCAATCATTGTGCTTGATCTCAGGGCTGTATTAAGTAATACTTTACTTGCAGCGTGCATTCCCTGTCTTGGGTTTATTGCCTTCAAGGTCTGGCCTTGGGTTATCACTTTACTGTACTTTGTAATACTGGCTTGTGATATGATAGTTTTACTAGTTGTAAAACTAATCTGGTTTGTGTACTCAGCAACGCTCACCTCCATTCTTCGAGAGCCATCTGTTGGGAACTATAATAATCACATCTTTTGTATTGTCTCCTCGGACAGACAACCTAGGAGAGAAGACATCCTCCCAACACCTTCCCCTCTCACACCACGCTCATTACAGTAGTGTTTGAGAATTTTGAAAATTTTGGATGTCCTTCAGATGTTGAAAGCAGCACAGTCTATTTCCAGGAATGCTGAATGTGTTCTAGGTCTTGTTTAAAATTAAACAGCTATTTAGGAATACTACCAAAAGAACTCTCTGAGTTTAGCTAGTTACAAGTGGCAGGGTGTGTGAGATAGCATGTGGCAAGCACATAGGGCAGTGGGCACCTCCAGTGTTTTGGAACTTCATCTCTGAAAATTTACAAATAAATAACTGAGAAAAGTAAGCTGTCATCCTGTCAATTCCAGACAGGGAGAAACCACTGTGATGTGCTGGTGCCTGGCCCATGAGTACTGATCCCTGTTCAACACTATTCAGTACCCTCAAGGGGATAATATGGTCTCTGGATCTGATGGCAAAACATTAGGCACTGCAGCTAATCTAACCCCAGTCACAGGCACTGTAGCTGAACCAGAGAATCAACCTATACAAGTATCAGTCACACCTATAGACAAGAAGAAATGGACACAAAAGTCAGCTTATTTAGTAAGGGAGGATGAAGTGGGTTCATTACAAGAACAGGAGGAAGAAGCAGAAGATGAGGTAACCAACACTCAAATCCATATCCCTGGGTAAGCTCCAGATTATATGAAACGATTTCAGCCATTGTCCAAGTAAGCACATTATCACCTGGCTGCTCTGAAAACGTGGTTAGTATCCTGAAATTAGAGAGTGGGCAAACTAAGTATCTGGGGTCACTTTCTAGGGAAAGGGACATTGACAACGTTATTGGAAAAGGGATACAAGTCATCAGCATCTGGAGGGGATTCCTGAGAAAAATGAAGAAAAAGTATCCCTTCAAGGAAGACATCGTATATCACCCAGGCAAGATAGAAATCATTAGATCCCATTTGGTGTGATCAACAAAATAACAGCTATGTCTCCAACAACTAGGAAGAAAGAAACACAAGATTTCTTAGGTGGTGTAAGATTTTGGAGAATGCACCTTCCAAATTAGAATCTGATTGTAAGCCCTCTCTATCAAGTGACCAAGCAGAAGAGTGGTACCAAAATGGGACCTGGAGCAACAACAAGCCTTTGAACAAATTAAATAGGAGACAGTTCATGCAGTATGTAGTCCTTGGGCCAGTCTGGGCAAGGCAGGAGCTTAGAAATGTGCTCTACACTGCAGCCAGGGAGATTGACCTGACTTGGAACCTCTGGCAGAAGGCACCAGAGAGACTTGTGGTTTACCCCTTGGCTTTTTCAGCCATGTCTGTAAAAGAGATACTTGCAACTAATTAAGGGGTTTGAGTTACTCTGGAAGTGATTGGTACTGAAGCACAGTACTGCTCATCCTGGCACCCAGTTACCTCTGCTGGACTGGATGGTTAAAGGGAAGATCTCATCTATACATCATACAGCTGATGCTACATGGAATAAGTGAGTCACTGCTGATCACATGATGAGCTTGAATAGAAAACCCCAGTTATCCAGGAATCCTGAAAGTGAGCATGAACTGGCCAGAAGGCAAAGATAACAGAATATGGCCAGAGGAGGAGGTGATGTGTGCTGAAGAGTCCCCACTGTATAATAAATTATCAGAAAGTGAGAACCAATATGCCCTGTTTAGTGATGGGCTCTGGTGTATTGTAGGAAAGCACTGGAGGTGGAAGGAAGCTGTATGGAGTTCCCTAAGAGAAGCTGCAGAAGCTTCTAGAGGTGGTGAATCTATTCAGTTTGCAGAGGTGAAAGCCATCCAGCTGGCTTTAGGCATTGTTGAATGAGAAAAGCACACAGTACTTTACCTCTGTGCTGACTTATGGATGGCAGCAAATACCCTGCAGAGGTGGTTGCAGTGATAGAAGAAGCATAACTGGCAGCACAGAGATAAATCCAACTGGGCTGCTGCATTGAGGCAAGGCACTGCTGCCTGGGCAGAGAACCTGTTTGAGTAGGTGTAGATGCACACGTACCCGAGTTGGGCCACTGCAGAACATCAAAACAACCAACAGGTGGCTCAGGTGGATCTGGATTGGCAACATAAGGGTGAATTATTTACAGCACAGTGGGCCCATGACACCTCAGGGATCAAGGAGGAGATGCAGTGTTTAGATGGGCTCATGATCGAGGGGTAGATTTGACCTTGGACACTATTGCCCAGGTTATGAATGTGCTGCAATTAAGCAAATCAAGTGGTTAAAAGCTGTCTAGTATGAAGTACAGTGGCTCTAACTATGAATTTACAGCAACCTGGCAGACCCACAGTGTGCTTACTGGACTGGAAAAATATTCCAGGCCCCATGACACCACCCAGAGCACTATCCTGGGCCTTGAAAAGCAAGTCTTGTGGTGACATGGTCCCCCAGAAACAACTGAGTCACACAGCAGTAGTCATTTCCAAAACAACCTTGTAGACATCTGGGCAAACAAGCATGGTATTGAGTGGATATATCACATCCCCTATTGTGCACCAACCTCTAGGAAAATTGGAAAATGTAATGGACTGTTAAAGATTACACTGAAAGCAATGGGTGGTGGGATCTTCCAACATTTAGCAAAAGCCACCTGGTTAGTCAACACTAGGGAAACTGTAAGGCTGGCACTGCTCCATCAAAACTTTTATGTCCTGTAGAATGGGATAAAGTTCCTCTAGTGCACAAAAAGCTTTCTGGGGAAATCAGTCTGGGTTATTCCTGTCTCAGGCAAAGGTAAACCAATCCATGGTATTACTTTTGCTTGAGGACCTGCATGCACTTGAAGAGTAATGCAGAATGATGAGGAGGTCTGGTGTGTGTCTCAAGGGGATTTGATTTTGGGTGAAAATAGCCAAGGAATCAAACTGTTTGATGTAATTGTTATGTAAGACTGTGTATTATCACTTATGTGGTGGTGACATGCCCACCACCACACTGAGCACTTTGCAGCACCCATCTCCACCAACTCTGGATTTGGGGATTTGAACTCAGTTCCCTTTTGATCACCACAATAATAAAGAATGAACTTTGATGAATCTGGACAAGGGGGATTGTGATGTAATCAGAACTGGCTTCACTCTGCAACTGTCCAACAACACACACACCATCTTTCTGGCCCTGAAAGATTGTTACGACCATTAAGCTCAAGGTCATGGATGAAATTGACTCAACTGACATTTTACAGAGTTGGTGGAATGGTATCTGTGTGTATATATCAAAAGACAGAAAAGGTGATGGGATATTTGAAAGTGCTGGGAGCTGGGCATGGTGTAAGTGGAACAGAATAAGGGGTGGATACTGTGCTGGTTTCAGATGGGCTGGAGTTAATTTTCTTCCTAGTAGCTGGTACAGTGCTGTGGTTTTATCTAGTAAGAGAATAACGTTGATAACACACTGATGTTTTAATTTTCCCTAAGCAACACTTACCCTAATTCAAGGACTTTTCAGTTTACCATGCTCTGCCAGCAAGTGAGTGCAAAGCTATGAGGGAGCATAGACATGAATATGACCTGACCTGGCCAAAGGGATACTTTGTACTGTGCAATGTCATGCCCAGTATATCAGCTGGGGGGGGGGCTGGCCAGGAGGGCCAATTACTGGGGAGGGCAGGCTGGGCAGTTGTCAGTGGGTGGTGAACAACTCTATTATGCATCACTGTTGTTTTGGGGGTTTATCCCTTGAGTTGTATTTCTCTCTTTTTGTTATGCTTTATTTAATTACAATTACTATTATTATGTTTTACTTTGTTTCAGTTATTAAACTGCTCTATCTCAACTGACAGATGTTACCTTTTTCCAATTCTCCTCCCCATCCCACCATGGGGGAGTGAGTGATTTGCTGTGTGGTACTTAGTTGCTAGTCAGGGTTAAACATGTGAGCAGCAGTGAAGGTTGGTCAGTTCAGCTCTGTCCCATTTGTCACAGACTTGCCTGGCCCAAGTTACCAGGTTCTCAGAGTTAATGTTTAAGTGGTGCAAACCCGCACAGAATTAGTTGTTGCTTACATGCAAGATTACTTCTTCTCTTTGGTGTTTCCTCTCACGCCCTGGCAGAGCCCTCCTGTTGCTATTGTGAAAGCTAATCACTCAAAGACATACCTTTTCAGCAGTACAGTCCCCCACCTTTGGGCTGTAAGTGCCTTGGTGACAGCCACTCCAGAAAGCCTTGGGTTGGTTTGGTGCCAGGCACCTCCAGCCTCTGTTTGCTGCCACAGGGTGGCTATTGCAGACACCACCCGATGTCCTTCCCCACTGCCGGCTCTTCCCGGTGTGGGGCTCCCAATGTCCCGAGGCTGTCCTGGGTTCCTGTGTGTACCTTGTAATGTCATCAGCTGAGGGTGGCAGTGGCAGCTGGGCTTTTCAGCTGCTGATGTTCAGCCGTGCCAAAAATATATGTGCTGCCTGTAATGAAGCAGTTAATTCTGATTATTTTAAATTTCTTTGGCATCTCATAGTGCAAAATGTGGCCACACTTCAAGTACTGTACCCACTGCTGAGCCACTCACTTCAAGAAAGACATTGAGGTGCTGGAGCAAGTCCAGAGAAAGGGCAGTGAAGCTGATGAAGGGTCTGGAGCACAACTGCAGTGAGGAGAGGCCGAGGGAGCTGGGGGTGTTTAGCCTGGAGAAAAGGAGGCTCAGGAGGAACCTCGTTGCTCTACTACTATCTGGAACGAGGTTGTGGGCAGGTGTAGGTCAGCCTCTTCTTCCAGGCAAGGAGTGACAAAAAGACATAAACTGTGCCAGGGGAAGGAAGTTTAGCCATTAGGAAGGATTTCTTCACATAAAGGGTGATTAGACAGTGGAAAGGACAACCTAGAGAGATGCTGGAGTCACCATCCCTGGAGGTGCTTCAGGAAAGGCGGGACACGGCCGAGTCGACATGGCGGTGTTCGGTCACAGGCCGGACTGACCTCGGAGGTCTTCCCCAAACGACCCAGATGCGAGGCCGTGCGCAGCTTTCCGCACCCGCTGACCCTCTGCGCCCACACAGCACACACAGGGACACACCGTATCGCGGGGAGCCCCCTCAGCGCCCTCCGGGCCCCCACCCCGGCGTCACCCCCAAGATGGCTGCGCGGCG